>JAXQQM020062191.1:0-485000 GCA_034641835.2 Pinus albicaulis
AGGATCTGACAAAAACGCTTTCGAATAACCTTCCATGACCGCAGCTTTGGATCAGACGATTCCTGAGGCACAGGACAATAGGACGCACGAGACGCCAAAAGATACGAATGAAAAGAATCAAGAAGCACAAGCAGAAAGCGCGGGTCAAAAAGAAACCCCCACAGTGAAGTCTGCTACCTGCAAACCAATAGCGACAGAAAGACCTAAAATCGAGCTTTCAAGCCACAGGATAAATGGACGAATCCAGTTCATGAAGGATCATGCGCTCATTGGTAAATTTATTGGCATCTGGCCTACTGAAAAAGCTCTGCAAGGATGGATAACAGCAAAATGGAAGCCCAAAGGAGTCATTACCCTTTAGCTTGGACCCAAGGGTTTCTTTGCTGTTGTCTTCATTTGTATTGAGGATCGCAATAGGGTTCTAGATGGAGGACCTTACTTCCTCAACTCTGCTGGACTGTATCTGAGAGACTGGGTGGAGAGGTTCAATCCAGACAATGAAGACCTCAGCTGGGCTCCGGTCTGGATCAGAATTTACTCGCTCCCGCTAGAGTATTGGGATGAGGAGTCCCTTCAAGAGATTGGCAAGGGACTGGGGGAGTTCGTTAAAATAGCGGAGGAAACAAAGTTGCGCCGCTATACCTTGTATGCTCGCATATGTGTTTACATGTGCCTGGACCAAGCCCTCCCTGACTCGGTAAGCCTCTATCACGATGATTATGAGTGGATACAACCCTTAGACTTTGAACATGTTCCCTTCCGCTGTCGCAGGTGTCACCTTCATGGACACCTCTTCAGGGATTGTCCGCTCAATGCTCAACCCACGACTAATGCCAACCCAGAATCTTCTTCTCCTGATGGGTTCACCAAAGTTAGAAGCCGAAGAAGGTCCCATAAGAAACCCTCTAATGGGAAAAAACCCATTTCCGTTGTCATCTCTAAACCCTCTACAAGTAATAACTTCGAAGCCCTAAATACTGTCACGGAACTCACACCTCAAGCCATATCCAACCTAACCCAAGCAGCCAAAAAGACCCCGCCTAGCCCACTGCCGGACGCCCCTTCAATTCCTCTGCCCAAGGGTTTGCAGTTTGGTCAAATGGAAGATCCCTTTAAAGACCCAGATGGGAAACCTAATGGAATGGATGTGGACTGCATCCCAGGCCCTCCAGAAGCAGGAAGCAGTCAAGTTCAACTCATGGATGAAGAACCAGAGAGCATTGATCTAAGAGGGCTTGATATCCTTGAGCTTGAACAGGCATGCCGGAGAAAAGAATTTGACAAGATTCAAGCACATCAGATAGAAACACTGGAAGTCATTATAGCCAGAGCTTTCCAACAGAAAGAACTGGGAATCCAACGAGGCAGCAGGTGGGATGGAAATCTAACCCCAAAAGACTCCAAGAAGAGGGGTAGGAAAACATATTTGGAAAGAACAATTACAGTGGGAAAAATCCTGGTTGATTCCGGTAGATATGCTAAATTGACAAAGTACTACAAGCCTCTCCCAAATAGTGAATCATGAAGCTCACATCATGGAACCTTCGAGGACTTAACAGTCTCGGGAAACACCGAATGGTAAAGAATATGGTTAAGCAGGAGAAGCAGATTTTCTTCATGCAAGAAACTAAGTGCAATAGCAGCTCGCTAGGAAAAATTCTCTCTAAAGCGTGGCCTGGATGTCAGTCAATAGTGGTAGATGCATCGGGTGCCTCTGGAGGGCTGGCCATAGCTTGGAACACTCAGGCTATTTCTCTCTCAGACTTCCATGCTTCTCACCACTTCATACAAGCTACTTTTCACATCTTAGGCACCAACATACACGGTCATCTCACAAACGTCTACTTCCCACAGGACGCAGTGAGCAAATCTGCTCTCCTAGACACCATAGGAGTGCTCAATCAGGACAGAATCCATCCCCTCTGGATAATCGGTGGTGATTTTAACATGATAACTAAGTTGGAGGAAAAATTGGGGGGCAGATCTAGGATGGAGCCAGAAAGAGGCCTTTTCAAAGATTTCATACAAAACCAGCAGTTGATTGACATGCAATTCTGCAATGGTTCGTTCACATGGAGTAATCGTAGAATAGGTCGGTAGCACATAGCATCCAAGTTGGACAGATTTCTACTCTCAGACAACGCTGTCCACATGGGGGGCGACATCTCTTCCTCCATCCTCCCCCTCCATGGATCTGATCATTGGCCAATATCACTTCAATGGAAGCGGCCGGGTCAATCAGCGAGACGCCCTTTTCGCTTTGATGCCTTCTGGTTCAATCACCACGTGTCCAATGACCTCATCAACTCACTTTGGAAAAGCTTCAATCCGCCAGAAGGGTCCAAGATGTTCCAGTTCCAGCAAAAGCTCAAATTCCTAAAAGGCCATATCAAGAGCTGGAATCACTCCACTTTTGGTAAAATCTTTCAGGCTCAGCAGCACATACACAAAGAAATGGAATCTCTCCAGCAACAAATCATCTTGGAACGTTGCACGGATCAAGCCTTGGAAAAAGAACAGCAGCTTCAATCTCAGTTGGAGGAAAGAGAAAAGCAGGAGGAAATATTATGGAGGCAGAAATCTCGTATACGATGGCTGAAGGAGGGGGAACGAAATACAAAATTTTTCCACAGATCTACGATTCAAAGACGCATGCATAACACCATCTCATTCATTAAGAATCAAGAAGGGGAGAAGGTGGAAGATCATGCGGAGATCGAGCAGGTCCTCATTAATCACTTCCAATCTATGCATCAAGAACCTCTCTAGGATAGATTACCATCCATTGACAAAATCACTCAGAACATTCCAAAGCTAGTTACCGAAGAGCACAACCAACTCCTTCTATGCCCAGTCTCGCGCCTAGATGTGGACATAGCCATGAAGCAGCTCAAAGATGGGAAGGCTCCGAGGTCGGATGGCTTCACGACCACATTCTTTCACAAATTCTGGGATCTGATCAAAGAAGAGGTTTGGATGGTGGTGGAAGAATCATGCACAATGCACTGGCTCCTCCCCTCATTGAACGGGACCTTCATAGCTTTAATCCCTAAAGAAGAAGCTTCCTGCACACTAGACAAATTCCGACCTATCGCCTTATGTAATGTCATCTACAAGATTATTTCTAAAGTCATTGCCAACAGACTTAAACCGCTTCTGCCTCTTCTCATCTCGCCCGAGCAAGCTGGTTATGTTGAAGGTAGGCAGATTTTGGATGGCATCATCCTCACTCATGAAGTCATTCATTCCCTCAAGGAGACCAAACAAGCAGGTATGATTCTCAAGATTGACCTCTCAAAAGCTTTTGATAGATTAAGCTGGACGTACATCCAGAAAGTGTTATCTACTTTTGGTTTTTCTCCTACTTGGATTCGTTGGGTTCATAATCTTATTTCCTCCTTCTTCTTCTCCATCCTCATCAATGGCATCCCCTCGCGTCCTTTTTCTCCCTCAAGAGGTATCATACAAGGGGACCCCCTGTCCCCTTTCCTCTTTGTCTTAATGGCGGAAGGATTGGGGTGTCACCTCAAAAATGCCCTTCGTTCCCAGCAGATCCGAGGTCTCTCAGTTCACCACTCCCCTGCTTTAACTCACCAGCAATTTGTGGATGACAATATGGTGTTTGGATACCCTTCAGTGCATGAAGCCTCCCGACTTAACACCCTGTTGAATGAATTTTAAGAAGCCTCGGGTGCTTGCATCAATACTGCCAAATCCCAGCTCTTTTTCTTTCATGCCCCTCCCATCACCCAAAGAGCTATCGCTCGTATCCTTGGCTTCTCTATTGCCACCCTCCCATCGAAATACTTAGGTGCCCCTCTTATTGCCTCTGCCTTAAAGCATGCCTCATGGCGTGAGCTCCTTGATAAACTAGAAGCACGCCTCTCTTCCTGGACTCACAGGACTTTGAATATTGCAAGCAGAGTGATTCTAATCAAGTCGGTGCTACAGGCCATGCCACTTTACCTATTCTCTATCTTGGCAACGCCCAAATGGGTTCTAAAAAGGATTAAGGCCCTGCAACGAAATTTCTTATGGGGATCCAAGGGAACACATCACAAATGGGATTTGGTCAAATGGTCTCTGGTATGCATGCCTAAGGATCATGGAGGATTAGGATTGCGGGATCCTTCTCACAGCAACGCAGTTATGGGGGCAAAAATCTGGTGGAGCTGGCTCACTGCCCCCAACAAACTTTGGGCAATTATATGGACAGCCAAGTACGCCAACCAAAGACCTCAGGAAGAACTAATCAAACTCACCCCTAAGGAGAAAGGATCACTAATGTGGAATGCAACTAAATAGAACTATTTGTTGATCCAACAACACAGTTTCTGGGAACTGAGGAATGGAAGAACAGCTAGATTTTGGACAGATGCTTGGGATCAATTTCCAAAAATAACCAACACCTACAGACCGCCTCTGGGACCGAATTGGGATAGACAGCGACTGGACACGGTGCAACAATATTGGGAAGTCAACGCAATGTAGGGGTATCGACAATGGAAACCGGCTGACAGGATCATAGGGAACATAGATGAACAGAGTCGGGATGCACTAAACTCTGAGCTCAAAAGAAGGTGTACTAGAGTTTCGCACAGCCAGGACATTCTAAGATGGGGTTATATGCCAAAAGGCTCCTTCTCCTCCCAGGAAGCTTACAAAATTCTCAATAATGATCCGAGGCCTAAAGACCCCATATGGAAAAAAATTTGGGGCCCGAGGGTTTGGCCCAAAGTCTCTGTTTTCCTATGGATTTTCGGGCATCAAAAAATCCTCACTTGGGACAACTTAAGGAAGCGAATATTTCATGGTCCCTCAATTTGCCCCAATTGCTGTGCACATGATGAAACGCAGAAGCACCTACTGAACGACTGCTCTCTAGCCAACCAATTGTGGGAAAATGTTAGCTTTCGATGCCAACGAAAATGCCGACCCTCAGAAGATATTGTAAACTCCATCAGAAACTGGCATCAGAACCCCTACATAAGCGAACTCCTTAACCAACTCTAGAGCATAATCCCGGGTTTATTACTATGGACTATCTGGGAGGAAAGAAACAAACGCATCTTCAGGGATCAGTCAACTCCTCTGGACATTATCTGGAGGAACTTCTGTCACAATCTGGCTGAGACCTTAGACCTGCACTCCTGGGACACTAATGACTTCCCAACTCTGGCGAATGAAAGAGCGATCTGGGATAATTGGGGACTTCAACTTCACTTGCAAAAGCCAGTGCGCAACACCCCCAGATCCGATAACAACAAGAGTCATTAGATCCCCCCTCCAAAGAACACCTTCAAACTCAATTTTGATGGAGCTTCCAAGGGGAATCCAGGCAAAGCAGGTTTCGGAGGCATAATCAGAGATCACAAAGGCAATCCTATAGTAATCTACATGGGGAACCTTGGTTGGGACACTAACAATTCGGCAGAGCTGGAAGGCCTCTGGTAGGGACTTCTTCTTTCTCAACAACTAAGGCTTCATCCTATGGAGATTGAAGGGGATTCTCAAATAGATGCCTTGATGATTTGTTGGTGGAAGTTTTCAGGATGCACAAACTAAGGGGGAGCCTTAGTCATTTGGAAAGATTTCTTGGTTGCACAGATTCAGGGGGAGCATTAGCGTTGCTGAGTATAATGCATTGTTGGCATTATGATGGTTCTGTTATATGATCTCTCTTGAGGTCTTCTTGGTATTGGTCATGAAAAGTCATATTTGTAGTTTGATGAAAAGGTCTTGTTGAGACTCATGTTGTAAAATTGTAATATTCAGTTATGTAAGGACTTGTCAATTTTGTAAACCCACTTGGTTGGGTAGCTGAGTCAAATTTTGTAAACCCACTTGGTTGGGCAGCTGAATCAAATTTGTAAACCCACTTGGTTGGGTAGTTGAGTCTCATATGTAAATCCACTTGGATGGATAATTGATGTAAGTATGAGTCTTTGGTGATAGGAAGAGTCATGTACTTTATTGAAAAATATGTTTGAAGATTCAGCATGAACTCAGGCGGAGCTTGGCCACTTCAGCACTTATCAGATCTGCAGAATGTTTCTTCCACATGAGGAGAAAAGGGGGAGAATGTTGGTTTTTGATCCGCCCTTTGCCCTTGATGTCAAAGGGGGAGAGTGACATGGTGTTTGAATAAAGAGAAGGTAATGATGTGACATATTTGGGAGAGTGACATGGTATCTCTCTGCTGTGGTAACCAAACACCATCGTGGTTGCCATCAAGTCCAAAGGGGGAGATTGTTGGAAATATGATGCAGAGTGTTGTCCTTGATGGCAACCCACCGAATGAAGATGAAGACATGCGACTGTTGACATGTGTTGTCCTTGATGGCAATCCACCTGATGAAGTTATGCTTGACTTGATGGACTTGTTAAATGATGTAAATCTGAAGTGATATGATGATTGTTGATGATATGATGTTGAGTGTTGTACTTGAAAGGAAACCCACTTGATGAAGATGATGACAACTTACTTGATGAAGTTGTGTTCGATAGAATATGTCCTTGATGAAGGAAATCTGATGTATCTACAGTATTTACAGAAGGCAATGAAGAAAGGATTTCAGAATGTACTCAGAGAATGATGAAAAAGAGTATGTCTCTTGATATACGCGGATTGGCCTAGGGGGAGTCGCGTATGCACGCGGAAAGGAACGTTACAAGTCGCGTATGGGCTAAAGCGCTCAAAAAGTGCAAATCCAAGGGTAATCACCATGGTATTGACCCATAGTATTGGGTAATGATCTGCCTAATTGACCCCGTCCAGGTAGTTTTGGGGCTTATGGTATTGTTTTGGTCCATGGTATTGAAAAAGGGGCTCATGGTATTGAAAAAGGATAATCATATAAAAGGAGAAGAAATTCATTGTGCACAAGATGAGTGTGTGTGGAAGGTGTCTGAGCTTGAATGAATACTTCTCTCTGAAGTATATCTGAATGGAAAAGGTTACACTTGAATGATATATCTGAATGTATGATGCACCAAAGATGAAGAAGAGGATCTAGATCTGAATTGCTCTTGTATTTGCTAGATCTGATTATGGAAGATCTGTGATGAGGCGAGCATCTAGGCGAACATCTGTCTGAAGCAAAAGGGTAGATCTGAACTGAATATCTGATCTGATGAAGTATGCTGCTCTGTAATGATTGAAGATCTATACGCTACTTAGCCGCGGAGGAAGCGCGTATATACGCGGCTTCAGCGAAGAGAAAGCGCGTATGCGCAATAAAATATACACTGAGGTATACGCTGGTTTGTGTGGACGGAAGCGCGTATATACGCGACATCGGTGAAGTAAAAGCGCGTATGCAAACTAGGGTTTGCTGAAGCAAGGGGTATGAAATATCTGATCTGTTCTGCTGTGTTTCTGCTATCTGATCTGTGTTGACATGTATCTGTTGATGATGTATGTTTGTACTTAAAAGTATGGAAAGGGTTTGGTCTGGAAATATGATGAATTGTGGCCCGCAAGTTGTGTTCTATTGAAGTGGTTGGATCCAGTGTGAAAATTGATGAAACGTGGTCCAAGGTGGTGCTGAAGGTTGTAGCCTTCAGTCAGGGGGTCGTAGCTCCCTTCCAGGTGAGGCTGGTAAACGAGATCGGGGGTCGTAGCTCCCTTCCAGGAGAGGCTGGTAAACGAGTCAGGGGGTTGGAGCTCCCTTCCAGGAGAGGTTGGTAAACGAGCGCAGGTGGGTGCCTGCGTGCTGGTCAAGTCTGCGCCAGCACATATGTTGTAAGATGTTTTCTCTATAATAAAATATTGAAGGCTGAGCAACTGCAGCGGTGGTTTTCTCCCGATTTGGGTTTCCACCTAAAAATCCCGGTGTTCATGTGTGATGCTTTGTGTGATGGTTTATTCTGTTCTTACTGCACCTGTTTACTGCTTATTGAATATCTGATGAATAAATGATGGAATGGTTTAAGTGAAGATTTAATGACATATCTAAATCTCTGTGTATACGCTAGTGTCATAAAGGGGATCCGCGTATATACGCTAGTTTACTGAAGTAAAGTAGCGTATGGGTTTTAAGGAATGAAAAAGTAAAAAGATTTTATTATGCAGTAAATACTGATTCACCCCCCCCCTCTCAGTATTTTTCCCAACATAAAGATCAATGGATCATGATAGATCCAGGTATTAAACCAACGGCAATGTCAGATGAAGACTGGAAGGAACTGGATCGGAAGGCTAAGAGCACAATACGGTTGTGTGTCTCAGATTCAGTATTTTTAAATGTATCTGGGGAAGCTACGACGAAGAATTTGTGGGAAAAACTTGGGACTTTTTACCAATCTAAGTCTTCGATGAATAAGTTTTTCCTGCGGAAAAAGAGGTATAACCTGAGGATGAAGGATGGAGACTCGGTGACAGAGCATCTGAACACCTTCAATACTGTGGTAAGTCAGCTGTCATCTATTGATATTAAAATATCAGATGAAGCTAAGTGCATCAGTTTGTTGTGTTCTCTACCAGACTCATGGGATAGTCTGGTTATTGCAATAGGTAGCAATACAACTACCTTGAATTTTGATGACATTGTCTCGGCCTTGCTATCAGAGGAAATGAGATGGATAAATATGGAGGGAAAGAATGGAGATGCCTTATCTGTACGAGGAAAGTCCCAAAACATAAACAAGAATAAGGTTTCGAGTGGGAGATCCAAATCTAGAGGGAGATCTAAATCTCCTGGAAATTTTGTAAACGTATGTTGGAAATGCGGAAAGGAAGGGCACTACAAAAAGGACTGCAGATCTAAATCTCCTAAGAAAGGAAAGGGATCTGATGATGCTCCTTCTACAGAGGCAAAAACTACCTCGGATGAAGGTGGGGATGTGTATTTGGCTTCTTCTTCAAATACACATGTAGATCACGAGTCATGGTTGATTGACTCAGGTGCATCCTTTCACTTCACTCCCCATATGGAGTGCTTCTGCGAGTATGAGAAATATGATGGTGATGTTTTCCTAGGGGATAATAGGAAGGCCAAAATCATCGGACGTGGAAAGGTCAAGCTGAAGCTGCAAGGTGGAAGGATTAGAACACTTCCTGGTGTTCTGCATATTCCTACGATTACGTAAATCTGATTTTTGTAAGCAAGATGGATGATGCAGTGTAAAAACAAGGTTCGAGAAAGATGTCCGCAAGATGGTTCCTTCGTGGAGCAATCGGTATTAATGGCAGGAGTTCGGATCGGAACTCGTACAAGCCACAAGGTAGCACCTATGGCTGATGGGTGTACAAGTTATGTGGTTCCCGGAAGTGGAGCTGGAAGTGGAGCGTAAATCCTAGCTATCTCTAGTGGTCTCGGAGAAAATACCATGCCATGGCATTAAAGGCTTGGACATATTGGAGAGAAAGGCCTTCAGATACCGCATAGAAATGGTATGGTAGAAGGTATGTCTAATTGCTCTCTGGATTTCGATTTCTGTGAACATTGTGTATATGGGAAGCAGAATCGGGTGAGTTTTCCTTCTGGTGCTAAGAGGGCGAACAAGATATTAGAACTTGTGCACAGTGATGTGTTTGGACTTGTGTCAGTTCCATCACTGGGAAAGTCTATGTACTATGTTTCATTCATAGATGACTTCTCAAGGAATACATGGATATATTTCTTGAGGAAGAAATCTGAAGTCTTTGACAAATTTAAAGAATTTAAGGCTCTGGTGGAAAGCTAGACAGAGAAGAAGATAAAGGCATTGAGGACAGATAATGGTGGGGAGTTCTGCAAGAAGGAATTTGAAGAGTTCTGTAAGAAGTGTGGTATAGCACGGCATAAGACTACTCCATACACACCGCAACAAAATGGAGTTGCAGAAAGAATGAACAGAACGCTAATGGAAAAGGAAAGAAGCATGCTCAGTGGTACCGGGTTAGGACAAGAATTCTGGGCAGAGGCAATGGAGACTGCATGTTACTTAGTTAATAGATCACCTTCATCAACATTGGAGGATAAGACTCCACATGAGGTATGGACTGGTAAGAAACCCTCTCTTTCACATCTAAGGGTATTTTGATGTGATGCATATGTACATGTTCCAAAGGAGAAAAGGACCAAGTTGGATAATAAATCTGAAAGGTGCATCTTTATTGGGTATAAGGATGGTTTAAAGGGTTACAAGCTTTGGAACCAAGAAACAAGGAAGGTTGTGTACAACCGAGATGTGGTGTTTAGAGTGGTGAAATATGTTGTTACACATGAATTCCTACCAAAGGAACCTGAGAAGATAGAGTTTGAGCTAAAGAAGGATGAATCAGACTCTACAATAGAAGAAGACTCAGAAGAGGAAGAGCCACAAACTCCAGATTTGAGAAGAGCAGTTCGGGAAAGAAGGCAACCAGAAAGGTATATTCCATCTGCTTTCTGTTCAGGTTTTTCCTTAACTATAACTGATGATGATCCTAGAACTATCAGGGAGGCAGTAGATTCAGAGGATGGAAAACTCTGGAAGGAGGCCATGGTTGATGAAATGGCATCCTTGCACAAAAATGAGGCATGGGATCTGGTGGAGTTGTTGGCTGGAAGGAATCCCATTGGGAGAAAATGGGTGTTTAAGAAGAAGATGAATGTACAAGGCAAGGTGGGGAAATACAAAGCTCGGTTGGTAGCAAAATGTTATTCCCAGGTGCCGGGAATTGATTTTGGTGATATTTTTTCTTCTGTTGCCAAAGTTACTTCTATTAGATTACTTTTATCTATTGCTGCTGCATTTGATTTTGAGATAGAATAGATGGATGTGAAGAAAACATTTCTTCACAGGGATCTAGAAGAGGAGATCTACATGAAGAAACCTAAAGGATTTATGGTGAAGGTTAAGAAAGAACTAGTGTGCAGGTTGAAGAAGTCTCTGTATGGGTTAAAACAGTCACCAAGGATGTGGTATCAAAAATTTGATACATATATACAGGGACTTGGCTTCACCAGAAGCAAGGAGGATCACTGTGTTTATTTTAAATTAATTGGTGACCGTGTTATTTATTTGGTCTTGTATGTGGATGATATGTTGTTGATTGGAAATGAGAAATAAATTATCCAAGATTTGAAGAGCCAACTATTCTCCAAATTTGACATGAAGGATCTTGGTGCTGCAAACTATATTTTGGGCATGGAAATTAAGAGAGATCGGGCAAAGAGGAAGCTCTGGTTAAACCAGAGGAATTATGTCCAGACTATATTGCAGAGGTTCAATATGCAGGATAGTAAACCGGTGAATGTTCCTATTCTTGTAGGTGTAAAGTTGTCTACTGAACAGTGTCCCAAGACACAAGAAGAAGAGGAGGATATGTCCCGTGTTCCATATGCAAGTGCAGTAGGTAGCCTGATGTATGCAATGGTCTGTACTAGACTAGACATTGCACATGCAGTGGGAGTATTGAGCAGGTTTATGTCAAACCCAGGGAAGGAGCATTGGACAGCAATGAAGCGGGTTTTTAGATATTTACGTGGCACTAGTGATTATGGATTATGCTACCAGGGAAGACTAGGATTGGAAATAATGTTGGACATTCATGGTTTTGTTGATGCAGACTGGGCTGGAGATCTGGACCAAAGAATATCTACAAGTGGGTATGTGTTTAACCTATTTGGAGGCGCAGTCAGTTGGACGAGTAAAAGATAGTCTGTAGTGGCTCTTTCAACTACAGAGGCAGAATACATAGCAGCCACTCATGCAAGCAAGGAAGCAGTTTGGTTGCAGAGATTGTGTTCAAGTATGGGGTTGGTACAAAAAGCTATAAGGATAGACTGTGATAGCCAAAGTGCAATTTTCTTAGCTAAGAACCTTTCTTACCATTCAAAGACAAAGCACATTGATGTTCAATATCACTTTGTTAGAGATATGGTTGAGGCTAAAAGGGTGTTGCTGGTAAAGGTGGACACTTTGAAGAATTTTGCAGAGGCATTGACAAAGTCTGTGAGCACTCAAAAGTTCTCTTGGTGTAGAGGGACAATGGGTGTTGAAGAATTGGCCCAATGACTAAGCTCTCCTGTGGGCCCCTGTGGAAAGAAAACAACAAGTGGGAGAATGTTGGGTATGTGTTATATTCTTTCCACGACTAGCCCCACGCGCTGTACATTACGTCGGGCGCAACAGGGGGGTCACAAGGGGGGAGGCAGCCCCCACTGTTGGGGTCTGGGGTAGCGCCCCAGCGAAAATTTGTTTGGTGTGCGGACCCACCCATGTTTTGTGCATGATTTTTCACATCGTTTTGGGGTACGATGGTTTTTGGCCCCTGGTATTTTGTAGATCCGATCAAGGGAACTATGGTTATGTTGTAATCCAGGGTTAATGGATTGGGGTTTATGTATGCTTCGGCATGTATATATATGTGTTGTAACACTAAAAGGAATATAATGAAAAATCAAGCTAGTCGTCCCGATTTGGGATCCAGGGGAAAATCTCTGTGTTTATCTATTTTATGTTTTATGCTCTCACTATTGATTATTTTCTGTTATAAGATTCGTGTGTAGATAATTTCTGTTCAGGGTTAAAACCTACAATTTGCAATCTAGGAATAGGGGAAATATTAAATGCCAAAAAATGATATGTGAGATCTTGAAATAATGTTTGATAGTGTTTAGGATGTCTAGAAATGTAATGGATAGTGTTTCTTACCTGTTCAATAATGATTTATGAGTTTCCAAAAACTTGCAAATATTTTACATCAAGACTAATTGGTTTATACAATCATTGTATCCATGCTTCATATTCTGCATTATTATTTGTACACTCGAATTGTAATATGCAAGATAACATGATCTTATCTCCTTCTGGGCCAACTAGAATACAACCAACTCCTGCACCATCATTAGATTTGGAACCATCAAAGTACAAAGTCCATAAAAATGTTTTGACTACTGGTTTATTTACAAAATTTTTACATTTGGAAAGTTTTTTTTCTGAGAATTTTTCAATTTGTGAAATGACAACATTGTCCAAGAAGGGCGATTTTTTAGCGTTAAAATTCCCTAAAAGTGATTCAACTGAGTAATTGCCGATAATATTTTTGGTGAATTCTACTGCCTCATTGTCACCTTCAAATTTAGTTGATGTATGTTTCATGTGTTTTTCACGGTCAACTCGAATTTGATTTGGTTTTCCATTATAAGGTAACCATAGGTGAGACCAATCTGTAGAAAAATATCCATGGAGTTTTTCAGACCAATCTTTACTCAAAATTAGGCCATAGAAATATGGAATATCAATTACTAAAATATCAATAATTTAACTAACTTTTGGATTTGAAGAAAGTCAGATACTGACTGAATTTATTTCCCATAGGACTTCAACTTTGGTTCTATCATGTTGTACTATGTGAACAATAGATTTTTGAGGAGTGATATTCAACTTAGCACAAATTGTTGTTGGAATTATATTAGAAGAAGTTCCTGATTCAATCAAACAATTGTGAAGATTCCTGTTGTAAATTTCATATGTTAGAAGAAAAGGAGGCATATGTGAATTAGATCTATCGCCTATAAGGATGGAATCTGAAGGATCAACCTTATTTGAAGAAGTAGGAGGCTTTCCTGAACCTTTTGCAGCCTGATATATAATAGCAGTGGGTAGTGGTGAAGCAATAACTGCATTTAGTTCTCTAAGCAATATATTTTGCTGTTGTTTCAATTTGGTAAGTTCATGGAGTGAAATATTTGCCTTTACATTCTTCATATCTTCAGCAATATTATATTCCACGGAGTCAGAAACTACCAAGGTTTTTGATGTAGATGGAGAATTTGTTGAAGGTGGACTAGGATATGAAATCTTAGAAGAAAATTTCTTATTAACTGATTTATTCTTTGAATTTTATGTGGAATTCTTCTGCTTTTGACTTCCTGGCTAACTTCAGTAGGTCCTTTGCTTCTAGTAGTAACAGACAACGCTTCTTGTTGTTCTTCATTTGGAAGGATAAAGTCCCACATGCCATTTAGCTCAAATACTTCCTCTTGTTCGGTTTCTTCTTCCTCATTTTCTTCACCTTTTGTTTCTATTTTAGACTTAGGATTAGATATAGTGTTGGGTGGCTGAGAACTAGAAGACTGATTTCTCTTGAAAGATCTGAAAGATTTCTTAGCATTGGAATTTTTAGAAACTTGTTTTTTGATATCTAACATTTCATTTGAGTACTTTCTGGAGGCATTCTACATCAAAAGGATATTTTGGTGGAAATTTCTTTAAATCATCTTTGGAAGAGACTTTCCTAGATTTTCTATCTTCTTGAGAACTTTTCTTTTTAAGAGAAACTATGTGTTTTTCCATAGATAAAGCTTCCTTCATGTTTTATGATAATGTAGCTAGTTGTGATCTATCTACAAAAATGGCTATATTAGAGGGAAGAGAAGATATATAACACTCAATTTTACCGTCTACACATGGAACCAATGCAGTAGGGATTTTATTGAGTATTTTTTGGAATCTAGGATTGAATTATTTGATCTTCTCTCCTATTTTAGCCTTAATATTTGATAGTTCATTAATGAGTGATGAGATGGTTATATCATCTCCAAACCTAGCTAATAATTTTTCTTCAAACATATCCAAACTAGTTATAGAGCAAGGGGGTAATGAAAATACCAGGATCCTATAGATCCTATAAGAGTATATGGAAATAATCTAACTACACAGTCTTCTTCAATGACTTCATTTAAATTGATGGCTAACATATAGTTGTCAATATGGTATTCTTCTAGTAGCACATCATCAGGATTAAATTTGGGCAACCATATTTCAAGATGTTTAGGAAGTGGGTGAAGAGGACCGGGCATTGCTACAACACGTAGATTATTCCATGGTTGTATTCAGAATTGTGGTTGTTTTCTTGCCATGATTTTAGGAATATGGATGGATGAATATATGAGTGGGATGTGAGTGGAAGAAGAGGCAGGTTGACTACCTGAACTAGAAGAACTAGTACTAGTAGTTTGAATGAGAGATGTTGTAACGTGTGGGGTAAGTGAATGGATTTGAGATGAGGAATTGGATAAAATCTCACTAATAGATGTTTGTGATTTATATTTCTTGGTATTCATTCAAAAATAAGTAACGGGAAATTCCAAATGAGGAACTCTAATTTTCTCACTTAGAGAACGAGTGAAGATTCTTCTAGGTTGTAACACAGATGAAACAATTTATTCACATGGTTTAGAAATTACAGGTTTTTTAGCTGAAATAGAGATTTGTTCTAAATTCTCTATTAAATTATGAACTTATGGTGATTCAGATTTATAATATTAAGAGAGTAATCTCTCGGATCTACTAGGATATTTTGGACAAGATTGTTCAACTTTTGATCTTAAAATAATAATTTCAGATGGGGATCCATAACTTGGAGGGGATCTAGAGGGAGAATGACTATTAGGATGGCTTCTTGAATTTTTATTGGTTTTCCTTGCCATTCAAATTGGCCCTCCTTATAGTGCGAACATGGGGGATAACCACCCGGTCTATACCTTAAAAGAAACTCCTTTTTCATTTGGTGTAGTGGCTCCGATTGGGGATAATGGGACCAATTTCCCAACAAGGATGATGAGGGTGTGTTTAATTTAATATGAAAATGTAGGAATGATTCTTAACTAAATATAACCTATTTATCTAATAATCAAATGCATATATTTATCTAACTTAATATATAACCCGGGAAGAATTAATATGAATGCGATCTAAAAATATATCTTACAGTAAAAGGTAATAAAGATCATTCAATCACTGAAAAAGATGAAATGATGTAAGATAATTATTTTGACTAAATAGTTAATCAAAATAATTATGTAAAATATATCACATATATTGATTGATTTATGTATTTGGAAAAGAATTGCAATTGAAACATTGTACAAAATTTCATGAATGATAAACTATAATTCAAATTGCATACATATCACAATATCAACATAAGTTACTGTAAACTCATAATCAAGACTTAATCATAAAGATAATAGTACCATATATGATAAGTTATGTTCATGAAATCCCCAATATTGACCTGATTCTTCTGAATCCAAATATATTTTAAGATTACAAAAGTGAAATTTTAGTAAAGAATACTTCAACTTTCAGAAAAGTAGATCATGTTTCGTATATTTTATCAAAAGCATTCACAAAACAACATAAGTGCAAGCTTTCACAAATCGTTTTTTGATAAAATTTTGGACCCCTCTCTAAACTCATGAGACAAGTTTAAATACTAAAATAAATAAGTCAAAAATAGGTTATTACACAAAAAGCTGAGGAGGTTTCAAACTACCTTCCTCATCATAAGTAAACTAAACTAAAATATAGAAATTAAAAAATGACAGGATTGCTTAGTTGGGTTGATATCTTTTTGTCACTTGGTCTTTGAGCTAGAAAATATCCATCATTGGATTCAGTTGAGTCGACTGAGTGATTCTAGATCTCACTTGTCTCTTGATACAGAATTTGGAATTGTTGGCACTGCCTTTCTTGTGGAATTAGTTAAGAAGCACAGATTCATACTTTGGTTATGTGGCCTGATCAGGAAATTCTAGTAATTTTCTTGATCTAATTTAGTTATATGATTAATTGATTCTGCCTATTTATCAGTTATTTCCTTCCACTGCTTCTATGATAGCTTGACTTCGGTAATTTCTTTAGTTGTACATTCTTCAATAAGTTTGGCACTCTGAAGTTGTTTAGTGGAAGACTCAATTATTTTTCTTGTTACGTTGGCTACCTTTGATGTCACTTTCTCTACTTTTTTAATTGCATTTCCCAATATTTGAATAAAATATCCTTATGAGAATTGTCAATCTTTGGGAGATCAACCTTCTTCCCTTCCTCAGATTCTTGTGAAGAAAAAAGTTCAGAAATTTTCTTATCAATCCTTTGACATTCCAACTTTATGTTTGCCACTTGCTAAGTCAATATGTTACTTATTTCACAGTATTAGTTAGTAGCAGATATTTTTTGGTAGAAAATCTTTCGCTGTTGTTTCAACTGTGAATTCAATTCAAGTTCTTCTTTAATGAATTGTTCTATTTGAGTTTGATTCTTGATCCTATCCATTGCTTCTTCTATCTGTGCATATTTTTCATAGATGTGCACTTGACGCTGCAATTTCAACCTTTTAAATTCTTTCTAGAACTGTGCCATTTGCATTTCAGCTTGCTTATTGGCATTGTGTTTCTCATGTTCTAGTTCTTTTTCTAGCACTTGGACTCTTTCTTCTCTTTTTCTAATCAGAAGTTTCACTTTTGCTGCTTTATCAATTGTAGCATTTGTATATGCTCCTGCAAACTGTGGAAGTTTAGTAAGATCTTCAATGGATTGACAAGAGTGTCTTTCCAAAAAATATCTAATGACTCATTACTAAGGGATATCATTGTTTCATCAATTCTTCTTCTTTTTCTCTTCTTCACTACAACTTTATGATTTGGACTATAGAAAATGTCCAATGGAAGTATCTCTTCAATATTCAAAACAATTTCTTCAGTGGGGAAGGTCAGGATGATTTCTTGATCTTGAACACCTGGAGTTTGTTGAAGTTCTATTTTTGTTTATGGTAACATTTTAATTTGTTCAGGAGTATGAAAGCTTTATGATTCTTCAGGATTAGGATTAGGTGGTATCTGAATTTTTTCAGTAAACTTATGCCATTATTTTCTTAAATGATCTACTTGGGATCTTGATGTCTACTTAGGTGTAGATTGAACTTCGTGAAGCTCTTTAGAAGATTCATTTTCTAATCTAGTTTCATCAATTCTTTTCTTAGCATGCGTGTTAATTCCTTTAATTACATCTTTAATTATTTTATGAGGGATTTCATTTTTATTTTCAGATTCATTTTTAGAATGATCTGAATCTTGGGACTCGTGTTTGGAATGTTCTGAATCCTAAACTAATTTCATCTGGGACTCATATTTAGACATATATTTTGAATCATCATCTAGGTTGAAACTAGGAATTGGCTCACTAATTTCTTATATTTGCAACACGTCCAATGGGATCATTTCTAATCTTTTATTTCTTTATTCATGGAAAGATTTGATATTTTCTACACAGAGTCTATTGGATACTATGTTCAATACTTCTGAAATTTTTTCTGTCCCTTCAAACAAATCATGAGAATCAGTTTTCTCATGTATGAATGGTCTGATTTTAAGAGAAATAGTAAAATCTTGGATTACATTATTGGGGTCATACTATCTTCCTGGCATAAAAGCCAGATTAAAATAGGTAATATTTTGGATCTCCTTTGCTACATGACCCATATAAAAAAGAGCAAAGCCACCACATTGTACTAGAAATATAGGCGAAATAGATTTCTTCATATCCTTGATATTCTTGGTTATAGCATTTCCTACTGTTTGGTATGCAATATCCCTAGCCAAATGTTTTTTTGGGACATAATAGGGAAAAACATGGAGAGATGCAAGACTCCCAAAAAATCTAATATATGTAAACGTTTCTTCTCCAAACTATATGGATACAGAGATAATATCTGCTTGGGATTCTTTAGATATCATGGTGGCTCTCTCATCAAAAATGATATGGTGGATATGCAACATGAATCCTTGGAAAATTTTATAAAATGGGAACGAAATTCAGATTCCTCCAAGGCTTTGTGAGAAACACAAATAGGACTAGGGTCTTCACTGGTCCATTTCCAACCCATAATAGGAAAATTTGAATAAAAACATATGGCATCCATAATGTATGCACTCATGTAAAAAATAGAGATTGACGTAGTAGAAAATACTCTCTTATGTCTGGACACTCTAATAGTCATGGCCAAATTATTGGATAAGATATTGGCCCAATTAATAATGGTAGCATTGATGGCAATGTCTATTAGGGGAATCCATTCAATGGAAAAATTGGTGGTATCAGGCTTGGGAAATAGCCTACCCACCATTGCTTCCATAAAACTAGGGGGTGTTGGTAATTGTGCAATTGGATACATGCCAAGTTTATCCTGCTTACATTTGTTGTGATCAACCTTCCATTCTTTCACTACATCCATCGGGTCTTCATGCTATTTCGCAAAATTTTTATGAAAATGTTTATCATAAACCTTTTGTAGTACTGGTAGTTGGTACATAGCATGCAAATCCTTAGGGGTAAATGAACCCATGTCTTCTTCTCTTCAGTTCTTGAAAGTTATGTATGCGACATTGACATTGTCAATAACTCATCTCACCATGTCAGTATATGGTATAATATTTGATCTTGTGGCTATCCTATGTAAAAAGAAACACGTTTCCTCGAAATAGGATGACTCAGATAAGTTAGGTGCATTCGATGTTGCTACTATTTTCAATTCCCTTGGTTTCTCCCCTTCAAGAAAATTTCTCATTGCTTCCCAGGAAGTGGTTCCACTGCACCTAATGCAAGTAGTATCAAAGAATAGTGGAGGAATATCTGTGACCTCAGAGGTGGATGTTCGGGCAATTTCTTTTCCTTTATTCGTAATTTTTTCTAATATTTCTTTCTCGGGTGATTTCTTGAATTGAAGAAAACATGGAAATCAAAGTAGAGATGAAGAGCAGAGGCGGAAGGAGAAAACATAGTTTAATTACCATAAATCATAAACCCGACAATTTTATTCGAAACATGCCATAGAAAGATATCAATCTTTTCAAGTCCTGAAACCATTGAATGCCATTAATATCTCATTAAAAATTTATCAAATATTTAACATGTTTTACCATATACGTCCAATAAAAATATTTATATCATGAGATCTTTTTAACAGATCAATTAGTTAAGCATCGTTTCTAGCGCTTTGCGATAAATGATGTATCCCAAATCGCACATCACACATGCATTGTTATTATGTATCTTGACTGCAATTCTTTGCAAATTGCGATTTGCGCAAATCGCATATCACATTTTATCGAAGTAGACATGACTTTTCATTTAGTTTTATGTTTTGGGATGCGATAAGCGATATAACTCAAAATATTGTGCTTTATCAGATTTTTTGACATCTTTAGCATTTTTTTGTTATTATATCGGGTCTTATATTATCACATTTCAATTTTCAAATGATATTTCTATTGGTTCGTTTCTTGGAAGGAGAGATGTGATTTATGATTACAAGGGATTTTCTTACCTTCTTAATGGGAAATTTTTATATGGCTTGAAAAAGTTCTTAGCACTATCGCATTTCGCAAGTTGTACGTGTATTCCAACTTTGTTACCTTAGCAATTTTTGATTTATGCTAAGTGGAATAAGATCAAAGTGGAAAAGGTTTCTTGTCTTTTATTTCTAATTTTTTTTTAAGACTTAAACAAAATCGAAGTAATACATCCGAAGCTTTATCTATTTTTTAAAGGGTCCCCATTTATTATTCATGACTTTAACTGATGTAAAAATAAATGGTGGGGTTGTTTCATAATACAACATAACCCGTCGAATTTACCGATGGTATTGTAAGTGGCATCCACCCATGGTATTTACCCATGGTATTGTAAGTGAGATACACCCATGGTATTTACCCACCCATGGAATTTACTTGTGGTATTGTAACAAAAAGGGCTATAAGTAACAAGCCACATTTTGTAAAAGGAAAGATTTTCCACCACAATGTAGCATCTACAGTTATTCTTTGTTTTAATAAAAATGATCTTTGTGGTTTTATTTACTCTGTGTTCTTTTCTCATTTTGTTGGCATTTATCATGTAGGATTACACTCGCTGTCTTTATAAATGCCATCAAAATGAGAAAAGAACACATAGTAAATAAAATGACAAAGAAACTTTTTATTAAAAAAAATAATTCCTGTAGAAGCGACATTGTGGTGGAAAATATGTCCTTTTACAAAATGCGACTTGTTACTTATAGCTTTTTTTTGTTACAATACCGCAGGAAAATTCCATGGGTGGGTAAATACCATGGGTGGATATCACTTATAATACCATGGGTAAATGCCATGGGTAAATACCATGGGTGAATGAATACCATGGGTGGATGCCACCTACAATACCATGGGTAAATTCCATGGGTTGATAAATACCATGGGTCGATGCCATTTACAATACCATGTGTAAATTCCATGTGTGAATGGATAACATGCATGGATGAATACCATGGGTGGATTCAATTTTCCATTCGGATCATCCAACACTGTCAAAATTTCTGGTCCTAGAAGGAGGGTAGCCAAATTTTTATGGTTGATAACTCCACCCACCCTCATCATACTTCTTCTATTCAAGGCTGCAATATTCTTAGCACCACGCCTAATCGATTTCCAAAATTTGGCATATCTTCTTAGGCTAGTCTTTGACAATCTTGTGAAATATCTTACGAGCATATCTGGGCCGTAAAACCTATCACCCATTGCTTTGAAAAGGATATTGGACTCATCCCTAGACTACACAATATTCCTTATTTCCCAAAGAATAATGCAACCACTCCTACTAGGATAGTGGTCTCCACAGTCGAATTTTTGGTTCTTGCCACCCTTGAAGAGTTAGAAAAGACTCCAGAAAGCACATAGAAAGTAGAGCATCCTCCATATTTTAATTGGGGTGATGGAGACAATGTTGTACTCTCAGATGAAACTTTCCACGAGTTAGGCAGTTAAAAATAGGAGGAGGAAGATCCCTCATATTATGAAGAATAGGAGGAGCAAAGAGATGAAGACATGGAAGAAAAATATCTGGATTGGATGTCTCAGGGCCCACTTGCTGTACTGGGTGTTTTACACAACATGCCGAGACACCCAAAAATCTGCTAATGAAGTATGACCCTAACAAAGAAGTCAAAGTGGAAGACCATTTGGACAACTTATACCTACAACTATAGATGATCGAGGTAGGTTATGATGATGTTGCATGTAGAATTATTCCTTGTACCTTAGATGGTAGAGCAGTTGTATGGCACCACAATATTCCTCCAAATTCAATCCATAATTTGAAGGGGTTTAAAAAGTTGTTTCTTGGAAATTTTTCCGATGACAAAACCCAAGCGATATTATTAAAGGAGATGGGAAATATGAAGATGGAGTAGAAATAGAAATTTAAATATTTTAATCATGGGTCCAATCATATATTGAATAAATTTCTTGTAAATAAGAAGCCTCATGACTCTATCAGGATTGGTTACTGCACTTCTGCCTTATTGACAAGCATTGCATAGTTCATTAAGAGAACTAAAAAAGAAACATTGGATGAGAATTACGAAGAATATATTACAACTGAAAAGGACTTGCATGCAATTGGATTCATTGTCGAAGAAGAACAATCAAATGACTCCAAGGACAAGGGTAAAAGGTCTCAAGCCTCTTCAAGTAAGGACAAGGATGAAGAAGCCAATGATCTTGAAAGCTTGACTTGGACCATCAAGTATTTGTCCAATGAGTTGGAAAAGTTAAAACAAAGGTCAAGCAAGACCACCATCAACTGAAAGCCCGAAAAATTCAATTTCCTAAGAAGAGATACAAACTACAACAATAACAAAAATCAACCAGCTAAGTTTTTGTAAAGCTCGAACGTTATGTTGAATTTTGAGACCATGGGCATGGACCAATATTATTTTTTCATCAATAATATCATTCATAAAAGAAATGCTCACAATGGAATCATAACATGAATACTCTGGTTCCACATATAATTTACACAGTACTTTAGGATAAGTAGATTGAGACAATGGAAGAAAATGAATAAATTGTTGTTTTTGAAGAAACTATGAGTGTTGGGAATGCAGTGAATGGTTTCAGTTGTGTATTCACAGCTGAAAATAAAACTATCCAATAACCTCCACTGAGTGAGGTCTCGGATCAAAAGTATAATAATCCATATAAGTTGAGAATCCAAGGGCCAATTTCTGAACAAGACCTAACCAGGAAGAAATTGAAAGAAATCTAGTTAAGGAAGATCACACCTCATGTCATCTCAGCACAAAACACTTAGAATAAGTCTGTAAATACAGCTACAATGAAAAATACTTCCACCGATGGTAAAATAAATTCTACCATTCGGGAAGTATTACATAAATTTGCTTCTCCTGACACTTTGGTGATGGTCATCGCGCTTGATCATAATGCAGTCAAAGACATGAAGAAATATGGCACTAATATTTCAATCTTTGAACTTATAAGGATCGCAAGCCAACACAAGCTTCTTGTCTTAGCACTTGATTTTTCTTCCTCATATCAAAATGCTCCTTCATAGAAGGGATCCAGTAAGTCCTTTGGTCCCTTCGAATATATTATTAATGCATTAAAATTATAATCAAACACATTTTACCTCCCATTTTTATTGAAGTTTGAAAATTTTAATTACATTGTATGTTGGTGTCCCGTGTTTTGATAGTTTGGAAAATCAAAAGACAAGGCAACATCAGAACAAATATTTAGAGTTCCAGGATCTAGTCCTCCTGTTCTTAGAGAGGGATCTCTCAAATGTTTGTCTGCAAAGGTTTATCTCGTGTGCTTTGAGTATTGGTTTTAGACTAGTTATTAAGTGCAGGTGTTTGTTTATTTGTTTGGTTGAATTGATACAACAGAACATGAAAGGTCTAGGAAAGATATATAGAACGGAGAAACATTTGGTTCATTGGGCGATGGAGTCAAGAAGAGGTCATAACATACTCATTAATGGATATGGGATATCAGAGGGAAAATCTAACTTGGCCGCAGGATCCTTTGGTTTTGGAATGAGATGGACATACATGATTTGGAAAGAGAAGTTTAATTCTCAAACAAAGGGAATTTGAAAGCACAACTTGAACAATAAAGAGTTATTTGGTAGACAAGGCTAACCATAAATTATACAAATAACACCTTTAAGAAAATAATGATTTCAAAAAAACTTTTAAAATGAAATCTAAGATTCGGGGAATACCCTATTTCCTCAAAGATTTTATTTCAAATGACTTAGAAAACATAAAAGATTCACTGATACTTGCAGTCATAGAAGAGGGAACACCTAACACATCTATGATCACAACTATAAAGACCTTTGAGACAATTTTTTAAGCAAGGACAAAGGGCAAGGTTAGAACAAACCTCCTTGACTCACTATAAACAAGAAACTTCAAAGGGAGACTTCAGTAACAGTTTTTTAAGTGGCAATAGACAAGCAGGGAAAACCATAAATCATGCTGAAACCAACTATTCAAACTATTAAGGAAATAAACAAGGATGAAGACTAAAGAGAGAGATTAAAGACTCTAAAATACTTCAGCAGAAGAAAACATAAAATAGTGAAGTATGAACAGGTCTAAGGTGCTTCCAGGAGTCATTTCTTAGCCTAAAACTTTCAACCTGTTGTACTAAGAAATTATGGAACATAATGAAAATAGGGGAAAACATTAAACAGTTCAAAATACTTCACCAATAGCTAAGCTCATGGATCCAATGATAGAGCCTTCTCAGTAACAAGTATGCAACAACATCATCAGGGCTTCCAAGACTTCAATTTATTCTTCAACTTCAACAGACTGTGTATTATTTCAGAGAGTTCCAATATTACAACTAGTGATCAACCAACACTCACTCATCTTCTGCAGTAGTATATATAGAAGAATGAGGAGGTGAGATCTGATAAAAGATCTCTCAAGATAATTAATACAGACTTAATGGTTTCTTTGGCCTTTGGGGGGCTTGATGAAGAAACTTACATAGGTGTCCTCTGTATTAAATGATTTACATAAAGATTTAAGCTCGGTGGGAGCTCTTTACCTTTGAGGCTCTGTGTGATGTCAAAGTAACTCTGCTGATATTTTTAGATTAAGTTCCTTGGCAGAATTTACTCTCTCGCTGTGCTTGAGACAAATGTCTGATCCCGATCAATAACTTCGGCCTTGGATTATAAATGCTTTGAGGCACAGGTGGCATCGTGGTAGATAGAGGGATCAATTTGCCTCAGCTGTGGCAGTGGAAGCTTTCTTTCTGATGAACCTTGATGATTTTTCCTTTATCTTCGTTTTAATTGGGGATTAGGCTTTTGAAAAATCATCTTAGACGTAATACCCACAAATCTGTCTTTAATCTTCAGTTCTGATATATTTGTCTTCGGCACTGATACTCTCTGATTGTGCTTGATTCACTGTGTTTTTCTTTTTTTCTGGTGTACAGGGCTGCGTAGGGGTGATACAACATCAATGCTTGATGAAACACCGATAAAATGTGAATTTTGAAACTTGAAAATGATTCTCTTTGATGGATCAGAGGCGGGAGGATCGTCACCCTCTGCTTCTGAATTTTCTTCAGAAATAGTGGAAAAAACCATTAAACCCTACAAAATATGAACAAATATTATAAAATACATGCATGTATAGGTTTACTGCTTTAGAAGTCATGTGGAGGAAGCATAGTCGTTGGATGGCATCATCCAATGGTCGAGATTGATCAGAGGAATTGAAGGGAAGGCAGAAAAAGAATTTGAATCGGAGTCGTCGATCATGCAAAAATCGATGTTCAGGAGCGGAAGTGATGGGACGATAGTGGGCCGTCGGATGAGATTGGTCCAAGCGATCAACGACGGAGGATAGGCATCAAGAAATTTAGAAAATGTGACCGAACATCAAAACTTTAATTAAACCATGTTGAATAAAATTTTCGGGTCTGGATTTGCTGACTGGATGAGAAACCATGGAGACCAGCCCCAAAAATGTGCCACGTGGATGCTGATGTGGCGCTGGGACCACCAGCTGCCACTGTTGACAAGGGGACCGGGGCGATGGAGTATGGGCCATCGATCTGCAGATCAGATTGACGATGGAAATTTATTAAATACCGTGCTGTACCCTGAGTTATCGCACGGGCATCTTCAGAGCGTGATCACTGTCCGATGAGCGGCCTTATATTGGACGGTGGATGTCAATATCATGCTAGGTCCACATCCGATCTTTAACGCACGATAAACGGCGGTTTCGTGAACAGTGCTCAGGCCACGTGTCAAACGGTGTATGGAATCGCTGCAAAATAGAAGAAACCGTCGTGCGCTCAAAAGCGGTGCGATGAATCCCGCGTGGTTTTGCGATGGTAAGTGGCTGGTGGGGACCACCAGGGTGATGGATTGTGCACCATCAATCTGTAGATCAGATCGACGGTAGAGAGTGATTAGATTTTAAACCGGCGGAAAACCTTAGGACATAATAAAAACTGAAAGTTTTCAATATAATACAAAGTTTTTTAATATTTCTGAGGGCGGGATATATATATATATATAATATGGTTAGGCACCCGTCTATGGGGCCATGGGTTATATGGGAAACCATATGACCGGGGTTTATGGAGGAAGGGCTAATCGCAGTTGGGCAACGCGATAAGCGCTTGGAGGGCTAGTGCTTGGTTCTGGCACCAGGGCATATTGAGGGGAAGGGTTAAAGACTTGGCCCAAGGGGGCTTAAGTCTATAATATGAAAATGTGATTTTTTTATAGGTTTTCAATGGTTTTCAAAGGATTTTGAAGGTTTTGATAAGGCAAAGAAAGGGTCTTAGGCCTTATCAAAAGGTTTTTATGAAGGGGAAAAGGGGAAAAACATGAAAATGAAGGATTTCATGGGAAAAGGAAAGGAAAAATATGAGGTTAGTTTGGAAGAAGGGGGAAAAGGAAAATGGTGCTTGTAGCAGTATTCTTTCTTGGGAATCAGTAAAATTTCTGAGTGAAGAATGGGCACAATAGTGAAGAATGGGATAGAGGCATTAGCCCTTCAAGAGTCTTCAAGAGCCAACAGTTTTTAGCAATAAAATTTTTTCCTTGAAGGCTCCAAAAATTTTTAGTCACCTTTTTCTATAAAAATTTTTATAGGTGGCTAACAGTGGCTCCACTTGGGGATGGTGCCTTCTTGAAGGCATCAAGAACTTCAGACTTGCATTCTCTGGGAGACTGATCAGTTTTCCTCATCCATTGGGCTGCCTTTCTTTCTCTGGATGATCTTCTCTTGTTCTGAAACATTTTAGCATTCATGGATCAACAATGGAACCTCATCAATACAACCTTTCTACCTACCCAATCCTATTGGTCTAACATTTTTTTCTTCTTGCAGAGTGAACTTGGATTAGTGATCAGGAGATCAAGTCTCTTGTGGAAAAATGCTCAAAAACTTAGTTTCTTAGATTTGGTCCAAACTAGAACGACTAGAAAGAGCTTGGAAAAACGATCCTGTAGACACGAACGGCACTGAAAAATGATGATGTATGAGAAAGTTATTCAGCTTTGAAGTTTTCCAATTTTAGTAAAAAAAATGGCCAAAATTGACTTTACAAAATATTTTATTAAAAAGAGAATATTCCATAGAATATTCTAGGAATATTCCATGAAATATTTTGTGGAATATTCCTGAAGTGGCCAATCAATGGGCGCCACATGGCCAACCCAGAGGCCGCCACGTGGCCAGCCCAGAGGTTGCCATGTGGCCCCAAGAATTCAAATGAAATTGCATTTCAAAAATTTGTTTGACGCGACAGGGTTCGATCCCGGGTCGGGGGGGGCAGACAATTGGACGGCCTGACCATTGGGCCACAGGTGTTTGTTATAAACTATGGTCGCGAGTTTATATTTAAACTGTATGTTTTGTTTGGGTGGGGCCCTAAAAGGGCCAGCCCCTCCGCATAAGACCTTGGCCTCGAACCAAAGGCGTATTTCTATTGGTGCGCATATACGTCGGGTCATGGTCACAAGGACCAGCATTTGGTGTGGAGTGTCATTTATATTGTATGGTTTAAACCTTAACAAATGCCGAACCTAACTCAAAGTCCATCAACCACTTCCGTTCGGTGCGGTCACGTAGAGTTGCACGTTAAGCCCCCCATTTCAGTGGTCTATTTTGCGGTCCACCCAATTTTAGCACCCGTCTCCATTTTTTTCGGGGCTATCTGGCAGTGCTCCACATTTAGTGGAGCTTTTCAAGGGCACACTGGGAAAAAACTTCAGTTAGTCATAACTTTGTCTAGGGAAGTCCTTTTGAAGCGAAATTTCTTTTGATTTGGGGGTATTGAAGCATTTTGATGCTGTTGGAATAGTTTTCAGATCCATCAGCGCACTCTGTCAATGATGTTATCAGCGAATTTGGTTGTGGAGCCATCAGGGCTAAGAGAATGATCAGCTGTTTTGGACTATATTCATCAGTTTGAGGTGAATGAATAGTCAATTTTTACTGTTTCCAGCACTCTGTTTCTGAATTTGCAGCTATTTTAGCCTTTTGAGGCTTTCTTCATGGTGTAATACTTATTTTTAGCATTAATAAAAGAGGGAAAAGCCTATTTGGAGGCTTTTGGACCTAGCAAAGGTAGCCCAAGAGAGGGGTGAACTGCTTAAACAAATTCTTACTGTTATGTTGTGCATTCTTGCTACGTAATTCCAGAATTTACTATATTAAACAGTAATTTTTAATAAGTCCCTTTTTCACAATGAGACTTATACAGTGATCAAAACTCATTTGTTTCACTTTAAACCACATTAATTCTATTGAAGAATACTTGAACTTGCTTATTCACACATAAAATTTGGTTAATGAATACTTTGCAAACATAAAAAAATACTTTCATTGCCAGATTGATTTAGTGTTAACTTCATATTTCTTTAGGCAGAGCTAGTAAGAGGGCCAGAAGCTTCTGGTTTCATCCTTTCTAGTAAAGGTGAAATAACCAGTAAAAGCCCTTACTGTCTATATCTGTATAAGAAATATTTTTTTCACACATTTCAGATCAGATTGGTATCAGAGGTAGGTTTTTCTTGAGTTTGTGAAATTTGTGCACGAATATTGTGTTGTTCTGCAAAATTTTATGCTTACTAGGCTGAAATTGAAAATAGGGGAAGGTCAATTGGTGAGAGAAAAAGATAATTCTCAAACAAGGAGGGCTAGGGTGCCATTATCTCCACCTTCCATTTCATCCTCATTAGTCTTAGAATCAGCCACAAACATGTCTTCCAGAGAAGGAGAAGTACATGAGGAAATGGATCCCAAGGAAGAAGAAAGAGTCTTTAGAAAATCTTTCTTAGACATGACTGAGATGGTTAGGATCCTCTATCAGGAGAGAAATGATAGGATTGCTGGAGAAGGGTCTAGAAAACAAAGAGAAGGAGATTCTTCAAGAGGGAAGAAAGACAAGGATGAGTCTAAGAAAGGGAATGGAGGAAATGGTGATCCTTCATCTCCATCGTCATCCTCTTCCTCCACATCATCCTCTTCAACTTATGTTAATCAGTCACACAAAACAAAAACATCTCTTAGAGATCCTTTGTTAAAGATTGATGTAAAGTTTGAGTTGCCGATGTTTAATGGTGATGTGAATGCAGAAAAATTGGATAATTGGATTAGACAGTTGGAAGTCTATCTAAGAATTTAGAATTTGCATGATGATGACACAAAAATCCAATTAGCCTCTCTGAGAATGGATGGAGCAGCTTTTGTTTGGTGGGAAGCCAAGACAAGAGAGGAAATTAAAAATCATGGTAAGATAACTCTAACTTGGAATGAGTTTATTACTACTATTAAGAAAAAAATTTATCCTCTTGCTCATATTCAGAAAGCAATTATGAATTGGCAAAATTTTAGGCAACTTAAGGGACAAAATGTGCAAGATTATACCCAAGAGTTTAGAAGGAGAGCACTTCTACTTGGGGTAGACTTACAAAGTCAAGACACCTTGTTGAAATACATAGGAGGTTTGCATAGTTACCTTAAACATACTATCCTAATGTTCAATCCTACCAGCTTAGATGAAGTCTGTGTGCAGGCTACACATTTAGAAGCTAGAGGAAAGAATACTTTTGATGAGGGTAGAAACAAGACTTTCAAAGGAAAGAACAAAGAGAAAAATAAAGGAAAAGGCAAGAAAAATGCATCTATCAAACAAGAGGGTGAAAAGGTCATTTGTAAACATTGTTCAAAGAGTGGCCATGAAGAGAAAAACTGTTGGAAACTTCATCCTGAAAAAGGAAACCAGTTTAACAAAAACAAGGGAAAGAAGAATAATTCAGGTACTACAACTACACCACAAGATTTAGGTGATGATTCAGGTGACGAAACAAAAATTACAGCCATGGGTTTGAAAAGTTTGAAAGGGAAGGAAATTGAAACTCAAGCAAGTGCTAGTTCTTCAAACTGTCATACACAAGCTCCTAATGAGGAAGAAAGAATTGAACTATTCCATGTGAGGGTAGTTTCAAAACATACCAAAATTGACACACTGTTTGACAGTGGGTCACAATCTAACCTCATATCTGAAGACTTGGTCAAGTAGCTTAAACTTGAGACCATTCCACATCCAAAACCTTATCCACTTGGATGGATATGCAAGGATGCCAATTTTCAAGTTTCAAGGAAGTGCATATTGTGCTTTGCAATAACTGCACACTTTATTGACACAGTTGAACTTGATGTGGTGTCGCTTGATATATCTGGTATTGTTTTGGGAAGTCCTTACTTATTTGACAGGAAAGCGATCTTCCATTGCCATGAAAAAAAATATCATTTTTTCAAAGATGGCAAGGATTTTATTGTCAGAGCTCATCGCAAGAAGACAAATGTAGCGATGGTAAATGCAGGACATGTAAAAAGGCTAGTCAATTCAAGCAAGAGTTTTGTACTTCTTATGGTCAAGCCAAAGGTTGAAGTGAATCATGAATCATTTGAAAATTGTGATGCAAATTTTAAATCTGATTTATATGATGTAGTTGATGCACATCATGAGATGTTTCAGGAACCAACAAGTTTGCCTCCTAAAAGGGATATTCAGCATGAAATCCATTTACATCCAGATTGTCCTCTTCCTAACATAGGCATGTATCGCATGTCTATTATGGAGAATGCTGAAATAAAGAAGTAGATTAAAGAGTTGTTGGACAAGGGTTTCATAAGGCCAAGCACTTCTCCATGTGGGTCACCAATAGTGTTGATTCTGAAGAAAGATGGAACTTGGCGTATGTGTGTTGACTTCAGAGCTTTAAACAAGATAACGGTAAAGAATCGTTACCCACTTCCAAGAATAGATGATTTGTTAGATCAGCTGAAAGATGCAAGATATTTCACTAAGTTAGACTTAATAAGTGGTTATCATCAAGTGAGAATTGAAGAAAGTGACATTTGGAAGATAGCTTTCAAAACCAAACAAGGACTCTTTGAGTGGCTTGTGATGTTGTTTGGTTTATGCAATGCACCTGCAACTTTCATGCGGGTAATGGATGATGTCTTATGTCCTTTTCTTGATGATTTTGTTATTTTATACTTAGATGACATCTTGATTTTCAGCAATACAAGAGAAGATCATGTCATGCATGTCAGTAAAGTACTTGATGTTTTGAAGAAAAATCAGTTATTTCTTAAGATGTCAAAGTGTGAATTTGGAAAGACTTCTTTGGTTTATTTGGGACAAATAGTAGGTGGAGGCACTTTGAGAATTGATCCTTCCAAAGTATAAGCCATTATGAATTGGCCTACTCTGAAATCCATTACAGAGGTAATAAGTTTTTTGGATGCAGCTCAGTATTGGAGAAATTTTATTGCTAACTTTTCTGCCATAGTAGCTCGTATGCATGTAGCGACAAGTGTGAAGCGTGCTTTCAAATGGGGAAGTAAACAACAAAAATATTTTGAATCTTTGAAAGAAAAGATCAGTTCAGCTCTGGTTCTTGCATTACCAGATTTGAGACAACCATTTGAGATTCAGACAGATGCTAGTGATTATGCCATGGGTGCAGTTCTCTTACAACATGGTAAGCCTATCTCTTTTCATTCTGAGACATTTAATGGTGCTGTAAGCACTATTTTATGGGCAGAGAAACAATTTTTCATACCGACCATCAGCCTTTATAGTATTTGCAGTCGCAAAGTAAATTACAGCAGTCACGACATTTCAGATGGATGGGTTTCCTACAACATTTTCACTTGGTAATAAGGTACAAGAAAGGTATTCTTAATAAAGTTGTTGATATGCTTTCAAGGCCTATTATTAGTGCTAGTATTTTGCTTAATAATGATTCTATTGTACATGAAAGCAACATTGAACAGTATGCATCAGATGATGATTTTAAAGAGGTGTATGCTAACTTGAGTAAAGGGAATCATGTTGAGGAGAATGACTATCATTTGCATAAAAATTTGTTGTTTCACATGGGAAAGTTATGTATACCGCAGGGAGAGATATTAAGCATGATGAGAGAATCTCATTCTTCTCTTATTTCTGGTCATTTCGGTGTAAGAAAAATGGTGGCACATCTGCAGAGGTATTGTTATTGGCCTTGCATGGTAGATAGTGTTACATGTTTCATTAGAGGTTGTTCATTATGTGCTACAAGAAAGCCTAGCAATAGGAATCTTGGATTGTATACGCCACTACCGGTACCTTCTAGACCATGGGAAAGTGTTTCTATTGATTTTTTTTGGGCGTTACCATTATCTAGAAAGCAGCATGATTATCTTTTTGTAGTAGTTGATCGTTTCAGCAAGATGTGTATTCTTATGCCATGTAAGAAAACTATAACTGCTGAAAAAACTGTTGATTTATATTTCCAACATGTATGGGTTCATTATGGCTTGCCTACTTCTATTTTTAGTGACAGAGATTCCAAATTTGTTGGGAATTTTTGCTCCGATATATGGAAGATGATGGACACCAAGTTGAAGAAGAGTACTGCTTTCGATCCGCAAACAGATGGCCAAATAGAGGTAGTGAACAGAACCATTGTGCATCTTTTGAGAGGGTATTGCAGCAAGCATCCCAAGCTTTGGGATGAGAATTTGCATTACATTGAGCATGCTTACAATCGGGCCAAGCACTCTTCTACAAATACTTCGCCATTTGAAGCTTGTTTTGGATATTTTCCTAAGTCACCATAAGACTTCATTTTTTAGAAGGATATTGCCATTGATGGGCATAGTGACATTGACAAAGCTCGCATGTTCATTGAAACAATTCAGCTCATTCATCAGCAAGTTCAAGAACAACTTGAAAAGAGTCAAGGCAAGTACAAAGAAAGACATGACAAACATAGAATTGATCGCAAGTTTTAGGAAGGAGATGAGGTATGGTTGCATATAAGTAAGGATAGAATGCAAGGAGAAGGTAAAAAGCTGAAGCCTATTCATTATGGTCCATTCAAAATCCTTAAACAAGTTGGAAATAATGCTTTTCAACTAGATTTGCCTTCATACATGAAAATGTATTCCATTGTTAATGTGGAGAATTTACGTTTTTATGAACCTCCTCTTATTGATGATTCTGAAAATAATGTTCAGCTACCATCCATAGAAGATTTCTCGCCTAAATTTTTGGATGAGCTGAGAGAAGATGCAATCCTTGACAGAAGGACATGCACTTCAAGGAGGGGAGATGTTGAATATCTATGGGTTGGTCTAAAAGGCAGTAAACCAAGCAAGGCAAAGTGGATGGAGTTGGAACAGGTGAGGAGGCTGTATCCTCACCTTCTTAATAGGTAATTGAGAGATTTTGGGCTCCAAAAGCTTCCCATTTGGGAGGCATGATAAGGAGATCAAGTCTCTTGTGGAAAAATGCTCAAAAACTTAGTTTCTCAGAATTGGTCCAAACTAGAATGACTACAAAGAGCTCGGAAAAACGATCTTGTAGATGTGAACGACACTGAAAACCGACACTGTATGAGAAAATTATTCAGCTTTGAAGTTTGCCAATTTCAGTAAAAAAAATGGCAAAAATTGACTTTACAAAATATTTTATTAAAAAGAGAATATTTCACAGAATATTCTGGGAATATTACATGGAATATTCCACGAAATATTTTGTGGAATATTCCTGAAGCGGCCAATCAGTGGGCGCCATGTGGCTAGCCCAAAGGATGCCACGTGGCCCCAAGAATTCGAATGAAATTGCATTTCAAAAATTTGTTTGACGTGGCAGGGTTCGATCCCGGGTCGAGGGGCTAAAAATCGGACGTCTTGACCATTGGGCCATAGGTTTTTGTTATAAACCATGGTCGCGAGTTTATATTTAAACTGTATGTTTTGTTTGGGCGGGGCCGTAAAGGGGCCAGCCCTTACGGGCCAGCCCCTCCGCATAAGACCTTGGCCCGAAACCAAAGGCATATTTCTATTGGCACGCATATACGTCGGGTCATGGTCACAAGGACCAATGCTTGGTGCAGAGTGTAATTTATATTGTATGGTTTAAACCTTAACAAACGCTGAACCTAACTCAAAGTCCATCAACCACTTCCGTTCAGTGCGGTCAAGTGGAGTTGCACGTTAAGCCCCCTATTTCGGCGGTCTATTTGGTGGTTTGCCCAATTTTAGCACCTGTCTCCATTTTTTTTCGGGGCTATCTGGCAGTGCTCCACATTTAGTGGAGCTTTTCAAGGGCACACTGGGCAAAAACTTCAGTTAGTCATAACTTTGGCTAGGGAAGTCCTTTTGAAGCGATTTTTTTTTTGATTTGGGGGTATTCAAGCATTCTGAAGCTATTGGAATAGGTTGCAGAGCCATCAGGGTACTATGTCAGTGATTTTGTCAGCGAATTTTCTTGTGGAGCCATCAGGGCTAAGAGAATGATCAGCTGTTTTGGACTATATTCATCAGTTTGAGGTGAATGAATAGTCAATTTTTACTGTTTCCAGCACTCTGTTTCTGAATTTGCAACTATTTTAGCCTTTTTAGGCTTTCTTCATGGTGTAATACTTATTTTTAGCATTAATAAAAGAGGGAAAAGCCTATTTGGAGGCTTTTGGACCCAACAGAGGTAGCCCAAGAGAGGGGTGAACTGCTTAAACAAATGCTTACTGTTATGTTGTGCATTCTTGCAGTGTAATTCCAGAATTTACTATATTAAACAGTAATTTTTGATAAGTCCCCTTTTCACAATGAGACTAATACAGTGATCAAAACTCATTTGTTTCACTTTAAACCACATTACTTCCATTGCAGAATACTTGAACTTGCTTATTCACACATAAAATTTGGTTAATGAATAATTTGCAAATATAAACAAATACTTTCATTGCCAGATCAATTTAGTGTTAACTTCATATTTCTTTAGGCAGAATCAATAAGAGGGCAAGAGGCTTTTGGTTTCATCCTTTCTAGTAAAGGTGAAATAACCAGTAAAATCCCCTACTGTTTATCTCTGTATAAGAAATATTTTGTTCACACATTTCAAATCAATTAGTAAACTCTTTTACAACATTTTATTCTTTTGAAAACGGGAAAACTAATCTATTTCTACTCCTTATTCCTCCATGGACTCAGATTAAGAAGTTGCGCCCATATGATTCTCTACCTAATCTACTGTCTGTTGGGATAAAACTGTCCAATAGACTTTATTCTCTAAATTCTACAACAGAAAATTAAAAGCACTCAAGTCAGAATTGAACAATCTAACTTGATGTTGGTCTATGGCATAAGGAAAAACTGCACATAGACATTATTTTGCACAAAATTTAAAATAAAATGGAAGGCTTGAGATCTAAAATTTGAAAGCATTTCCTTCCTTTTTTTTACAGCTCTGTTTTGATCTTTGTTTGAGTTGTCTTTGCTTGTCCTCTGGTTCATATTTTGAGCTAATGGGAACCAGCTTTACATCTTTCTTGACTCAGAATTTGAAATAGATTTCAGTCACTTTCTTTTAGAGACTTAGGTTCATATTTTGAGCATGTTTGAACCTTTAATTTATATTCTAAACTATCTATTGATAAGCCAAGATTAAACAGTTTGGCAAATCGAATTCATTATCCTATCAGTAGAAAATTTAAAGCTAATTATTCAATATTAAACTGTTTGAATAAATAGATGTGTGTTTTTCAGGAGTTTCATTTGAGCTTGCACACTTTCATATTTGTTTCTCTTTTTTGGTACATTGGGGCTATACCTTTCTTGTTTTCACAATCTGCCCTCTTTTCTTTCTTTTCTTTGTTTTTGTATTTTTGATTTTCATAACTTTGAATGCAATGTTAAGACTATGATATTTACAATGACAAAATAGAATGCTTTAAAACTTATGATTCTTGGCAGAAGTAATGCTTGAGCATTCTGCCATTGACATGACCTCCATACAGATCTTCTCCATTCAATTCTTTCAAGAAAAATTCATTGTGACCCCTTTCAGCATGAACAATATAGGGACCTTTCCACAAGTTCTCAAAATTGCCATGTTTTCCCTTCTCTTCTCTCCTTGAATACCATTTAAGAACAACATTTCCAACTTGGAAATTTTCTGCCTTAGTTCTCTTATCACATAGCTTCTTCATATTTTCTTGGACCAACTGTGTTCTTTCATAGACTTCTTCTCTGGTCTGTTGTAAATGGATGGTTTGATTGATTCTCCTCTTCATATCATTCTCTTCAACCTATGCTTCTTGAAGGAGCTTCATGACTGGCAGTCCTAATGAGGTGGGAAAGATTGCATCCATGCCATAAAATAACTGATAGGGGGACATATTTATTGATTTCTTTGTAGTTAACCTATCAGCCCATAAGGCATGAACCAGTTCACTGTGCCATGATTTTTGATTTTTTTCTAATAGTTTTTTGATGATATTGATGAGACTCTTGTTGGAAGACTCGGCTAATCCATTTCCTTGGGGATAGTAAGCAGTGGAATGGCCCAAGGTTATGTGGTATTTGTAACAGAAATCAACCATATTTTTAGATTTAGAAGCAGCAGCATTGTCTGTTATTATTTTTCTGGGGCAACCAAATCTGGATAAGATATTTGTTTCAAGAAACTTGATAATGACAGAGTCATTAGCATTCTTGGAGGGTATGGCTTCTATCCACTTGGTAAATAATTCAGTGGTTGTGAGGATCGAGTTATGTTGAGCTGAGGAGGATGGATGAATTTCCCCAATGAAGTCTAAACCCCATTGTTGAAAAGGTGCCTCAAATTTGATAGGATGTAGGGGTAAGGGAAGAATTTTTCTTTTGCCATCAAATATTTGACACTTATGGCAAGACATTACCAACTTTTGTGTGTCTGGGAAAAGGGTAGGCCAATAGTAACTAGATCTAAGAATTTTGTTTGTTGTGGCCTTCCAGTAGAGGTGTCCTCCACATTCTCCATCATGCAACTCGTGCATGATTTTCCCTGCATCATCTTCAAGTAAAAATTTAAGCAAAATTCCAACAACATTTTTCCAATATAAGATCCCATCTATAATGTAAAAACTCAAAGCTTTTTGTTTCAAAAATCTAGCTTTAGTTTTAGACAAAGAATGAGTGACATTTAAATATAAAAGCACATAAATAATGTCAGCATACCAAGGAGAATTAAGAAATGTTTCTTCAATAAAAGGAGCAGTATATTATTCTATTTCTTCCAACACATCTACCATATTCATGTATAGTGCTTGAAAGTTAGACTCAGCCATAAGTTTTTCTAATCCCTGCCCTTTAACTAGTTTGGTGGGCCTGATTTCTAAGTCATATTCAAGAATAGTTGCAATCCATTTTCCCCTTTTACCATCAGGGTCTTGACTTAGAATGTCCTTGAAAACAGTATGTGGAACAAAAAAAATTATGTGAGAGTGTAAAATATAGACCCTAAAGTCTTTTAATGCTTTCACTAATGCTAAGGCTTTCTTCTCCATGATGTTATATTTGAGAGGAGCATCTCTTAAGGCCCTAATAAAAAATGATATTGGTTGTTCTTGCCCTGAATCATTCTTTTGAAGCAAAACTGTAGCTATTGTATGTTCAGATGCAAAAGAAAATATATAAAAGTCTTTGGTGAAATCTGGACTAATAAGGACTGGTGTTTGAGTAAGAGCTTATTTGACCAGTTTGAATGATTGTTTAGCTGGTAAAGTCCATTTTACACCAAAATATTTCTTAAGCATGTTTGTAATCTTTTTTAATAGCTCAGCAAGGTTGGGGATGAACCTCCTCAGAAAATTAATCTTTCCAATGAAAGATTGTAATTCTTTGAGGCTTCTTGGATGGCTGATTTTCAATATGCCATCTATCCTTGTAGGGTCTATTTTGATTCCCTCTTCCGAAATTATATGGCCAAGAAGTTTACCTTCTTGGAGACCAAAGAGTGTCTTCTTGGGATTTAATGACAAGCCAAATTTCCTACACTTCTCAAAAACTTTTCTTAGATGAATCAAATGTTCTTCATCAGTTTTTTAGAAAACAATTATGTCATCAAGGTAAATGATTATGAAATAGCCAATATATTCAGAAAAGGCTATGTCCATGGCCCTTTGGAAGGTGGCCCCTGCATTCATTAATCCGAAAGGCATTTTGACATACATAAAGGTACCCCAAGGTGTGGTAAAAGCAGTTTTGATTTGATCACTTGGGAGCACTAACACCTGGTTGTAACCTAAGAACCCATCTAAGAGGGATATCCTTTTTGACCCAACCACCCTTTGAAGTATATGGTCCATTTTGGGTAAGGGGTATTTTTCTTTTAAATAGGCTCTTTTTAAATTTCTGAAGTCAATACAGAGCCTGATTTCCCCTGTTTTCTTTCTAACAGAAACTAAGTTTGATACCCACTCTAAATATCTAATTGGTATAATGATCCCAGCATCATGCATCTTTTCAATCTCTGCTTTAACTAAGGGTAATAAAACAGGGTTTATCCTCCTTATTTTTTGTTTAAAAGGCTTTTTATTTTTCTTCAAAGGGATTTTATGCTGGATGATGCTGGTATCATATGATTTTAGGTCCTTGTATCCCCAAGAAAAAACATGCTTAAACTCTTTTAACAGCTCTATGTATTGCAATTTTGTGTGAGATGGGAGAGTGCTGGATAGTTTGATCATCTTGGGTTCTACTAGGCTGCCTAGGTTATGCTCTTCTACATTCATTTCCATAGGCTCCATTCTCGGTTCTTTGGCTACATCGTTAAAATAAAAAAGATGTTCTAAAGGTGTGAGACCTCTTGGAATTTTATCATTTTTACATTGTAAAACTTCCAGGTCTTCTTGGTCTGTGTGGTCAATTGTCTCTGCTTCAAAAGGATTCTCACAATGATTTACATCAGCAGTATATGTCATTTCAGCTTCTGGGATTTGTTCAATACACAAACAATTTTCTTTATGGATGGTTTCTGATATTGGTATGCTGAAATAATTTTCTGATTTCAAGAAATCATCTATGTGTTTGTCAGAATCAAACACTTGCCAGTGATATTCGTTATCAAGCACAACAAGCCTGTGTTTTACCTTCACACTAAATTGTTCATTTATTTCAAGTATTTGGAAATTGCTGGCATTGAAAGCGAGTTCATTTTCTAGATGATTTAGTGCTCTTGGAATGAAAATAAGTTCATACTTTTCAAAGGTTTTAAACAGATCAAGGGCAGCGTTCCGATATTCCCTAAGCCTTGGATTTCTAGCTGAGTATTCTCCTTTGATTTATCTTATGATAAGTTCAGAATCTCCTAAGATTGATATCCTCTCGGCTTCTAATTGTTTAAGCAATTGTAAGCCTAGGAGAAGTGCTTCATACTCAGCAATATTGTTAGTGCATGGGAAATCTAATTTATATGAAAAAATCTGATTCGTATTTTGAATCCAAATACCTGCCCCTGCACTTGTTTTATTACAGGATCCATCACAGTTTACAGTCCACAGTATGTTTGCCTTATTTTCATTTTCTTGTTGCTGTTGATTGTCGATGTTTTGAATTTGATGCGGGGGAAGATTCGATTTTTCTGGTGAACTGATTGGGTCAATGTTTTCCTTATCTTGTTGAGTGATTTCATCTTCATTACATAAGATAAAGGAATCTAGACTCGATTGAATATAATATATTGGAGAGTTGTTTGGTTTGTCTATGTTGTTGACCATGTACTTCATGTGAGATTCCCTGTATAGTCTTCTGTTTTGGTTAAAAACAGGGATGGTGGCATAAGACATGTCCATTTGAAGGCTTCCCTGAAGTTTGGCTCCCCAAGATCTTGATAAGAGCATGCCATACTTAGGGGGAATGTCAGCTACAACTATGTCCATGACAAAAATCTTAGTAGGGATTTGGGATAAGTTAACACACAAATCTTTGATTAAACCCAAACATTTGACTCTACTTGAGTCAAAGGAATACAAGTCTTTGTATGGTTTAGTAATTTCTAAGCCTAAGCTTTCCATCACTACCTTGGGCATCAGATTGTGTGCAGCTCGTAAGTCTAACATGTCATTTTGTAAAATTTTCTCGTGTATGTTCAAGCTAACATAGAAGGGAGGGACAACCCCTTCTTGGTATTTTCCTTCAACTTCTGAACCAAACAACAACTCAGGTTTGTCATCTGTCAAGTTCAAGGTGTCAGTATCACTTCCTAAGTTCAAAGCATTTAAAACTTGGTTTTTGTACACTTCTTGGGTTACTAGTTCAGCTAAGGGAATGGTAATTTTTATCTTAGAAATCTCTCCCTCAAGACTGAAAGGAACAATTAACTTGTTCATATTTACATATGTCTTTTCAATTGAATTCTTTTCAGCGATTTTGATTTGCTGAACCTTGTTTGGACTGGTAATTGGGATAGTTTTATTAGGACCACTAGCTGAAGTGCTAGGCGTACTATGTTCAACATTTGGCTGGACACTTTTGTCTTTGTTTAAGTCTAGTTTCTTGGCCAAAATGTTGATTTTCTCTGCTATCTTTTTGGGTTGAATTTCTGTGTTTTTCTTGACAGCAGTATTAATGTTCTTATCCTTTGAATTATCTACGCTCCCCTTGCTCCTAAGATCATATTGTTTATGCACCTCCATGATTGCATTTTCAAAACCCAATCTATAGTCATCAGAATCTTCATAGGTGTTTATATTTTGATCATAAGAGGAAAAACCTTGTTCTTCTTCAGTGAGGAAAACATCATCCCCACTATCTGATCCAATTAAGTTTACATGAGATTCTTCCAGCCTTTCCAACTCCCTGTCTTCCTCATATTGATATACATAGTTCTGTTGGAAGGGGGGTCTAATTTGTTGGTCGCTTTCCTTTTTCTTATCTTGATTGTCTTCTCTTCTATAATTCTGATTTCTATTTCTGTTTTGGTTATTTTTAGGTTCTCTTGGTGGCAATATCTCATTTAAATTTATCTTTTCAAGCATCCTCTCCATCACCTTCACTAGGTTATCAATTTTTGTGTCAGAAGCTGAGGTTGAGGGTAGTAGGTCATCTTTGTAAGTTACCCTCTTCTCTAATCTCAACCTATTTCTCTTCTCGATTATGTTTGCTTCTACACTCAAAGCTCCTTTCTGCATGTCTTCTAAGGTTAAGTAATATCTCCCCCTTAACTCATAAGTCATTTCAGCATCAAGGCCTTCGGGATACTTTACCAAGGCCATGCCTTGAGGAGGTTTTATGTGAGGTGGGAGGGCATTGTAAATGCTATTGAACCTAGTGGAGTAGTCATGGACACTCTCCCCTTTATTTCTCTTGAGGCTGCTATACTCTACTAGTATTTGGAGAGGGTTCCTTTTGAGTTCCCATTTGTTGATAAATGTTTGATGCAAGGCAAGGAGATCATTTATGATGTTAGGAGGTAAGTTTTAAAACCATTTCTTTACATATCCTCCTAAAATTTGGGTGAAGATCCTCATCTTCATAGTTTCTTCTTCTATCTCCATGTAATCAAAGGCATCTTCCATCCTATCTACATGATGTTGAGCTATTGTAGACTCTTTTCCAGTGAAGTGAGGGATCTTGGATTGGTAATCATTTGGTAAGGGAAGTAGAGGTTGTGGTAACACTAATGGGGCATACCATGTTGCCATGGTTGGAAATAAGGGTGGATTTACAATAGGTGGATTTACAAGAGTGAAAGAAGGCTGAAATGGAGTGTTTTTAACAGTAGTAGTATGGATTGGAGTGGAAGAAATACTTGGGCCAACAAACTGATTTTGAGTAGACTTGTGTAGAGAATTTTTCCGGTTTAATCGCATCCATTTTTGGAAATCAACAAAAATGGATGCGATTAAACCGGAAAACTTCTCTACACAAGATAATCATCGCAGAAGCCTCAAATCTATAATTTGAGTAGACTTGTTATGGAAAAGACTAAAGTGATGAAGAAGCTGGGAGTCAAGAGGAGTGGAAGGTGAAGCTTCTCTACTAAAGCTCTGTTGCAAATCTACAATGTCAAGATCGGTTTGGTTTAAATCACCTTGAGATCTAGTTCTAAAGATGTTCTGTGTATGATGTAAATCAAAGAGTGAATCCTCTAAGACAGCAAGGTTTTTAGGGGTAAAGTTTGTTCTTAAGAGGCTCCTATTAGTAGCTGATTTTCCAGATTTAGAAGTCTGCCACATAATCCTTTCTGGATTGTCAACTATTAAAGGAGGATTTGGGTCTGGATGGGATCTAGTGTTGATTTTGTGTGAAGCCAGACTATTTTTCAAAATAAAATGAGAGAGTTTAAAGTTTTAAGGACTATTTTTTGGAAGTTTTTACCTCTCGTGATATCTTATCTAGTATGGGACTAGGATTCTAAACTTCTTCAAGGTTGGTTAACACAGTCCTAAAGAAACCTGGAGACCTAGATGAGTGATAGGCCTACTGGGGGTAGTGGAGTCGCCAGGTGGAAACTTTTTAGCTTTTATGAAGGTAAGATATTGGATGGTTACACCACCATGTTTATTTATGAAGCAAAACTGAAATGTTTTTGGGTTTTTCTAAGTTATTTCGGTCTTATAGGTTATGAGAGTGTCCTAAATCTGACTTAACACTTAGCTAGGGTGTCAAAACATACATAGTTCACTCTTATGGCTTGGCAACTGAATCCTTTAAGGTTTGATAAGGCTTTATGAGAATCCTAAAGGTCACTTGGTTTTTCATTGATTCAAAAGGTCCTATCATGATTACCATTGCTTGGTAGTGCTTGAGGGAGGTTACTTATGTTATACTAGATAGCAAGTGTTTTGTTTTGAAGATTTTACTCAGTGTCCCACCATGATCGCCATGATGTTGGTGGCGATGAGGTGGTTGGTAATCACTGTATAGTCTTTGAAAATAAGGGATTTCTGGAGTCCTAAGTGGTACTTAGATTGTCACTAACTCAGAAGTGTCCCACTGTGATCACCATTATGTTGGTGTCCCGTGTTTTGATAGTTTGGCAAATCAAAAGACAAGGCAACATCAGAACTAATCTTTAGAGTTCCATGATCTAGTCCTCCTGTTCTTAGAGAGGGATCTCTCAAATGTTTGTTTGCAAAGTTTTATCTTGTGTGCTTTGAGTATTGGTTTTAGAATAGTTATTAAGTGTAGGTGTTTGTTTATTTGTTTGGTTGAATTGATACAACAGAACATGAAAGGTCTAGGAAAGATATATAGAATGGAGAAACATCTGGTTCATTGGGCAATGGAGTTAAGAATAGGTCATAACATACTTATTAATGGATATGGGATATCAGAGGGCAAATCTAACTTAGCCGCAGGATCCTTTGGTTTTGGAATCAGATGGACATCAATGATTTGGAAAGAGAAGTTTAATTTTCAAAGAAAGGGAATTTGAAAGCACAACTTGAACAATAAAGAGCTATTTGGTAGACAAGGCTAACCATAAATTCTACAAATCACACCTTTAAGCAAATAATGATTTCAAAATAACTTTTATAATGAAATCTAAGATTCGGGGAACACCCTATTTCCTCAAAGATTTTATTTCAAATGACTTAGAAAACATAAAAGATTCACTGATAATTGCAGTCATAGAAGAGGGAACACCTAACACATCTATGATCACAACTATAAAGACCTTTGAGACAACTGTTTAAGCAAGGACAAAGGGCAAGATCAGAACAGACCTCCTTGACTCACTGTAAACAAGAAAATTCAAAGGGAGACTTCAGTAACAATTTTTTAAGTGGCCGCAGACAAGCAGGGAAAACCATAAATTATGTTGAAACCAACTATTCGAACTATTAAGGAAATAAAAAAGCATGAATACTAAAGAGAGAGATTAAAGACTCTAAAATACTTCAGCAGAAGAAAACATAAAACAGTGAAGGATGAACAGGTCTAAGGTGCTTCCAGGAGTCATTTCTTAGCCTAAAACTTTCAACCTACTATAGTATGAAATTATGGAACATAATGAAAACAGGGGAAAAAATTAAACAGTTCAGAATACTTCACCAATAGCCAAGCTCATGGATCCAATGATAGAGCCTTCTCAGTAGCAAGTATGCAACAACATCATCAAGGCTTCCAAGACTTCAATTTCTTCTTCAACTTCAACAGACTATGTATTATTTTAGAGAGTTCCAATATTACAACTAGTGATCAACCAACACTCACTCATCTTCTGCAGTAGTATATATAGAAGAATGAGGAGGTGAGATCTGATAAAATATCTCTCAAGATAATTAATACAGACTTAATGGTTTCTTTGGCATTTGGGGGGCTTGATGAAGAAACTTACATAGGTGTCCTCCGTATTAAATGATTTACATAAAGATTTAAGCTCAGTGGGAGCTATTTTTGACCTTTGAGGCTCTGTGTGATATCAAAGTAACTCTTCTGATATTTTTACATTAAGTTCCTTGGCAGAATTTACTCTCTGGCTGTGCTTGAGACAAATGTCTGATCCTGATCAATAACTTCGGCCTTGGATTATAAATGCTTTGAGGCACAGGTGGCATCATGGTAGATAGAGGGATCAATTTGCCTCAGCTGTGGCGGTGGAAGCATTCTGTCTGATGAACCTTGATGATTTTTCCTTTATCTGCGTTTTAATTGGGGATTAGGATTTTGATAAATCATCTTAGATGTAATCCCCACAGATCTGTCTTTAATCTTCTGTTCTAATATATTTTTCTTCAGCACTGATACTCTCTGACTGTGCTTGATTCACTGTGTTTTGATTTTTTTCTGGTGTGCAGGGCTGCGCAGGGGTGATACAACATCAATGCTTGATGAAACACTGATAAAACGTGAATTTTGAAACCTAAAAATGATTCTCTTTGATGGATCAGAGGCGGGAGGATCGTCACCCTCTGCTTCTAAATTTTCTTCAGACATAGCGGAAAAAACAATTAAACCCTGCAAAATACGAACAAATATTATAAAATCGATGCATGTATAGGTTTACTGCTTTAGAAGGCACGTGGAGGAAGCATGGATGTTGGATGGCATCATCCAATGGTCGAGATTGATCAGAGGAATTGAAGGGAAGGAGGAAAAAGAATTTGAATCGGAGCCATCGATCGTACAGAAATCGACAGTCAGGAGCGGAGGTGATGGGACGATCGTGGGCCGTCGAATGAGATCGGTCCAAGAGATCAACGATGGAGGATAGGGATCAAGAACTTTAGAAAATGTGACCAGACATCAAAAATTTAATTAAACCATGTTGAATAAAATTCCTGGGCCCAGATTTGCTGACTGGACGAGAAACCATGGAGACTTGCTCCAAAAATGTGCCATGTGGACGCTGATGTGGCGTTGGGACCACCGGTTACTGCTGTGGATGAGGGGACCGGGGTGATGGAGTATGGGCCCTAAATCTACAGATCAGATCGACGATGGAAATTTATTAAATACTACATCGTACCCTGAGTTATCGCACGGGCATCTTCGGAGCGCGATAACTGTCCGATGAGCAGCCTCAGATCGGACGGTGGACATCAATATCGCACCGAGTCCATGTCTGATATTTAACGTGCGATGAACAGTGGTTTCATGAAGAGTTCTCAGGCCATGCGTCAAATGGTGTATGGAATCGCTGCGAAATAGAAGAAATTGCCGCGTGCTCAAAAGCGGTGCGATGAATCCCGCGTGGTTTTGCGATGGTAAGTGGCTAGCGGGGACCACCAAGGCGATGGATTGCACACCGTCGATCTGCAAATCAGATCGAAGGTGGAGAGCGATTATATTTTAAAATGGTGGAAAACCTTAGGACATAATAAAAACTAAAAGTTTTCAATATAATACAAAGTTTTTTATTATTTCCGAGGGTGGCACATATATATAATATGGTTAGGCACCCATCTGCAGGGCCATGGGTTATATGGGAAACCATATGACCAGGTTTTATGGAGGAAAGGCTAATCGCAGTCGGGTGACGCGATAAGCGCTTGGAGGGCCAGCGCTTGGTTCTGGCACCAGGGCATATTGAGGGGAAGGGTTAAAGACTTGGCCCAAGGGGGCTTAAGTCCATAATATGAAAATGTGATTTTTTTATAGGTTTTCAATGGTTTTCAAAGGATTTTGAAGGTTTTGATAAGGCAAAGAAAGGGTCTTAGGCCTTATCAAAAGGTTTTGATGAAGGGGAAAAGGGGAAAAACATGAAAATGAAGGATTTCATGGGAAAAGGAATGGCAAAAGATGAGGTTAGTTTGGAATAAGGGGGAAAAGGAAAATGGTGCTTGTAGTAGTATTATTTCTTGGTAATCAGTAGGATTTATGAGTGAAGAATGGGCAGAACAGTGAATATTGGGACAGAGGCATGAGGCCTTCAAGAGTCTTCAAGAGCCAACAATTTTTAGCAACAAAATTTGTTCCTTGAAGGCTCCAAAACGTTTTATCCACCTTTTGCTATAACAAATTTTATAGGTGGCTAACAATGTACACAATTTCTTATTTGATTCTGGTGCATTTATAAATTTAATTCCATTTTCCATAGCTACGAAAATCAATGATAAATTGGATAAGAAAAATGCACAGATTACTCAGCTGGACAAGAATCTTGTCAAGGCTATTGGTGAACCCATAAAATTTCTTATTTTCATATAATCTGATTACTGATTTCACCAATGTATAAACATAGTAATTGTGGATATCCCAAAAACCTATGGTGTCTTTTTCAGTAGAAATTGGTCCAAAAATTTACAGAAGTATTTTGCTACTGGTTGATCACTTTAATGGCTTCCGTATAAGGTTAGAACTAACCAAGTCCATGTGGACTCAAAACCTTATATAAAGCACACTCTCACACCCTTTGAGGGAAATAACGAACTAGTTGTTGTCGTGGATCTTATTTTTGGAAGTTTCTTCTTGGAGATTGACCTTGGGTGTTACCTTGCTCAGCCTTCCCGAGTCCCACCAGAAACATAGTTAGAATTCCTTCCTATTCCAACTGGCTAAAATAACCTTTGTAGAGTAGATAGTAATAGTACTAGTGTAGGGAATATTTCTTGTATATATGATGTCTGGACTCTGTATTTTTATGGTTCAAAGACACATGACAAGTTTACAGCTAGTTTTGTTTTAATATACCGACGATAGAGAAAACAATTGATCTCTAGCCACTTGGAATTAAAGTGCACTAACAACATGATGAAATATGTAGCACTCATTCTAGGCTTACAAATGACCATTGACCTAAAATTTGGGGTTCTTAAAGCAATAGGTAGCTTTGAGATCTTTTTATTGTAGGTGCGAAATACTAGACAATGTGTGTCACCTAATTTAAAAAAATTTCAACAAGAGGTATGTCATTTAATTTCTCAATTCCAGGCTTTTAATATTGTATCTGCTCCTAGAATGTGCATTGAAACTTTGGATGCATTATAAAATTCTACTACTAGGTTGTAACCACTTAGGGATGGTTTTTTCTATTGAAATCATTTCTAAACCATTTGTCTATGTTAATATCACTAGTTTACACATTTTTAATGATGACCAGTAGATACTGGATGTCATGGAAAATGTTGTTGTATTAAAAGATGCAACCATTAACAAACACAAGCATGAAAAAGTGTTGTAAGATGCATCTCCAGCAAGAAAATAGAACCCCATGCCGAAGGGCGTGATATCACTTGAAAAATTATATCACTTGCGGAATCGCATTACAAGGCCAGTCAATGCCAAAACCCACAATTCAATGTTGTCGCATGAGCATATCAATCTTGGAACAAAGAAAGATTAAAATTTTCTTAATATCAGTACTTTTTTCACACCACAAGAGTGGAAAGCCTTTATCCTCTTATTTAAGCAGTATCGAGATGTTTTTGCGTGGACATGCAATGAGCTCAAAACTTACAACACATAGATAATCTAGCATGTTATCCCAATTAAGGAAGGGACTAAGCATTTTCAACAAAAGCTACAGAAGGTGCATTTAACACTTGAGCCCCTGATTAAGAAGGATTTGAGGAATTTTTTGGATGCTCACATCATTTACAAAGTGTGAAATTCAACATGGGTGTCTAATTTGGTCCTAGTAAGGAAGAAGTCTTGTAAAATACGCTTGCGCATGGATTTCTGAAATCTCAACAGTGACTCAGAAAAATTTAATTACTATATGTCATCAATGGAGTAGATATTACAGACAATATCGGGGTAAAAAATGTTTTCTTTACTTGACAAATTCTTTGATTACAACCATGTTCTAGTCTCAAAGCCTCACAAACTCAAAAATACATTTCGAATGAAGTGTGGCACATTCGCATTCAAAAATATTTCTTTTGGGCTAGTTAATGTGGGTGTGACTAAACGTGCGATGGAAATAAAATTTTTTGGTCTCGTTGGTCAGAACATGTCAGTTTATCTTAACGATGTCACGGTGTTTATAAGTGGTCTAACCACCTATGCCACCTAGAGAAAATCTATGAGCGATGTAGAAAATACATGATATCTCTTAATCCCATGAAGATCATTTTGCAGTATCCAATGGAAACCTCTTCGGCCATATAATAGAGAAAAGTGGGATTAAAGTATACCATTAAAGGTTTTGGGAAATTATGAAAATTCCCTTCCTAATCAGCAAGAAAGCCATGCAGTCCTTCTTGGGGAAGATGAACTTTATCTGCAAGTTCATCACTAATTATGCTCAAATTGTGAATACTGTGTAAGGGATAGTGAGGAAGGATGCAATTTACAAGTCAGGCAAAAGGGGAAAAGTTGCATTCTCCCATATTAAGAAAGCAACCACATAAGCATCAGCCTTGTACAACCAATATTTCAACAAGGATTTTATTCTCTACATCTTTTCTTCTGACATTTCTCTTTTTGTCATGCTTATGAAGAAAGATGATCAGAATAATGGGAAACCAATATATTTTTTTAGTGCTAGCCTACAAGGACCTAAACTCAACTATCCCACCATCGATAAACAAACATATGTAGTCTGTAAGGAGGTGAAGCACTTCCAACCCTATATTTTGAAAAATCATTGTATTATCTTTGTTTTGCACTCAACAATCAGATTGTTGTTTTTCCAAAAGGAGTTGGGTGAGAGAAAATAAAATTGGATGATTATTTGACAAGAGTATGATACAAAATTTAAGCTAGTTTTAACTATTAAGGGCCATGGTCTTTGCTGGATTTTAACAAAATCCACGAATGCAATCGACGATGATCCATCTGGGTGGGAGCAAGAAATCGAGATGTACAATGTTGAGTGAGCCACGCCCACTACTATCTAAGACTCTTGGTATGTTGATGTGCCCCAATATCTTGAGCATGGCACTTTTCCCTCTCACTTATCTGCACAATAGAAAATGGTAGTCAGGTTGAAATCATTATCTTACAAGTTAGTGCATGGGGTGCTTTTCAAAAAGCACTGTAATGGAGTATTGCGTAGATGCATGGAAGCACATTATTCATAGATAGTGTTGCATGACCTCCATGACGGACAAGCTAGGGGGACACTTTTCGAGTGACACTACAGTCCAAAAATTCATCCAAGTTAATTTTGATTGGCCCATTTTATTTAAATATGCTCGAAGATATGCCAAAAAGTGCCTGATCTATCAGAAGTCTTCCTGTTGAGGAAAGAAGTCAATAACCCTGTTGTAGCCTATCGTTGTGGAAGAACCATTTCAACAATTGGATCTAGATTTCACCGGTGAAATTTTTCCGTACTCATCAGAGCGACATCACTATATTCTCAAAGCCACATATTACTTCACAAGGTTGAAAGAAGAGGTTCCACTTAAGAAAGTGAAATATCAGGAAGTCATCAGCTTCCTCAAGCATAATATCATTTCCTGGTTTGGCATTCTGACTTCACTTGTGTTTGAAAATGTAACGCACTTTTCATCATTAATATTGTATGATTTTGCATTGGAAAATGGTATTGTATTGAGACATTATTCCAATTACTATCTGCTGGGAAATGGTCTTGTTGAATCTACAATTAATAATCTTATTTGCATTATTAAGAAGACCATTTTCTATGAATAGATGAAATGACACTCTCCTTTGGTAAATGCCTTATGGGCTAACCGAGTCATTCCTAAACCTTCTTTGAATACATCTCCCTACTTCTTGGTGTATGGAAAAGAAGTCATCCTACGCCTAAAAATCTATTTTCCTTCCCTTCAACTTTCAAAAGAATCCTAGGGAAAGCCACACTTATTGGTTCATAGTAGCATCGACACCCTCCACAAGATATAGGAATAAAGGCAAAAAGCTAATGAGAAATTTTCTCTTCACCAGATTCATATCAAGAGGTGGTTTGAAAAGAAGTCCGTAGGTAGAAATGAATTCAGTGTGGGCGACCTAGTCTTGAAGTGGGACAAATCCTATGAAGACAAAAGAAAACAAACTAAGCTCCAATCCATGTGGATCGAACCATTCACAATTCACAAGAAGCTTGGCCAACACACACATCTTCTCAATTCCTTATATGGAAAGACTAACTCTCTTCCCGTTAATGGAAAGTACTTAAAAAAATATTTTCAATGATGATCGAGGGTTATGTCCTGCACTATGTACATTGTTTTTTTTCATGTTTCTTTTTTTGTTTTGCCTTTAATTTCAGTTTCATTTATGTAAATACTCATTGTATGTGAACGTATTTTCTAGATTCTTTGCGTGTGGCTAAGTTAAAAGGAGTCTTGTGACACTACAACATTTGGCTAACCCTTGGTCCTCCTTTTTTTTGGGTTATATATTTTGGTCAATGATGTTTTGATGGAAAATATGATCCTTTTGTAATGAAAGTTTTGTGTTGAACCATGGTACCTCGGTTTATTCTATAAACCTTACGCCATACTTGGTTATTTATGTTTTAGTGTTTTCATGTTTATCCCATCAAATAGAAGAGGAAAAGGGGATAAATTGAAATGATAAAACCAAAATCAGAGGTATTTATATGATTCGCTAAATGAACAACCTCTTATGCTCTCAATAATTTGGGATCCCTCTTCCACCCCTGAAACGAATAAGTGCCTAGGCATAGCCCTATTTAAATATATAAATAAAGGTGAAAGAAGAGAAAGGCTTCCTCCATAGAGAGGTGAAGCAAGAAACTCCACCAGGGTACTGTCCAGGCTCACTGGAAGTGAATTAATTTTTGTGTTCCTGTAGTGACTCCGCAAGGGTACTTTCCAGGCCTACTAGTAGTGGAGCAACACCAGAGATGAAAAACTATACTCTAAAAATATAAATCTTGCAAATTATACTACCCTTTCTGGATTCAAAACACTGTGATATTGATCATCCTATGTTTGTGTTAAACTTAGAAGGGAAAGAGGGGACTATGTCTACTCATGGTGTAAGTGGGGAAACCAAAGTGATCTGCATGACAAATAAATACTACCTGAAGAACTAGACCCCTGAAAAAAGAATCAACATAGATTAAGAAGCTAGAATTTTACCAGTGTGTCACCAAGTGTTGTCACTGCTATAAAACCATCCAAAATTTTTTCCTAAACCCAAATTTCAGAGTCAAAATTGACATTTCATATTTTCGTCGTGAGCATTAATACTTATTACATGTGTTTTCTCTAAGTGCTTTTGTCCCATTTGAAAGAAAATCAAAGTGTCATAGATTGGCATGTGGAGTGTCACACATTGCAAAAAAACTATTTTTGGTGGTTTCAAGGGGTAATATCTATGTAATTGAGTTGGTATTACCATGTAAACATGTGTCAAACTCATTTCAAAATTTCCAAGCATTGTCACACAAGTGTCATCAGTGTCTTCATGAAGTGTATCTTTGTTGTCGCACTTGGTGTAAAATCATCGTAGATTTGTCTCATATAGGGAAGTATGTTGTTCATCTGTTCTGGCTAGTCTCTGTTGTGTCATCATGTGTTCTAAGTGTGTGATCAAAATAAAGTCTTGTTACTATTCACATTCGTTTCATGGATCCCACACTTAGTCAAATCTGGAAAAATTCCCGACTGGGAAACCTAACCTCATCAAACCTTCCCGAACTACATATTGTGTAGTCTCAGCCCTCAAGAAAAAACCCTGCCTCTTGGAATTACACAATGAGCAGTTCCTTCCTTATCATACTACGTGCTATGTAATCACATTTCTCAATATCAACCTCAAACCTCCAAAACTTCACAATATCTCTCTCTTGCCCAGTCAAAATTGTGCATTGCATAGACTCAAGGCTCAGACCTTAGTCTTGAGCTCCTAAACTGCACAATTGTGCAATCACCTGGCCTTGTCTTCCTTCCATCACTGCATATTGAGAAAATTCAGTCATGAAGCCCTCATCCTGGCTCCTTGAGCTCCCAAAGTTCATAATCTTCAAGCCCAATCCAGCCTGAAATGCACATTACACGGTCTCAAGGCTCAGACTTGACCCTTGATTTCCTAAGCTACACAATTGGACAGTCACTGAGCCTCTCCCTTAGCCTTCCACCCAGTTATAGTTTAATCAGTGGATCATCATGCAACTATGGGTTTATCAAATTGATTTCATCTTGTCATGAGTGAAGTGTAGATGCAGCTACTCTATCATGCTATAACAAGATGATGAAGAAGGAGACATGAAAGAAGATCATGCTAGATTACACCTATACAAATGAAGATACAATTTGAACAATCAGGAGAAAGAAAAAGGACATCATTTTTCAACCACATCCAAAGACCTGATAAAATCGAATACTCCTCATCTCTAAGCCATATGGAGGTGGAAAGTGATCATTTTCAAGAAGAAACATAACAAGAAGAAACAAAGAATGAATTGACACTACCATATCATGATGCAGTCCATGTCATGAGTGTCATGTCATGTCATGTCACGAGTCACCATATTCCACACCATTATATGGATTATGTAAATTATTGTTCAAAAATGTATTGTAAAGTGGAAGTCCAAAGGACATATACAAAATATGAAGAGTCAGGTAAATTCGAAAAGTCATAGGGAAGTAAAACATTCATGAGCATAGTCAAAGTGTCAAAAGGGAGGTGAAGGATCACCTGACTTATTATATATACACACTCATTATGCAAGGAAATGACTTTTCACCTTGGCCCCTCCCATAAATAATTAGACAGAAAAGCTAGTTGTTTTGGGGAGCAAGTAAACATGTGTCCTAAGGATTTTACTTAATATATGAAGCCAAATGGCCAAAACGTTCTTCATGCATGGATTATGAATATTTGTAAGGTTGTTCTATGAATTTTTATGATTCATATTTGTTTCCAACTATATTAAAGTAATTGAAATATTGTGGTTAATTTAATGCTTATCATATTGAGAATGTGTTGTAATCATTGCAATGACGGTTGCATCTTTTTGGACTATTCTGCTCGATGTTAGATGGATATTTCCTGTTTAGGTGTGTCTCTTCTAGGGTAGTACTACTTCCTATATCTTAGAGGCTCACTTTCTTTTCCCCTCCAGAATAGAATAACCTTGACACACCTACAATTTAACACTCACTTGATTTTCAAAGGAACACATGTGTTCCTCTCTCTTGCTGACTGTTAGAGCCAAGTAAAACCTTTAAGAAAATGGAAATCGGGTCGTATTCTCGATGGGGATATTATCTAAAATAGTTTGAGTTCTAATTGGGACCTATTGGCTTGAGGGGTCCTGACCCATGTTCAGAGTTAAGCTTAACCAACAAAACCCTCTTACTACTGGCCCTTTCGGCAGTGACCTACTTGCACAGGTTAAAGTCTCACCTGAAGCAGCATGGGGGGGTGCTGGAACCTAGTTTCCACATAATGACAAAGAATTAAATGATGTGGGTGTCTCCAGATATATAATACTATCAGGCTAGCCTTCGCAATAGAAACCCTAACCAGGCAGATCTAGGCCAATTTATGCAGGCTATCTTGCGCGTGCACAGCTAAAGGCTTTGAAATTCCTTCAACAGTCTTAGTAAAGTGACATTCAGGTCTTACAGTAATAGATCTATGCATTCAAAATTCATATAAGATAGAAAAGTAGGTACACAATCGATCCAAACATAGATAATATAGTTGATGTAGTAAACTGAAATAATACACAGAAACATATCATAAGGCAAAAAATGGATGCATTTGATACTTAGAATTATCCTAAACACTTTTTTATTCATTAAAATTCATAAAACCCCTTTACACTCCTTCAGATCCACTTGTGCACACATCTAGTGGGGTCTGCACACAACCGGACTAAGGTCAACGTGCACACAACCAGCTGGAGCCTTTCAGACACTTACATATTTTCTTCATAGCTCAAAACATCGTAATATTATCATAGATTAAAATTTTTTGTATCTGACTCGATCTACACTTCTATTTATATATTTAGCCTGTGCTCATCTAAGGTCTACAAACTGTGGTTTGTGACTCCTAGTTTTACCCTTTTTCCCATTACAACTCATGAAGGGGCTTTGACCTGCCCCAAATACCCTTGACGTGTGCATTTCTTAGCTTGCACGACTCAAAACTATAAAAATACCGTATTTTTCAAAATTTCAGTCCTAAGGGACCCCTCTCCAACATGCCCCCAAAACAATATTTTGACTCGTCCCGAGTCACAGAGGTATTGGGGTCTTCATATTTGTCTACAGCTCCTCGATGGTAGTAATGAAGGGTGCTAAGATGCTCATGCTCTGACCAACTGCACTCTACCTTTTATCCACCAATTTCAGAGAATTTAATCCTTCTGTGGCGAGATTGATGCTCTGATATGTTTGGTTCAAGTTCTTCATGACAACATCCAGATCATGTGATAGATTCATCACTTAATCAACCCACAGATTCATATGTTATGTCACAATTTTATTATTTCTACGCATGCCCTCAAATTCATCACACAATATCTGACTTGTCTGAAATAGGGCCATGTGCTGAGTAGGTTTGGACGTAGGCAGTGCCTCCTGAAGATCATCAAATGCCTACTCCTTGGTGTGTATTTCCTGTGAAATATTTAGACAAGGGGATCCATCTACACAGATGTCCAAAAGCCCATACTTGTCTCTAGTAGCATGGTTCCCTTCTCAAATTTTGCTGCAATACTTGCTGAAGCTTATTTGACTAAGGCCGCTCACTGCGCGTGCACTTATGGCAGAGTTTCGGATTGAAGCTTGGCTTGCAATTCTACAATATGTTGCTCAAAATCTACCTTTACTCCTTGCACTTATGATCTGGAGGTCTTTAGCACTGCTACAAGAGTTTCAAATTTAGCCTGTGGCATGGTTGAAGCGGGAATAGAAACCTCTTGCAAGTCACCATAAATTTTTTCAATTAGAGTCTCTAATTCTGTGGACTATGTTATTGTTGTCTGTTGTGCTATTTGAGCTTGGATATAATCTTCTGTTTTTGTCATGATATTCTACTAAGCTTCACACAGTTGTTGGTGCACACACACCTCCTTACACTACAACTCGTCTATAATAATGGCTTTAATTTCATGTATCTTAACACTGGGCAACATTGGTAAATCGATTCCTACTTCTGGGTAGGTTTGCACCTGCGCACACAATGTGGGTTGGTCTACTATAACTGCTTCACCAAGAAAGGGGCACATCCTATTATGCACCCTGCTAATGATCATGATTTGATGCTTGCTTTCTTCAATCGAGCTCGGCTGATTCACGCTCGCCTGGATATTGTTGGTCATTAGCTGCAACACCTAAAATCCTATTTGTAGTGCGTCGACTGCGGCCTTGTACTGTTCCTTAAGCGTTGTCCACCTATCCTCTTAGGTAGTTGCAACCACATCTGCTATCTTTTCAAGGTCCTCCTCCATCAAGGTGACGTCCTCGGTGCCTTCGAACTTCGAGCCCTTCTGCTTCTTGTGCGTTCCCTTGGGGGTCTTGGTGCCGTGTTGACTGCCTCTAGGAGACTCAGTTCCAGTACCATCTAGACCATCTAGGCCTCCAAGATCCAACTCGGCTTCTCCTTCAAGCTCTTGCTCTTTTTCTTTCTCATCCTCCTTCTCGATATCATTTTCTATTTCTTTTTCTTCTTCTTTTTTTGCTTCTTTGTCCTTTGTTTCCTCTTTTCTGGACGTGGAGGCTAATAGGAGTAGCAGAGTCTAGCCCATTCTTGAATGCTTCAAGCAAGTTCTCAAGGACCTAGTCGATTTCAGACTCTATGACCATGTATGTATTAAACTAGCTCCTTGCATGATGAAATATGTACGTTGTTCATCTTCACTTGGAAATATGTAATAGCTCTATAATCATTATAAATGGTAGGGGAAAATCAGGGACACAAGTGAATAGTTGCTACCAACGTACCTTCAAATAAAACCTAGAAAATTTTATTCTCCTTTATTCTCTGTGGGTCTGGCGAATCCCATATATTAGCATAGAACACTCCTTCGTAGACACTAGATTAGACCTCTGGGAGTAATGTGCCCTCTAGCGTCTCCCAAACAATTAAAGCAATCAACAAAAGCAGCTAGGAGTAGCTGAAATTTTTTCCTTCCTCTTACGCCTCGTGCACATTTTCCAGGAACTCCTCAAAGAGGTAAAGTGACAAATTATAGCTCACACCCTTCTGACATTGTCCCCTGAATGAGATAACGTGCGCAGGGACCACATTAGGCCGAAATTTTCACATTAGCTTGTGTCCCAAGACCAGGGTTCCAAGACGTATTACTAGGTTAGAAATTTTCTGTACTAGAAACCCCCTGGAGTCGTGCCCAACCTTGTAATCCTTATTAACTTTGGCAGCGACTTTCAGCTTGTTACTCTTCTCGAAACTAGACATGGGATGGGGCCCCTTCTTGGGTAGGCTAGTGATCTAGTGGATCAACACGACATCTATCGGGATTCTATTCTTGATCCATAAACACCCATCGTGGATCAGTGCCAACAGCTGATGCACACAAATGCTCGTGATGGGATAGCTGCCAAAGTGGGGAATCCTCATCAAATTGAGGATTCATGTGTTTCTCAGCTTGCGCGCCCACAACATAGGCTCTACCTTCAACACTCCATCATAAAATACATGCTCCAGGTAATACTCAGGCGCTAGATCAGGGGTCATCTCCTTGTTTGATAAATCATAGTCATCAAATTTGACCAGGGCGATCTTTTTGAACATGTCCCTCTCCTAGCCTAGTAGGGCTAGCTACTTGTCTAAGCGTGGTTTGAGGTTACCTCGAAATTTCCTTCTTCAGCTCGAGGTTCATCAATCTCACCAAATATTTCCAAGGTCTCCTCAAGCAAGGCCTTGGCCTTTTCTGCCTCTCTTTGTGCTTTGATGGTCCTGACCTCATTGATGATTTTCTTAGCTTTTAGCTGCTGATTTTCTTGCTCGAGAAAATCAATCACGTATTTTTCTCTGTCAATATTAGCTTGAAGTTCACTAATATTTTATTACTTGCCTTTGATTTCAGCACTAATGAATTTTCCCTCATATTCCTCATCTATATCAATCAGCTGAAACTCCTGCTTTGTTTCATGTTTATCCTCTTGTTCATCAATGATTGGCTCTTTAGCATTTTCCTTGCCTTTTTCCACCTTTTTTGTTGATGAAGAAGGCATGGCCCCTTTCACTCCAGGTGAATCAAACACTTGCCTATAGCCTCTGTGATAAGTCTTCGGAAATGGCTCAACATTAGTCACATTGGCCCAAGTTGTCTCAATGTCCCCCTCACTGCTTGATGACTCAGTATCATGATGTGATGGTGGTGAAAGGTTATGAAAAGGTGAATAAGGATCAATATGGGGTGAATGAAGCTGACTTGGTGATGATGTATGAGCAGTAGGCTAAGATGGAGGAACTGATATGGGAGGATGAGATGATGAGGGGATACTCTTCTCATGCTGACTAGGTGGGGTACTGAAAACCTCATTTGCTATGAATGTGTCCCATGAAATGTTATTTTGCTCAAGTTGATGCATGAATATCATCTTGATGAGGGAGTGGTGGAAAATATTTTGCATTTGATGATTATAATCCCTCTTTTGTATAATTTATGCCATCTTTTCAATGTTACGGGAGAGATAGTAGGGTATGTGAAGAATTCTTACTCCAGTGAAGTGCATGAGTAGTAAGATATGATATGAATAGAGTCAAGAAAACCTCCCCTCATAGGTGAATTGTTTCATGATTATTTTCATCATAAGGACATATCGGTCAAGGAGATGAGAGAAAGGGAAATTGGTGTTTTTATCATCCTTGTATCTAGGTTTAAGATATGGCTCATAGTAGCTCTAATCAAGGTTTCCTTTTTTAAACCATTTCTCTCCCACATTAGGCATCCATAGCAACTGAAATGGAATTAGTAGACATGGTAAAAGTGAACTCAACAAGAGTGACCTGCCTATCATGAAGATTGGTAATGAACAACCTTGTCAACAGAGGGTGATATTGGACCCTTTGTACTTTCTCACAAAACTCAAAACAACCAACATTTTTAAAACATGACACGGTGAGGGGAGAAGCCATGAGATCTTTTGTGGCTACTGGTTCATATTTGATGATCTTCCCTTGTTTCTTACTCTTCTTTGGTGTTTGTTCCTCACTGACACTTCTATCCTCCTCTTCAGACATTTTGAATTTGAAGGCTTCGGAAACCCTAGGGTAAATGGAATGAGATGAAGGGAGTGAGAGATGAAATGACTAGCTTAGGAAAATGGAGGGAATGAATGTAAATGAAAACCTAGGTCTATGAAAACCCTAGGATTTAACAATATTTATGGCTGATATGTGTTTTGGGGACATGAATATGGATTTAGTGCATGAAAATGGGAAGGAAATGGAAACTAGGGTTTCATAGCAACACGCACTTCAAATTTCTTATGACACACCAAATATAATAGAGGAGAGGTGTCTTAGGGTACACTTACTGTTTTAAAGCACTTTTAAGAAATTTTTGAGGAAATAGAAGCTTGTTGGAGGTTGTGAAACCCTTTCAAACCCTCCCTGAACAAACACGCAACGTCCTGGAGGAACGTGCAACACCCGGGAAAACACGCAGTGCCTGAGTGCAAACGCGCAATGCTTATGTAATCTAGTCATGATTTTTTGGGCAAACGCGCAGCGCCTGAGTGAAAATGCGTAGCAACCAAGGGTAAACGCGCAGAGACCCTGAAATTTGACTCAAAATGCTTGAAATTTTGAAATTTCTCCTTTGTTGGAAACTCTTGATGGTTGAATGGAAACAATGACTTGCTTTGAGGTCTTTGAAAGGCTTTATAGCTTTAGTGATTTTGAATTTTCAATTTGAATTACCCACTTTTCCTATGTTCGCTTTTTCCTTTTGAGTTTGGAACTGATACTCTTTATCTCTCTGAATTTTTTGGCATTTTGCAATTTGATGGAGTTAGGCTTTCTTTGCTCCACTTAGGGCGGAAGTGATTGCATTTGACAACTTAGGATGAATTTATTACATATAAGAACATAAAATTACATTTGGAAAAATATAAATAAATTACATATTGAATTTTATATCAAAATGACATTTTGATATAAAGTCATTAAACTCAAAAATACAACTTTGAAAATATGACAATTACAACATGATGATCTTCATATAGGAAGACAAATTTTCTTATTTAGACCCTCTCATATATGTGCTGACGTCATATGAACTGAAGGAGTGACCTTGAGAAGTATAAAAACCTATTGAACTAATGGGACTTCTTTCGACCTGACTTTCATGAATGAGATTTGATTTAAAAGACTTCCTAGTGAAAATATCATTTCCATAGGTGTTGTAATGCTCAAGGAGATGTCATTAGAATGAGTCAGCCAATATGATCTTCTGAGGGAGAAAAACTTTTATTGACAAGGACAACCACCAGTGGAACAATTTTATATCATCACCTAATGGAATGATTGAAAATTTCTTTAGAGTGGGACACCTAAGATGCACATGCAAAATGTTTTTTGATCCCTGGTGGAAGTATGCAAATACTGATAATAACATCAGTCTCAACTATATTAGTGAATGTTGTGATGCGTAGGATTGGGACAATATATTCCATTGGCATGATTTCTTCTTTCCCATAAGCCATCCTAAAAGGTGTTTTCCCAGTCAACTTCTTCCATGTGGTCCTATAAGCCCATAACATGGAAGGGATGTGCACGTCCCAATCATTCTGATTTTCATTACAGATCTTTGTGAGTGAATTCTCCAAGATTTTGTTGAAAGCTTATACTACACCATTTGTATGAGGGTGATAAGGAGTAGTCTTTTGCTGATGTATCTGAAATTCCTCTGTCAGAGCTTCAACGGTTTCATTAACAAAGTGCATACCCATATCACTCATCAATATCTTCGGGCACCAAAACCTAGTCAAAATATGTTCAAAAATGAAACGAGAAGTAGTATTTGTGGTACAATCCTTGACCGGCTTATATTCTACGCATCTTGTTACATAATATGTGGCAGTGAGGATCTAGCACATGCCAGTATTCTTACCCGAAGGATTGATAGGTCTAAAAAAATATATATATCCCATTTATCAAAGGAATGCGGGGCCATATATGGATGCAATGGTATTTCATCTCTGCATGACGACTTCCCCATTCTTTGGCATGCATCACAAGCATGATTGTATGCATGTGCATCATTGTGAAGCGTGGACCACCATAACCCAACACGCAGTGACCTTCCCTACATAGTGGCCTCCTGCCACTTCCCCATGAGCTTCAGCCAAGATATCATGTCTTTCATGTTCCAAAACATACCTTCTTAATACTTCATTCGCTCCCAACTTGTATAGTTGACCAACAATCAATGTGAAATAACTTGTGCATGAAACCAACTCCTTATTTTGCTGCATCGAATATTCAGCAGGTGCACTTCTAGTAGTCGGAAACTGAATGATATCTGCAAAGTGTTCATCAAACACCTTAATAGAAAAGAGTTGTGCATGAGGTAGTCCCTCCTCCAGACTAGTTTCTTCCTCCCCATTCTCAATGCATGACAGATGATCAGGTCCAACGTTCAATCTACCAGGCTTCACAATGATTTCAAATTCATATTCTTGGAATAACAACAACTACCTAAAAATATTCTGCCACCCCCCCCCCCCACCAAACACAAGCTTATTGACTAGGTATTTCACAGCAGAGTGGTTAGTGAACATCTTGAAGTGCCCTCCTAGTAGATAGTGCCTATATTTTTGCAGATCTTAAACCATGGCTAATCATTTCCTTTCTGTCGTTGATTATTTACGCTCTACACTGAAGATCTTCCTACTGGCAAAAGAAATGGGGTGATCAACGTCTCCTTCTCCTGCAGTGCTAAAACAACTCCAAGTTCTATACCGGATGCATCAACATGTACATGGAAGACCTTGGACCAGTCTGGGAATATTAGAATAGTTGCAGTAACCATTTTTCCCTTTATTAGCTCAAAGCTCTTTTTCATTCCTCATCCCAAAAAAATGACACATCATTCTTCAACAATTTCTCCAAAGGTGTAGTGATCAAAGCATAGCCTTGAATAATTTTTCTATAATATCTGATGTGTCCTAGAATGGAGCACATCTGGTTTTCATTGGTTGGGACTTCTAGGTTGATAATAACTGCAATCTTAGTTGGATATACCATCAACCCTTGCTGACACACAATATGGCCCAATAATATTCCAAAAGGAATGCAGAATATACATTTCTTCAATTTAAGAGAAATTTTATGCTTCCTACAAGTGTCAAGCATCATGTGCAAGTTGGACACATGCTTCTTTACCAACCCAAACACAATCCAGTCATCAAAATACACCTCGAAGAATTTGTGAATGAATTCTTTGAACATAGCTACTACTACATGTGAGAAGAAGGTGAGTTCTTCAATTTGAAGAGCATGACTCTATATTGGAAGGAACCCCATTATGTTGAAAAAGTGGTCTCACTTTGGTCTTTTGGTGCAATATTGATCTGATGGTATCCTAAAAATCCATCAGTGAATGGGTAAGACTTTTGTCCTCCCACATTATCCAAAATTTCATATAAAAATGTAGGAAAGGGGTCATGCACACATGCATCATTCATCTTGCGTAGATCCACACAAATCCTTATCTCTCCCTTAGTCTTATTTTCTTGAACAACCATTGGGATCACCCAATTAGGATGCTCCATAGGCTTAATGATTCGTGCAACAACCATCTTCTCTAGTTCCTCTTTCACTTTCTTCTTACACTTAGGATTTAATCACCATGGTCATTTCTTGACAGGGAACACATCTAGTCTCAGAGTGATCTTCATAACACCTGAATCTCCTACAATTCCTTTAAGCTTAAAGAACTTCATGGGAAACAAGTCTTGATACTCCACCAATAGTTTCGCAACCTTTCCCATTGTGTCATAATCCCAATAATCTCCTATTTTGGCCAACTTGGGTTTCTCTTATGTTCCAATGTTAACTTTTGTTAACTTCAGAGGCTTAGTTACATCCACAATTCCTAATAAGGGTCCTTCCATTGCACGCTCCCCCTCAGAATCAGGGATGTTGATATTTCTTGGATCTTCTTCATTATTATCTACAGAATGGTTCTTACAGTTGACAATATCTTTCATCTGCGCATCCCTTGCTGGCGCAATACATTTTATCCAAGGTCGGGAATCATTAAAGACAAGTTCTTCTATATCCCGCAAGGCTTCATCAAATTCCTGTGATCCACCGACTAGGCAAAATGTTGATAGAAAATTTTCAGTCATTTTAATCCAATGGAGAGTCCCTTAGTGCAACTCTGTTTCCAAATACCATGTAGTAGGTATTGGTCCCAATGAATGGACAGACATTTGAACCCATTTGGTCTAGGTCTTCTCGCTCCAAACCTCCATCCATGTGGCCAGGTGTTTGCGTGGATTACCTTTGCCATAGAAAATCTTAGTGAGTGGGATAGCTGGCTGCTCAAATCATAACCTCGTCATCTTGTTGCATTCCTTCCAGTCCTTAAAGCCCCCTTTGTGCATATCCTACCAACGCACTGGAGTTGCACGCATAGCAAGATAAAGTGCCTAGAACATCCGGTCTTCAAGGAAAACCCTTTCAAACTTTTCCAAAAATAATACAACACTATTAGAACCATCAAAATACAGTAATTATCTTACCTCTGAGGAGAGGCATCGAAATTTTTTGCTGATCTTCAGGAAGCACAACAAAGAAACATCATGCAGATGATTGTGCTAGTTCTCCATTTCTCCATCATAATTTGAGAGACATGAGCTATCATTTTCCCAATTCAGCATCCCATCAGCCATAGAGTTGATCCAGTCCTCATCCCATGGAGTCAGTTTGTGTACATGGTCAACATCATCTCCTTCACACACTGGTTTTTATATCTTTCCCCTTCCATTGGATTCAGAGGTACTATAACTTGAGTACCATCATTTTTAAATATCATGCTTCTACGCTTCAAGTTGATCATCCCTCCCATATCGATGGCCCAATCCAGCCCTAGCAGCACTGGGTAAGGATTTTCATCATCCACAATTTTTGTTACTTCAAAATTTTCCAATACCTTTACTATAGCAATGTCTACCACAACTTATGGAAGTCTTCCAAGTGGAATGATCTTCTGATGATTAGCCATGCACAGTCAAATGGTGGACCCTTCCAACTTTGGTTCACCCATATTTTTCCGAGTTCGATTAGGTAAAAAATTTGCATCAAACCCTAATTCCATGATGACTTGATCCATTTCGTATTCTCCAATTTTCATAGTCACACACATCTCCTGACCAGTTCCCTTCTTGTTCTTATATATCTTGTTCAAAACCTTTATTTCAGTTCGAGGCAACTCCTTATCCGTGCAACTATTTATCAGATCCTTAATATTATCCACTACTTTCTGATTGCACAATAACATACTGCAGGATTGTAGGAAAGGTTTGAATTCATCATCAATCTTTGCTTCCATGATTGACTTGGATGTGGACACACCTGCAACAGCAAAATCCTTCCTGGCCTCTAAAAAAATTTCCTTTTCCTTATACAGGTTGAGTCCTTCCTTCCTTTCTGAGGCCTTTCTAATCAAAGGCTCTACATCAGCATTATTTCCCTCATCTTCTCTGGTGGTAGCACCACTGCATATAATTATGTTTACACTTGGGTCATCATATCGCATCTAACCTTTAACCATTTGTATGTTCTATGTAGGTGTCTGCTATTGTTTTTCCTTCATTCTAGAAATAAAAATGGGATAATCTTCAATAACATGTTCAAATTGTTTGCAATACCTACAATATTTTCGTGGAGGCTTCAAAACATCGCATGCATAGTGTCCAAAATCTCCACAGTTATAGCAAAATAATTGTCCTCATCCACAACCTGCGCCTCCACCTCTCCCTCCTCCCCTTCCTCTTGTTGGAGATCCTCCTCGCCCAAAGGGAGATGCTGGTGAATATGGGCCAACCTACACCCTATATAGGTTGGCACTGTCCATCATTAGCTCGAATGTGCGACAGTGGTGCTCATCGTGGCCAACCAAGGAGAAAAATATGCACCATTTTTGTTTCAATTCTGGCACATAGCTTCCTAATCGAGGGCAATGGTTTTTGTCATGTTGTTTAGCTACTTGATATTCAGTGCACCACAGTGGGTGAGTACCCCTCTGTCCTGTAGAATCACTACGATGCAATGGGTTTGGCCCTCTCGCTTGCATGTAATCTTGAAACAAGGTACACTGATATTTTGTGTGGCCTGAACCTTTACAACGTATACACCATACATCTGTGCCAACCTCCTTTCCTATATCTCTGCGTAGGTTATAAATCTCCAAGTGCATCACCTCCAAATGATTTTGGATTTGCAAAGTCCCAAATTGGTCATGAGCTCTGGGCGCAGCTTCCAGTTTCATGGAAAATTCCAGAGCTTAAGCGTGAGAGTCAATCTTCTGCTAATTCATAGGCCCATGTAGATGTGGCAAGAGCATGGAAATAAACCATTTGTTATGTTGCTTATCATCATAGATAAATCCTCCATTGTTTATAATGTGCTTGAGCCGCTGATATGCCTCCCAAAAATATTCACTGGACTCTTGTTTGATATCTTTCAATTCAGTTAGACACTCTGAGTAGGAATTTAGTTTTCTAAACTGATGCTTCAAAGCATCCTTGATCTCATCAATAATAGGATTAACGCGTTGAGCCAGATATCCCATAAACCAATCCAGCGCATGACTTTCAAACAACATAGCTAGCTGCGCTCTCTTGACAACATAATTGTTAACATTTTGCGCAGTCCATACTTCATTTGAAAAAAACCAAACTATATCCATGTCCTCATATCCGACACCGTTGAAGGTGGGTAGCTTCATATGCGCAGCCATATCTTCTCCTGGTGGTGGTGGTGGTGGGGTAGGTTATGTCTTACCCTACGCGAGTTCGACTGTGGAGTGGCAAGAGGCTACCTCTAATGCGCGTAGCCTCACTGCTCTCTATATCACTGTCAGGCAAGTTTCTTAGAGGGATGTTCATAGATCTATCTCCTTTCTGGTTAACATGAAAGTATTTTTCGCTATGCATAGTTCTTTCTAGATTTTTTGAGGTCATTCACTCAGTGTGACTGCACATAACACCCTTTTCACACAATAACATCTTAATCAGTAAAGGAAAAGAGCATATGAATTTACCTCTCAGTACTTTGAAGAACCTCCTTTCAACTTCATAATTTAACACAAATTGATCTACTGCAAACTATGTTACAAACCCACCCAAAATTTTGTCAAGCCAACAATCTATAGTGTGGGTGATGGAGTTATCAGTATTTTCTAACAATTGGATCAACTCAGGTGTCCACTGAGTGACCTTTTCATCCTTCCATCAGGTTTGGAACTTAGCTAGCCTTGATAACCACTCCTGTAATTGTTGCGCAAAGTTCAGAAAGAAAATCTCACGAACCTTTGTGATAATATACTTATGTTTCCAATCTTTAGTGGATAGATTATTACTTCTATTTTCCTTAATGGAAAATTCATGAATTTTCTTCTCAAACCAATCTTCTAACTCAGGCTTTGATGGCCACCACATCAGCCAATCTCTCTCTAAAAATGATACCGGTCTCAACAACGAAATCATTTGTTGGCATGAGGGGTCCCAACTGAGGTTCAGAGTTATGATTAACCAACAAAACACTCTTACTACTAGCCCTTTCGATAGTGACCTACTTGCGCAGGTCAAATTCTCACCCGAAGCAGTATGGGGGGGGGGGTGATGGAACCATGTTTCCACACCCTGAGAGAGAATTAAATGATGTGGGTGTCTCTGGATCTATAATACTAGTGGAATGGCCTTCACAATGGAAACCCTAACCATGCAGATCTAGGATAATGTATTCAGACTATCCTGCACGCACATAGATAAAGGCTTCACAGGCCCTTCAAAAGTTTTAGTAAATTGACGTTCAGGTCTTATAGTAATTGATCTATGCATTCAATGTTCATATAATATAGAAAATTAGGTACACAACCAATCTAAAAAAATATAATATACTTGATGCAATAAATTGAAATAATACATAGAAACAGATCATAAGGTGAAACACAGATGCATTTGATACTCTGAATTATCCCAAAACACTTATTTATTCATTAAAAGTTGTAAAACCCCTTTATAATCCTTCAGAACCACCCGCACACACAGCCAGTGGGGTCCACACACAACCAGTCTAAGGTCTCTGTGCACACATCCATCAGGAGCCTTTCAGACACTTACATATTTTCTTCACAATTCAAAACATCATAATCTTATTAAAACTTACTTAAAAATTGTTCTATCCCACTCGATATATACTTCTATTTATATATTTAACCTACGCTCATATAATTTCCATAAACGGTGGTTTTCAACTCCTAGTTTTACCCTTTTTACCATTACAACTCATGAAGGGGATTTGACCCACCACAAAGCCGCTTGACCTATGCATTTCTCAGCGTGCATGACTTTAAACTATAAAAATACCATAATTTTATCAAAATTGTGGTCTTAAGGGAACCTGCTCCAACAGGGCCACATATCGGGGATACGACATTGAATTATGGCAGGTCTAGCGCTATGAACACAATGATTCATGTAGAAAAATCAAGTCGTTGACTCATCATGCCAACTCTATGCCCACAACTTGTTATCACATGCCTAAATTCCTTTTAATTTCATTGTTGTGAAAAAAACAAATATAAACCTTCGCGGGCCTTCCAAAAATGATTCCAATTCCACTGAATTTTCCGCTAACACCTTTTCACTGGCACCTTTATCTGTTTTTCTCTGACGGGACTAGGCACTCTGACATATTCCTAATAATTTAGGAAATTAACCTCCTTTAATTCCTTTGAGGGCTTACTTTTGCTGGGTATGTGTTATATTCTTTCCATGAATAGTCGCACGTGTTTCCATAGTCGTTGCGCCGGGCGTAGTGGGGGGTTGGAAGCCCCCCATGTCCAGGGGTTAGTATGGGGTGGGTAGCCCCCTGCACAGGTTCCAGGGTAGCACATCAGGAAAAACAATTTGGACCCTATTTTAGGTGGATGGAGCTGCCTATGGTTTTGGGCATGGGTTTGCACATGGTTTTGGGGCATGATGGTTTTTGGCCCCTGATATTTTGTAGATCTGGTCAAGGGAACTACAATTATGTTCTAATCCAGGGTTAATGGATTGGGTTTTATTAATGCTTCGACATGTATATATATGTGTTATAAAACTAAGAAGAATAAAATGAAAAACCAGGTTGGTAGTCCCGATTTGGGATCCGAGGGAAAAATCTCTATGTATATCTATTTTATGTTGTATGCTCTTGCTATTGTTTATTTTTTGTTTTTGAGAATTTGTTTGTAGATAATTTTTGTACAGGGTTAAAACCTACATTTGGTATCAATTTTTTTTTTCTTCAACGAGACGCCTTTGTTGCTAAGGGGATTTTTGCTCGGACCTGTGGTAGACCCTATTTAGTGGAAGATCTACAAGATCGATTCTTGCGATGAAAGAAGATGGCCAATAGTGGAACGATAGAGATCGAGAAGTTTAATGGTTAGAGTTTTGAGTTGTGGAAGCTCAAGATGGAGGATCTGCTGGTGGATAAAGATTAGTGGATCACAGTAGATCCGGGTACTAAACCAACGACAATGCCAGATGAAGACTTGGTGAAGTTGGATCGGAAGGCAAAGAGCACAATACAATTGTGTATCTCAGATTTTGTATTGTTGAATATATTTGGGGAAGCTACAGTGAAGACTTTATGGGTCAAGTTAGGAACATTGTACCAATCTAAGTTTGTGGGGAATAAATTGTTCCTGGAGAGAAAGTTGTATAACTTGAGAATGAAGGATGGAGACTCGGTGACAGAGCGTCTGAATGCCTTCAATACTGAGGTAAGTCATTTTTCATCTGTTGATATTAAAATCTCATATGAAAATAAGTGCATCTATTTTTTTTGTTCTCTACTAGATTCGTGGGATAGTCTAGTTATTGCAATAGGTAGCAATATAACTACCTTGAATTTTGATGAAATTTTCTCATCCTTATTTTCATAGGAAATGAGAGAAAGAAATATGGAGTCCCATAATGGATATGCCTTATATGTATGAATAAATTCCCAGAACAGAAACAAAAGTACGTTTTTGAGTGGGAGATCTAAATCTAGAGGGAGATCTAAATCTCCAGGAAAGCCTGTAAAGGCATGCTAGAAATGAGAAAAGGAAGGGAACTTAGAAAAGGACTACGATCTAAAGCTCCTGAGAAAGGAAAGGGATCTGATGATGATCGTTTTGCAGAGGCATAAAACACCTCAAATATAGGTGGGGATTTGTATTTGGCTTCTTCCTCAAATACACATGTCGATCATGAGGCATAGTTGATTAACTCAGGTTCATCCTTTCACTTCACTCCCCATAGGGAGTGGTCATGCGAGTATGAGAAGTATGATGATGGTGATGTCTTCTTAAGGTATGATAGGAAGGCTATAATTGTCGGACGTGGAAAAGTCAAGTTGAAGCTCCAAGATGGAAGGATTAGAACACTTCCTGTGTTCTACATATTCCTACATTGGCCAGAAATATGATTTCTGTAAGCAATATGGATGATGTAGGTCAAAAAACAGTGCTCAAGAAGGATAAATACAAGATAGTTTGGGAAGCACTTGTATTAATGTGGGGAGTTTGGATTGGAACTCTGTAAAATATTCAGGGTAGCACTGTTATTAATAGGTGAAATAGTTTTGTTGTTCCTGAAAGTGGAGAGGAAATCCCAGTGGTCTCTAAAGAAAATACCATGCTATCATGTGATAACCTATCATCAGATAACCTATTAGTAGATAACCTATCAAATCATAAGCTATCATCAGATAGGCTATCATCCAATATCCTATAAGTTAATAAGCTATCATATCATAAGCTATCATCAGATGTCCAATTTATCTTACATCTTCAATTTCTGTGCACATTGTGTATCTGGGAAGCATAATCGTGTGAGTTTTCGTTCTGGTGCTAAGAGGGAAAACAAGATGTTAGAGCTTGTGCACAGTGATGTGCTTGGACCTGTGTCAGTTCCATCACTAGGAATTTTTGTGTACTATGTTTCATTCATATATGACTTCTCATGGAATAAATGGATATATTTCTTGAGGAATAATCTGAAGTCTTTGAAAAATTTAAAGAATTTACGGCTCTGGTGGAAAACCAGATAGAGAAGAAGATAAAAGTGTCGAGAACGGATAATGGTGAAGAGTTCTGTAAGAATTAATTTGAAGAGTTTTGTATGAAGTGTGGTATAGCACGATAGAAGACTACTCCATACACACCTCAGCAAAATGGAGTTACAGAACGAATGCACAGAACATTGATGGAAAAGGAAAAAATCATGATCAGTGGTATCGAGTTAGGACAAAAATTCTATGTAGGGAAAGTGGAGACTGCATGTTACCTGATTAGCAGATCACATTCATTAGTGTTGAGGATAAGACTCCACATGAGGTATGGACTAGTAAGAAAACCTCTCTTCACATATGAGGGTATTTGGATCTGATGCATATGTACATGTTCCAAAGGAGAAAAGGACCAAGTTGGATAATAAATCTGAAAGGTGCATCTTTATTGGGTATATGGCTATTTTAAAAGGTTACAAGCTTTAGAACCCAAAAACAACGAATGTTGAGTACACTTTAGATGTGGTGTTTAGAGAGGTGAAATATGTTGTTAAACATGAAGTCATACCAAAGGAACTTGGGAATATAGAGTTTGAGCTAAAGGAGGATGAATCAGACTCTACAATAGTACAATATTATGAAGACGAAGAACCAAAAACTCTAGCTATGAGAAGCTCAGTTCGGAAAGAAGGTAGCCAGAAAGGTGTAGTCCATTTTCTTTTGGTTAAAATTTTTCTTTAACTATCACTGATGATTATCCTAGAACTGAAAGGGAAGCAACGGACTCAGAGGATGGAAAAATTTGGAAGGAGGTCATGGTTGATGAAATGGAATCCTTGCACAAAAATGAGGCATGGGATTTGGTGGAGTTGTCGGCTGGAAGGAAGCCTATCAGGATAAAATGGATGTTTAAGAAGAAGATGAATATAGAAGGCAAGGTGGAGAAATTCAAAGCTCAATTGGTAGCAAAAGGTTAATCCCAGGTGTCAGGAATTGATTTTGGTGATATTTTTTCTCTTGTTGCCAAGGTTACTTCTATTATATTAGTTTTATTTGGTGCTGATGCATTTGATTTTGAGGTAGAACAGATGGATGTGAAGATAAAATTTCTTCATGGGGATCTGGAAGAGGAGATCTACATGAAGCTACCTAAAGGATTTGTAGTGAAGGGTAACAAAGAACTGGTATGAAGATTAAAAAAGTCTCTATATGGGTTAAAACAATCACCAAGGATATGGTATCAAAAATTTGATACCTATATACAAGAACTTGGCTTCACCAGAAGCAAAGAGGATCATTGTGTGTATTTTAAATTAATTGGTGACTCTGTTATTTATTTGGTCTTGTATGTGGATGATCTATTGCTGGTTGGAAATGAAAATGAAATTATACAGTATTTGAATACCCAATTGTTCTCCAAATTTGACATGAAGGATCTTGGCGTTTCAAACTATATTTTGGGCATGGAAATTAAGAGAGTTTGGGAAAAGAGGAAGCTCTAGTTAAACTAGAGGAATTATTTCAAGACAATATTGCAAAGGTTCAATATGCAAGATAGTAAACCGGTGAAGGTTCCTATTCCTGTAGGTGTAAATCTATCTAGTGAACAGTGTCCCAAGACACAATAAGAAGAGAAGAATATATCCTATGTTCCATATGCAAGTGCAGTGGGTAAGCTGATGTATGCAATGGTCTGTAATAGACTAGACATTGCACATGTAGTGGGAGTATTGAGCAGGTTTATGTCAAAACCAAGGAAGAAGCAGTGGACAGCAGTGAAATGGGTTTTCAGATATTTGAGTGGAACTAGTGATTATGGTTTGTGCTACCAGGGAAGACCAAGATTGGACAGCGTTTTGGACATTTGTGGTTTTTTTGATGTAGACTGGGCTAGAGATCCACAAGTGGGTATGTGTTTAGCCTATTTGGAGGTACACTCAGTTGAATGAGTAAAAGGAAGTCAGTAGTGGCTCTTTCAACTACAGAGGAAGAATACATGGCAGCCACTCATGCAAGCAAGGAAGAAATTTGTTTGCAGAGATTGTGTTCAAGTATGGGGTTGGTGCAACGAGCTATAAGGATAGAATTTGAGAGCCAAAGTGCAATTTTCTTGGATAAGAACCTTGCTTATCATTCAAATACAAAGCACAATGATGTTCAATATCACTTTGTGAGAGATATGGTTGAGGATAAAAATGTGTTGTTGATAAAGGTTGACACTTTGAAGAATGTTGTAGATGCATTGACGAAGTCTGTGAGCACTCAAAAGTTCTCTTGGTGTAGAGAAACAATGGGTGTTGGACGGCTGGACTAATGAATAAGCTCTCCTATGGCTCCCTGGGGAAATAAAACAACAAGTGGGAGAATGTTGGGTATGTGTTATATTCTTTCCACGAATGGTCACACATGCCTATGGTTTTGTGCTTGGGTTTGCACATGGTTTTGGGGCATGATGGCTTTTGGCCCTTGGTATTTTGTAGGTCCGATCAAGCGAACTCTGTTTAAGTTCTAATCCAGGGTTAATGGATTGGGATATATGAATGCTTCATCATATATATATATATATATATATATATATATATATATATATATATATATATATATATATATATATATGTTAAAACACTAAAAAGAATAAAATGAAAAATCAAGCTGGTAGTCCCGATTTGGGATCCAGGGGAAAACTATTTATGTATATCTATTTTATGTTTTATGCTCTCGCTATTGATTATTTTATGTTCTTAAGAATTCATTTGCAGATAATATCTGTACAGGGTTAAAACCTACAACTTTCTTCATTAGTGAACTACTTTGTGCCTTTGGTCTTCATACCTGCATGCGCTTTTGTCCAGTGCTTAGCCTATAGCTCCCAAGCTTCGATGCTTTCTACATGCCTCATCTTAAATATTTTGGGTTGCTCCTTGCAGGTTTAGTTGTCTTATGGGGTCCTCAAGAGGTAATATAAATTTCTCCTCGGTTGAATTAACTCAGAAACTATCTACGTCATGTTGATCCCTCTTGCCTGGTGCTTCCCTTATGTGCTACTCTTTAATCTTCTAGGATCTAAACACCAGGATGATGTCATAATAATGTCACATGTGCTACGTGTTAGAATGTTATTGATGACATGTTTCACCGATAAATGTATGATTGAGGTACCCAAAAACACTAAATATGAATGCCACCTGTCACACTCCCATTGGCTAGAATTGACATCATCATCCTCCATCATCTAGCCAATAATATGTCCACTCTTAGAGAGGAGAGAGAAAGTTCCCGCAACCAATTTTTCACCAGTATATCCTTTATAAAAATTTTAAGGTGTCTCATTCTATTTCTTCTATACTGCTTGAAGTTCCTCTGGGTAGGCTCTTCTTCGCTGACTACCTTATATTCTTACCGAGGTCACTTTTCCAAGCAAGTATTTATGATATTTTTTGTCACAATAGGTGCTTCTTGCTCGATTCTTGTCCTATCAACTACATCAAGCCACTGTTAAGGGCCATGTATGCTCGTCTTACATCATTCATCTTAATCCTTAAGTACTTCTCAAAAACATTTCGGATTATTATTGTCGGGGTAACTCCTTTAGGCCAGGTTGTGGTGTGGACTCCACCTCAACCAATAAAATGTTTCTCTCCCATTGTATACTTCCACATCTTCCCATTGCATACCTTAACTAATCCTTATGGTTTCTCTAGGGATTTACCTCTAGGATACATCCATCAAGATGGTGTCATCCCAATTGCATCATCTCACTCACTCCTTAAGGTGTGCCATTGTAATTTTCGGGATGCAACCACCCAGGTAACTACTGTGGGATTACCTATCACATGGGCTCTTCCTTCACCAATAGAAATTCTTTCCACTGATGTTCTTGGATTGCCGCATTTTCCTAGAGCTCTATGTAGTGGCTCCAATATTTGTTCTGATAAAATTTGGCAATGCACCAAACTTAACTATGCACCAAATCTCCTCTAAACAACCTAGCTCTATAAATTTTGACTTTTGGGGTCCCTAGCTCTAATTGGATATATATTTTGATCCAAGAGGCCATTTTAAAACTTTTGCATGTGAATAGAAAGCTCTTTCAGATCTCTTCCCATTTGGGTGGGTTCCATATCCATCTGAGATGATTTGTTGCACAATAAAATCTCCAAATTATCTTCACCTACTTCATCCATGTTGATCTTGATATTTCTTGTAACTGATCTTGAAAACCTATGCCAACATTTTTTATCCTTTGACATATTTTCCATCCATTGACAAACACCATAACTAGTGCTCTGTATTTTCATTTTTTTCCTTTTCCAACAATATTTGTCTTTGCTATCAATGATAACATATTTATCAAAGCATTTACAGTTTCCATTTCTTGCCTTTTCCATCAATGACAAAAATATTTATATTTTCCATTTATTTTAACTTTTCCATCAATGAAAAGATATTTCCAACATAATGATTTCCTTGAAAGTGAAAGAAAAACTTATTCTCATCATTTGAATTTTCCCTTGAAGTGTCAAAACTTATTATTATCTTATGTGGCTTATTGACAAGAATATTTTTCAAACTCAAAAAATAAATTAATTTATACAAGGAATAATTCAAATGATGACACTTTTCTATAATTCATCATGTTTGAGTTGAGATTCAAGATAGAGAAACTTGATTGTGTCCCATGAATCTTATATATAATTTAAAACATGAGAAATATTTTCTTTGTCTATAGTGACTACATTGTCAAGAATGTAAAGTATTAGAGTATTTAATAACTCTAATAAAAAACAATTTTAGCCATTGAATTAGACCTAAAAGGATTCTTACAACCCCAATATTTAACAACTCAAAATTATCAAATGGAAAAACAATGGGGAAAACATTGATAGAAACTAGGGCTCTCAACACCTCAAGAAGAAGAGAAGAATATAACAAGGAAGCTATTGGTTTTTCCAAGCAAGAAAGAACCTCCAACTATAAAAAATGCATGTATAACTTTAGGACACATCAATAAACATTATTTCCATAGCCTAAAATGAGCATTTTACCACAAGATATTTGTTATTTCTCTTTAGGCTATCAAAAATATCATGTTGAAACGAGGTCCCCTAACAAGCTACGAAACTCGTCGATTTTGGTTAATTTTGATTATATTTAGTATAGCGCAGGGGTTTTGGTGCGGGTCAAAGACCTGAACGAATTGTAATGGGCAAAAGGGTAAACTAGGGGTCAGAAAACTATGGGTTGCAGACCATAGGAATGTTGAAGCTAGATTGTTATAAATAGAGAGGAATTTTGGATTGTAAGAGAGAGGATTTTATGAGCTATTGATGCGATCTGTTGTGTAAGTTATCTGTTTGGGTTTTTGGGGGAACAAAATCCTGTTGGCTATGTGCATGGAGATCCTAGTCCAGCTTTGTGCGGACCCTGCTACTGTGTGCACATGTTGGGAAGGGAATTGTAAGGAAAGGTTGATGAATGAATGAATACGAAGGATTATTGGATCTGAATCTGTGAATACTGTTGAATGAATTGCTGGTAATTACAGTGTTATGTATTTTCTATCCTCTTGCTGCGAAGTTCTGTGTATTGAATGATTGGATCTAGATTTTTTCTGCATATAATTCTGTGTTGATATTATGAAAAGCATATAATTGTAGATCTAGTGCAGATGGATGCAAATAGATACATAGTTAGCTCTACAAAGAAGCAAGGGAATCTGAACAGAATGTAGCCCTGCTTGCCTTACCCTTCCTTTCTGAGGGTGCCGAAACCTGGTTCCAACACCCACCCATACTACTTCGGGTGAGACTGTGACTTGCGAAAGCAGGTCACTACCCAAAGGGCCAGTAGTATAGGGGTTTGTTGGCAGACCTTGCACACCGAACCTGGGTCAGGACCCCTCAAGCCAAAAAATGGTTCTGTTGCCAGGACCTGAAGAAGTCTGAGAGAGAAATCGGGTAATGACAAGACAATACTAGAAGCCTGAAAGAAAAGAGATCAAGGACTGGTTCGAAAGGCAGATCTAGGAGTTTGAAATAAATGAAAACCAAAGTGAAAAACTAACAACAAAGATGTGGAAAAATAGTTACATTATTACTGAAAGCTATGAAATATTCTTTGTAACTTTTGTGATTTAACTTCAGGAGTGGTTGGCCAGGCTTGTGGAATTCTAGAAGTGTTGGAAGGACGAGCGAGTCACTCGATGGACCCCAGAGCTACTTGAACATTTGGAAAAAAATGATAATACTATTACCCGCCTGGTATATCACTGGGTGGATAGTGTGCTGGGAGGAGTTGTGACAAAATTTTCCATTGATCAGTTTGTATCATACTCAGAGGCCGAGCGACAATTCTTCAAGGGATTCTGAGGCAAGTTTTTGAGGACGTTAGCACTGCTGATCAAGAAGTTACTATGCGATAAGAGCATTCTGTGTAGTCATACTAACTGAATGACCTCGGATCTGGACGGGAGCGTGACACGCAGTGGTAAATACTATCAGACCAACCTTGACGGAGGAAGGCCCACCTACATTCTAGTGTAGGAACCAACTTCGTCGTTACCTAGGGCATGTAAAGGTAGAATTCATCTATAACGACATCCCTAGACAGTGATATGGCTGCGCATTTAAAACTACCAACCTTCAAGGGGGTAGGAAATGAGGACATGGAATGATTTTGGTTCATTGTGGACTCTATCTGGATTGCGCAGAATGTGGTGAGTGACATGATAAAGAGGGCGCAACTGTCTTTAGCATTCGAAGACAGAGCTCTAGACTGGTATATGTGATATGTTGCCCAGAATGGAACCGCCTCCATCCAGGATATTAAGGATGCTCTGAAGCAACAATTCCAAAAGTTGAAATCTTATTCCGAGCTAGTAGCAGAAGTAAAGGACTTAAAACTAGGTGTGTCTGAATCAGTATGGGAGGCAGATAAGCAGTTAAAGAAGGCAATTAGGGAAGGAGGGTTCGAGTATGATGATAGACAACATATGGAGTGGTTCATCGCCATGTTTTTACCTCACCTGCGTATGCCAATGAGTCATCAGACCTTTGAATCACAGGAGAAAGTTGTAGAAGTCACTATGAATTTAGAAGTTGCTCCCTGAGAGGATTCCTCAGTAGGGGTACAAAAAAACTAGGAACAACTTGGGGCTATGCACATGGAGATACAGAACCTACGAAAAGAGCGAGGAAAAGACATCTGCGTAGATATTTGGTGAATACATTGCCGGGCATCTGGCCATACAAATGCTCAGTGCCTGCTACCTACTAATTATATGCAAGCTAGAGGGCCTAGTCTAATACGTCCAGGAGCAAGTAGAGAATCTGTTCTGTTATGACTAGGATCAAGTGGATCTTCGCTATGGTGTGATGACTATCGGGTAGCAGGCCTACATGATACGAACCATTTCCCTCGGTTGGGTGCATATGTCCCAGAACAAAAAAAACAATGGTACTGATTCTGCCGATCCGTAGGACATGATGAGAAGAACTGCTGAACATATGACTTAATGATGGATCGCGGTAACCTATGTCGGGTGAAATCAGACCCTGCATCGCCAAGACTAGATGTGCACTTTGGAGGATCACTGGCACGAGGCAGAGGAGGCCAGGGAGGAAGCGCAGGCCGAGGATGAGATCAGCTAATCTGTTATAAATGTGGGGAAATAGGAAAATTTTCTAGAGAATGCCCTAATCCCACTAGGCCGTTGTGTAAATATTGCAGACAGCTGGATCATGAGGTAGAATACTGCCCAATTTTAATATCCAAAATGCAGGAAAAACAACCTACCCTTACGCAGAATGTATAGAGGGTTAAAAATGAGTTGTGAGAAGTTGATCTAAGTGTAAAGGTCATGGCATGTAGTGGGTTGGATGCCCAGGGAGCCAAAGGAGGGCTTGACTCTTGAAAAGAAGTATCTTGCAATGAAGAGGCACCATCAACAACCCATGCACAGCCTCCGGTTGAAGAAGGAATTGAGACATTTTTAAAGGCATGTATAAAGTTGCTAAGGAATCCATAGGCAGTAGGGAATCTCCTAGAATTACTAAATACCTGCGCAGCTCAGCTCACCTTGATCCCTGAGAACAAGGACGTACACAAATTGGATAGGAAATGCACCGGGAGAGATATGCGATTAACCACACAAATCGTAGACTCTGAAATGGATCAGGTTATCTTAGATCTCGGATTGGATGCCAACGTCCTACAAAAAAAAACATGGCAACGAATAGGAGAACCTAAGTTGCAATGGTCTACTATCCAGCTACGGATGGAAAATCAGCAAAATATCATCCCTCTGGGGAGGTTACCAAAAGTCATGGTGGACATCGCAGGAGTAAAGGCCCTCACTAATTTCGAAGTAATAGAAATAGTTGAAGATGCACACCCCTACCCTATGCTCTTTGGACTGGATTGGGCAACAGACAGGGGGGGATCATCAATCTCAATAAACGTAGCATGGTGTTCAAAAATGAAGGTACGAGTGTCATAGTACCCCTGGATCCCACAGAAGGTGCGCGGTATACCGAGCCAGCCTCTAAAAAGGAAGAATTGGATCACATCTACAAGATAACTGCACAGGATGGAGATCAAGTTAACCCCACGGATGAAGGAATTCTCTGTTTGGAAAACGACAGTGAATGCTTTTCCAACTTTGATGAGGATCTGGAGAATTGGAAAAGCCAGTTGCATGAGGTGTTGGCGGTTCGCAGCCTTCAAACCATCCAGAATTTCTGTCATATTTCTACCACAGAAAGAACCTTGCCTTGCCAAGAGGATGTAGGTAATAATTAGTAGCCTATGAAGCGTAAGACTCCTCCAAAATGCAGGACAAAATCACTACCCCTAACCTGATACGAAGCACCTACGCAGGGACCAGTATTCTTGATTCAGAGGAAGTATTGGAGTAGGGTGATGATGCGGATAGAAATCCCAGTGGCTAGGTGGGCCCCAAGGATAGTTAACCTGCGAGGATGCCTGCTGATATAGGGGTAGGATCGGCCACTGTCCCAACAAACTCACCAGGGTACCACTAACCTCAGCACGCGTAAGATTACGAACCTAGCTACAATCATGTGTACCTAGGAGAATCCGAAAATCTTAAGAAATAAATAACATAAGGACATGTGATGCAGCCTTCTTACACAAGGACGTTCCACCTGCAAACAACATAAAGACCTCGAAAATACTCTCGATTTCCTGGCACGATCACCTCGTTTCAACCTCTTTTCAAGATATGAAAACGAACCCCAAACATCACCTATGCGCTGAAATTTTAGGGACACGACCTTGGGCACGTAGGAGGACTATCAACACATCCCAAATTAATGATAAACGACACTTACAAACACGAAAAATGGGCGGCAGGTCATCAATATCACCATTTATGATAAGAACGGTCTCCAAGATCGAGGGTACGCGCTACACACGAACTACCTCACCACTAAGAAGCTTCAGTGGGGCCGCGGATGGCTGGAAGACATTGGGTCGGGCTATTTATGAAACTTTCAAGAAACATTGGTTATCCGCATTCTATTTTTTTATACTCATTCATACTTTATTTAACGCTCGTCTCTCTGTTATGGACTCCAACTCGCCAAAGGAACTATTAAGAGGACCTAGGGAAGTTGAGTGTAGTAATAGGAGTGCGCGTGGGCTTTCGCTTGTAAGGATTATCCGTGAACCAAGCTCAGCAGGAACACTATGGTACCGGGACCTACTACGATGTCTTCGCCATTTCCAAACCCCGCCCACTAGAAGCAACGTATGTTTACTCCCCCGCACTGACATAGTTCCCACGTCTAAACCAATTACTGGGGACATTCAAGTAGACTTAGCATAGCTATCTAGTATAGAGTTACGAATATTGTCTTCCAGAGTGATGCAAGAAGTCCACCACTGTGACCGAGAAAGGCAAAAACAGTATGTCATGCCCTCGGAAGAATGATCCCAACGAATTTCCGTGGTCACTAGTGCAACACGCATCATTCAAGAATAGTTGGTGTAGGGAGCCCAATTGCTTGAAGTGGCTACGCAGCTATGGACAGCAATACAACACCACCCCACGCTTCAACATGCCCAATGGGAATTGCAGTAGGTAGAATATGTTCTAGATCAAGTCCGAACCTCCACACCTCCACCTGTGCCCACACAACGCCTCGCCGCCATATATAGGATTGAGGACCTTCATCACTCCAAGAAGGTTGTATACAAAAATTTGAAGCAATGGTCTGATGCTACACTCCAGCTTGCACATGATGCATAGTCCGCCATCGCACGCCTCCACCGGTTTTTAGAAAGAGTTGCTGCAGACATCGATGGGCCTGCTTCTCCGACGATGATCAACATTGCGCAACACACTTTTACCCAAAGCAAGGAAATGCTTCCACCACTCCTTCACACCCTGGCTCCCTTGTGTGCATAGATTCAAGGCATGCCACCAAAGTGACTCGTGAGGAGTCACAAGATTGTGTTGGGGGACTGTTGGAATAGGGTCTCCTAACAAGCTACGAAAGTGGTCCATTTTGGTTAATTTTGATTATATTTAGTATAGCGCAGGGGTTTTGGGGCAGGTTAAAGCCCCGAATGATTTGTAATGGGTAAAAGGGTAAACCAGGGGTCCAAAAACCATGGGTTGTGGACCATAGGAATGTTGAAGCTAGATTTTTATAAATAGAGAGGCATTTCAGATTGTAAGAGAGAGGATTTGATGAGATATTGATGTGATCTATTGTGTAAGCTATCGGTTCAGTTTTTTGGGGGAACGGACTCCTACTGGTTGTGTGCGTGGAGATCCTAGTCCAGCTATGTGAAGATCTTGCTGCTGTGTGCACAGGTTGGGAAGGGAATTGTAAGGAAAGGTTGATGAATGAATGAATACGAAGGATTATTGGATCTGATTATATGAGTACTGTTGAATGAATTGCTGGTAATTACTGTGTTATGTAATTTCTGTCCTCTCGCTGCGAAAGTTTGTGTATTGAATGATTGTATTTATATTTGTTCTACTCTGGTTATATAATGGTGTGTTGATATTATGAAAAGCATATAATTATAGATCTAGTGGACGTGGATGCAAATAGATACATAGTTAGCTCTGTGAATAAGCAAGGGAATCTGAACAAAATGCAACCCTGCTTGCCTTACCCTTCCTTTCTCAGGGTGCAGAAACCTGGTTCCAGCACCCACCTATACTACTTCGGGTGATACTTTGACTTGCGAAAGCAGGTCACTACCAAAAGGGCCAGTAGTATAGGGGTTTGTTAGCAAACCTTGCACACCAAACCTGGGTCAGGACCCATCAAGTCAACATATCATAATATACAACTGTGTAGAGAAAAATTATAATAAAAATAACAATATTTTCAAAATCTGAAACTACAGAAAAAATCCACTTTGGCCAGCTCATTTGATGGAGATGATTATTGCATTGAATTCCTCTTTTCGAGAGGACCAAAATTGACCTAAATATCATCAATTTTGGATATGCATAAATGCATTTTTGAATTTATGCCCACACATGTGCATATTGACAAGGCCAACCACATCATCATGTAGGCTCATGAATCCCAGGAGAGATGTCACTTCATGCTCAACAATTTGTATAAATAAAAGTGACCTCCAATTTCATTTGGCATCTCACTCACTTACACAATAATCTCTCTCTTTCTCTGATTGATACGCACAACTTATTGGGAATATATTTTCACCTACATGTGTGGCAACAAAAGGAAAAATTTCAAGATGAATTACATGGCCAAAATTTCAGATATTTTTGCAGGTTTAACCATTGTTGACCAGGGGTGATTTGACCTCCTTTTACTGTGATTTTTGTGCCAGAATTTTGTTTTTGGAAGGCCGCATTTATTGGCACATGAACCAAGGAATTCTGTTGACTTTGACTACAAACCAATTACAGGGTTGACCTCAAAGTTGCCACAGAGTTTGACCAAGTTTGACCTTTGTTTTCATGATTGTTTTCAACTAAATTTGACCAACAAAGAGGGCCTAGTTTGACTAGGTTTGACCGGGTTGCATAAGGGACGTTAACCAATGTTGAGTTTTTGGTTAAGGCATAATTGTCTGTCGTTGAATTTAGATTTGACAGGGTTTTTTTTACTATCATTTGGCAAGTCAATTTTGAATTTATTGTACTCTCTCTGCACTGAACATTTGATATAATAATAAAAAGAGTTGATTAAAGGGTTTTCCGCATCTTGGGGTTTTTCCTTGGAATTCACAAAATCTATTATCTTGTCTTGCCTTATTTTCTGCATTTTATTTTTCATGTTCTATCTATAGTTACTATCAATCTCATTTATGGTTAATGCGATTTCTACTGGAAACTAATTTGGAAATTGTCATTGGGATGCTAAAATTACATTGAATTAATTATGCTAAGCATATAACATACCATTGTTGCTAAAATTAACATGATATCAGAGCCCAAGTGAAGACAAAGCCCAAGCAAGAGAGAGAAAAAGAATCACAAAAATATATTTGTTGTATAAGGACAAGCCTCAATGGCTTATACATCTTACTTCAAGACTACGAATAAGCTCAATGAAAAATCTGACTATCATGCATGGAACATGACTTTGTACTTGACTTTAGAAGATCACATTAGGGGAATTTTGAGGTCTGAAATGGGCCTCCTAAGGAAATTGTAAAATAATAGTGGAAATAATAAGATAATATTAGATTACATCGTCAAATTTTTGAGGAAAAAAAGAAAAAACTACTTTTTCAATTTGCATTTTCAACTTATATCCCTATGTGTTTACTCAAATTTTTAGTAGGAACACTCTTTGGATGCAAAATTTGATTCCTGGTCCGAGTGCCCATGTTGAATACTTTCTATGGATGCTACTACATGAAAAATGAGAAATACATGAAAAACATGATTGCAATCACAATTTATGATGTATTTCTCATTTTTCGTGTAGCAAGGTCCATTGAAAATATACAACATGGGAACTCCTTGGATGAGGAATTAAATTTTTCATCCAACGAGTACTCTTGCTCGAAATTTGAGTAAAACCTTATGGAGATAAGTTGAAAAGGTAGTTTTATTATTTTGAAATATTTTTACATTATTACCCCAAAAACGGTGAATCATCCCCCATGTTGACATCATTGTCTTGAATCCTATTGGTCCTTATCAAATTTATTTTGGTTGTACATTTTTCTTAGGAGGACCATTTTAGACCTCAAAATTTCTCTAATCTGATGCAATGGACTATGTGCAGGGAAAAGTGGTAGAGCCTCCTTCAAATGCACCTATGGTTGCGAAGACAAAGTATAAGAAAGGTGAGATCAAATCTAAGTTAAATATGATAGACTCCATTCAAAAGCATTTGGTTTCCTATATTTATAATTTGGTAACATCTAAGGAGATTATGATAAGCTAGTTGGGATGTTCAAAGTGAATAATGCAAATCAAATCCTCTTTCTCAAAAACAAGTTGAAGGACATCGAGATGCATAAACGAGGGTCTATATAATCCTACTTCATGAGAATAAATCAGATCAAGAATGAATTTATATATGTTGGAGAAGTTATTTTTGATAGGGAGCTCATTCTCATTTCTCTTGGAGGGTTCCAAGACAATGTATGTATTTTCACCACCATTCTCAATAATGACAAGATACCTGGTTTCAATGCGTTATTGGCTAGAATCACTCAAGAGTAGACTATAATGATGGAGAGATATACGGCCTCCATTATAAATGAACCTACTGCAGTCTTCGCTCATGAAAAAAGGAATGTTGGCTTGAGTGGTCCTGACCCAAGTTCGGAGGTTAAGGTTTTCCAACAAACCCCTATACTACTGGCCCTTTTGGCAATGACCTAATTTCGCAGGCCAAGGTCTCACCGGAAGTACTATGGGAGGGTGCTGGAACCAGGTTTCCGCACCCTGGGAAAGAGTAGGTAATTCACGAAGATCTTTGTTGAACAATCAGGTTCACACGGAACGAGTCTATTAGCAGGCTTGTAACAGTATACTCAACATATAACCATAAAAATGCTACTACTATTAACAAATCTAATCAATACAGTCGCATCCACGTGTGCATCAACAATTACCATCACAGAACACTATAATCAAAGCTAATTCATAGATCACAGATACATTTGCAACATAAATAGATAACACAGATGCACTTCAGTAATAAACATGATCAGTCTAGATATCACAAGATACTTCAAATAGAGCCCACATTCATTAGTAGCCAAAAACCCAATTGCAGCCCAAGAAACAACCTGCACACACAGCCAGCGGGGTCTGCACACAGCAGGACTAAGGATCTCCGCGCACACAACCAAAATGATTCCTAATCCAAAACAACCCAAGATAGATCTCAACAGTTCATACTTAGCATGAATATTACTTCTTCTTACATACTAGACCCAACTATCTATCTATTTATATCATCGTAGCCTTTGTTATCCGATGGTTTGAAAACTGTGGTTTGTGGACCCTAGGTTTACCCTTTAACCCATTACAAAACATTGGGGGACTTTGACCCACCCCAAAAACCCTACGCAAGACCGACTATTACAAAATTATATAAAAAACGCAGCTTAGGGAGCCCTGTTCCAACAGGCCCCCAACACAATCTTGTGACTCTTCCCGAGTCACAGCGACCGTGGGGTTTGCATCTTCACCTGAAGCTACTTGATTGTATCGACTAGAGGGGGAAACACTCCTCCGCTCTGTGTAGAAGAATTTTGTGCAATATCCACCGACTTCTGCGAAGTTGGACCTTCAATATCACCGGTGAAACTTTCCAGGGTCTGGTTCAATTGTTTAACTGCAACATCCACTTCCTAAGATAGCTTGAGGGCTTCATCGGCCCATGGCTTGAGGTGTTCACTGAGAACCTTCTTTCTGTGGCAGAGCTCTTTGACTTCATCTCTAAGTGCATGGCTAGTACGTACGCATGCCAGGCATTGAGCTGGGATCAAAGTGGATATAGTAGCTTCTAGCTGCTCAAACTCTTCCTCCTTCTGGCGCAATTCTTGGATAATTCATGCAAGAGAGGATCGCGCTGCACCTTAGACCACGACTTCATAGCTATCTCCAAAAATTCTATGCCCTAATAAATCTGAGTTGTAATGGAATTTGTAGCTTCACTGACTAGCGCAACACGCTGGGCTTGTACCTCAAGTGGAGTTTATGGCTGCAATTTGGCCTGCAAGGCAGAAATCTGCTACTCCATCTCTATCTTGACACTCTGAATCTCAGTCCTAGAATCCTTTAGGGCTACAATAAGCACCTCAATATTGGCATGGGGGGTAGAAGAAGCTGGGGTATCTTCAGCCACATCTGCGCACACCCTGCTGATCAGATCTTCCAACTCGGTTTGTTGCGTGGTGGCAATGGTGCATGTAGCCTGCGCCTGGGACACCTCTACCATTTTTTCAATGATCGTCTGCTCAGCTATACTGAGTTGTTGATGCACCCGGTGATCTTTGTGTTGGATCTTCTTGAAGAGGGATGTATGGAAGACCTACAGAAGTTCGTGCAGAAGCTGGGCCAAATCCAATTGCACCTCTACGTAGGATTGGACTTGCACACATAAGGCAGGTAGGCTCAAGGTGAATGTTGTGTTGGGTAGGGAGTAGAGGTAGCTTTTAGTTATGATGATCAGTTCATTGCTAGTTTCTGGGGGTGTCCTTGCCTGAATCATGCTTATCTGCAGCGTGTCGATTTTGAGTTGCAAAGCTCGAAGCTTAGACCGGAGTGTAGTGATCGTGGCCTTCTACTGCTCTTCAAAAGCCAGCCATTTATCTTATGAGGTGAGGGTGACTGCATCTGCTATTTTCTCTAGGTATTCCTCCGTCGAAATAACTTTAGCCTCCCTTCCAGGCCTTGTAGCCTGTCGTTTCTTTCGTTGGCCTTTGAGAGGGTCGACGCTCCATTTTGTACAATGTAGGGAGTTAGCACCCTACACATCCGGACCCTCTGTGTCCAGATCCTACTGCAAGTCCTGCTATGATTCCAGCTCCACACCCTTCTCAGAGTCCTTTCCATGTCGTTCTATTTATTTAGTGGTATCAGGCGAGGTGGTCTTCTTGCTGCTTGTACCTGTAGTGTTAGTTGTACTAGATTTGAAGCCCAGTCTCAAGTGTGGTGGCCAAGTGGCAATGAGTAAGTCAATTTCCTCTTCGCATCTACACGTTGTGCATCATGACATGGAATGCTACGATGCTCTTGTACTCGTCATAGATCACCGATGACAAGCGCGACTAGGAGTGGATTGCTACTGCGAGCCCACTCTAAAATAGGGCCCAAAAGAATTTCTTATCCTCAATGTGCTACTCATCCTTTGAATCCCACAAATTTGTGTATCGTGCTCCCTCACACATGTCTGGCTTGAGCTCAAGGAGGATTGAGTCTTCAGGGGATTCACATGCGGCCAATGTGATTAGGATTAGCAATCAGGAGTAGTAGAATTCCCTTCCATGATCCTGGGCCTTGCGCACGTTCTCCAAACACTCGTTACAAAGGAACTGGGACCAGTTGAAGCAGACCCATTTTTCGTAGCGGCTAGCCAAATGAATGACATAAATGGGGATGGTCGCAACCTGGCACTTGGGCATCATTTTACATGCCAGAAACAATGTAACGATGTGTGCTCTGGGGTCGTTGATAGTGTTGATTAGGAACCCCCTAGTATTCCAATCAACATGGTAGTCATCACACACCTTATCGGAAATCTATTGCTCATACTTATTGTCGATGTGATCCATTGGATTTGACCCTTCCATGGGGAGAACAATAATACGATGAATGAGGGCGACATCAATGGGAATGCGGTTCGAAATCCATAATTTTTTGTCGTGGATCAGGGCTACCAACTATCACAATACAACTCAGTCAGTTATGTTGTATCAGCCAAAATGAGGCATTCAAAGCAAGTTTAGTAAACCCAATTTTTCTAGCCCGTGCACCCACGACATTGGGACGACCCATAGCACGTTGTACTCTAGTATTCTTTGAAGGTACATCTCGGGTGCTAATTCAGGGAAGGCCTCAAGATTAACCAGGTTATGGTCGTTGAACTTACTTTAGGCGAGCTTTCCATGTTCTTCTCTAATGATAGGGACTTCACCGAGAATCAATGGAATTTGCAGGTAAGCGTGCATTCCTTCAAGGTTCTTAGGTGTGTGCACCGAGGGCTAGCGATGTCGAACATAGGGCGAAAACCAAGTGATTGGTTCAACGATCCAGGCCTCTTCTTGAGAAGACAGAGGTTTCTTTATTGGGCTAGGCGAACATGCCTGGGGCACCATTCTGGGGGACTTTACATTCCGAGGGGAGGTGCATGGCTTCCCTCCATCCCATTTTGCAGCCCTCTCCTAGCCTTGCTCCTGGCCTTTCCCTTTACCGTTATTTTTCTCAACCTGCTTCCCCTTGGTTGGTGTGGACACAACCTATTCAACTTCATGGGTGACCTCCAATACTTCATCAGTGGAGGAAATGGTCTGCGACGATTCGGCTGGATTAGTTGCGATCATTCTCACTTAGAACACAAATTCGAGATTGCTACTAGTAGAAGGGGTAGCCCTCCTAGACATCAACAGAGCACAATAGTTACTGAATTTTGCAAAGAACAAAATGTTCAAGATGCACGAAACCCATTTTTGATCTACCCTTATTTGTTTATAGCCTTGGATATCGACCATTGGTTGGATGAGGCTTATCAGAAAATTACCATCAAGAAAACGGTAACAAATCTTCAGAAATCGCCGCATTAATTGACGATTGCGTGCTCCCTTCAACGGTAAAATTTTATTTTTACCCAGTTTTACTATTCCAACAGCTATTTTTCGCAGCTATGTATTACCCCTACGTGCCTAGCACACCTCCCCAGGCTTCCAAACTTGCAATCAGCCCCAGCGCTCCTAGCGCACCTCGCTGGGCTTCCAGACCTATGAGAAACCCCTGTGCATATAACAAGATTTCTTGCATATTTCCTCCTTCCTGTGCGTCTTCCACCCAATACAGCTACGTCGGCCATATAGTCATTTGATCCAATAAGGTTTGAGCCGACTGCCATTAACATATCCACATACAATGTCACCATGCAGTGTAGCTAACCAGACAACTCCTTCATTAGTGATTTCGTTTACCACATAGGGCCCTAGCCAGTGTTGTCGGAACTTCCCAGGATGTTTCAAAAACTGCCTATCATATATTAAAACCAATTCTCCTTCCGAAAATATCTTTCACTGAATATTTCTGTCATGCCATGCTTTTTCCCAGGCCTTCTGAACTTGTTGATGGAAGCTGAAAATGAATCGATCTTCCTCCAAGGCAACGAGTTGTGCTAAACATTCATCCATGATTTCAGGCTTTGCCATGTTTTTAAAGGCTGTGATGCGCAGGCTATGAATAATATACTCCATGGGAATAATGGCCTCCTTCCCGTAAACCATCTGAAACGGTGTTTTCCCTGTCAATTTCTTGTAGTTGGTTCGATAGGCCCAAAGGACCGACAAGATGCACACGTCCCAATTGCTTCAATCAAAATTGCAGATCTTAGTCAGCACCTGTTCCAGAATTTTATTAAAATATTCCATAGTGCCATTTGCCTACGGGTGATATGGGGTAATTTTTGCATGGTGGATCCAAAATTCTTCAGTCAAAGCTTGTATTGTTTCATTAAAAATATGCGTACCTCTATCGCTCATCAAGATCTTTATAAAGCCAAACCTGGTTAGAATATGTTCAAAAATAAAGTGCGCAGCACTATCTACAGTACAATCCTTCATAGCTTGCGCTTCGCCCCATCTAGTTACATAATCAGTTGCAGTGATGATGTAGCGGGCACCTATCTTCTTCCCTTGTGGGTTGATGGGTCCAAGAAAGTCTATGGCCAATTTTTCAAACGCTTGTAGCGCCATCTATGGTGCAATGGTATTCCAGTCCTTTGGCATGTGTCACAGGCTTTGCAATAGTCATGACAATCACTATGTAGTGTGGGCCACCATAGCCCAGCTCTCAAGAACTTCTGCATCATCGCTTTCCCTACGTAGTGACCTCCTGCTATGCCTACATGGGCTTCTACTAAGATATCTTGTCTTTCATGCTCCAGAATGTATCTTCGCAATACCTCATCAACTCCTAGGTTATACAAGTGCCCGCTATGATTGTAAAGTCCGCTGCGCGGGTTACCAACTCTTTTTTCTACTATACCGAATATTCTGTAGGTGCCATCCTCGTAGTTAAGAAGTGAATGATATCGAAGAAGTATGCACTAGCCACCTTAATAGCAAAGAGTTGTGCATCGGGAAATCCTTCTTCTAGGTTGGTCGGTTCTTCACCACTCTTGATTTGGGATAAGTGGTCTGACCCAACATTTAGTTTCCCCGGCTTCACGATGATCTCAAAATCATATTCTTGAAATAGCAGCAACCATTGGTAAATATTCCCCCCCAACACTGGCATATTCACTAGGTACTTCAAATATGAGTGATTTGTGAACATCTTCAAGTTCCCTCCCAACAGATAATGATGGTATTTCTGTAGGGTGTATACCATGGCCAACCCCTCACGCTCAGTAGTGGAGTAGTTGCGCTCTGCACTAGAGATTTTTCTACTAGCAAATGCAACTAGATGGTCGATGTCCCCTTCCCCAAGATGCGTAAGGAAAACTCCTAGAGAAATCCCTGAAGCATCTATATGGACATGGAAAACCTTCGCCCACTCAAGAAATATGAGGATAGGTGTAGAGACCATCTTCTCCTTGAGTAACTCAAATCTCTTATGACACTCCGCATCCTAAAAAAACGAAACGTTGTTCTTTAGCAACATCTCCATGGGTGTTGTGATTAGTGTGTACTCTTGAATGAACTTCCTGTAGTAGCTAGTATATCCGAGGATAGAGTGCAGTTGTTTCTCAGTTGGAGGGACTGCCAGGTTGATGATAACTGCTACCTTGGCGAGGTCAACCATCAGTCCATGTCGACAGACTATATGGCCTAACAAGATCTCGAAAGGTACACAAAATATGCACTTCTTAATATTCAGGGAAATCTGGTGCTTCCTACAAGCGTCCAACATCATGCATAGGTTCGAGATGTGATTATTTACCAAACCAAATACTATCCAATCATCAAAATATACCTCCAAGAACTTGTGGATGAACTCCTTGAATATTGCGACCACCACCTGCGAGAAGATGGTAGGGGAATTCTTGAGCCCAAATGACATGACGGTGTATTGGAAGGATCCCCATTCAATGGCAGATGTAATTTTGATGTGATATTTTGGTGTGATCTTGATCTGATGGTAGCCTGAGAACCCATCAGTGAACGAGTACGCTTCCTGCCCCCCCACACTATCAAGAATTTCATCTGAGAATGGCATAGGGAAGGGATCATGAACATAAACATCATTCAATTTGTGCAGGTCAACATATATTCTTATTTCTCCTTTAGTATTTTTCTCTTGGACTACCATAGGGCTTACCCAATCTATCTGTTCTATCGGTTTGATGATACCTGCGGCTATCATTTTTTTAATTTCTTCCCTGAATTTCTGCTTATACTTGTGATTCAATCAGTAAGGTTGCTGATTAATAGGGTGCACATTTGATTTTAGAGTGATGTGCATGACCCCGAGGTCCCTTGTAATACCCTTGAGTTCTAATAATTTCGTAGGAAACAGGTCCTAGTACTCCATGAGAAGCTCAACAAGTTTCCCAATAGTATCATCATCCTAGTAGTCCCCAATTTTAGCTAGCTTAGGTTTTTCTTCTGTTCCAATATTGACTTCTTTTAGCTTAAGAGGCTTGGTCACATCGACAGTCTGAAAAAGGGCTCCAGCAGTTGTGCATTCTCCCTTCGATTCCAGGATAGTGATATTTATCAGGTCTTCATCACATTCCTCCATTAATATATTGTGACAGTTAACAATATCCTGCATCTGTGTGTCCCAAGATGGTGCCCCGTACTCCACGCGCGGTTGTGATTCATAAAATACTAGGGCATCTATATCTTGCAGGGCCTCGTCCAATGCCTCGATTTTTCTTATTAACCCAAACGTCCCCATGAATCATCCTTCATGGTCTCCCAGTGGTGAGTATGATGATGTAGTTCCGCATCCAAGTACCATGCAGTGGGGATTGGCGCGAAGGCATGAATAAAAAGGTGGACCCATTCGTTCATGGTCCTTTCACACCATGCCTCCATCCATGCAATCACGTGCTTACGTGGGTCTCCTTGGCCAAGCAATGTCTCCATGTGTAGGTGAATCAGGGGTTCAAACCATAGGATCATCATCTCGCGACATTCTTCCCATTCCTGGAATGTCCCCCTATGAGCTTCCCACCACCGCGCAGGGGTTGCGTGCATGGCTAGGTTAAGCATCCACATTATTCACTCCCTTGGGACTTCTACTTCAAATGTTCTCAGAAATTCCTTAATCGGTGAAAATTTTAAGGATGGAAAATTATTTTGAAGTTTAAAAAATTGGCGAATCTCACTAGTCCCTAATATGAAAACTATAAAATGTTTATTGATGTATTTGTAAAATTATTCAAATTTATAATGATATTATGTATATTTTCTATATAATTTTGGCGATATTTAAGGTAAAATAATTTTATATTTTAAAATTTTGGCGAATCAATGTTATAAAAAAATGGAAATTGGCGAATAATTTTTTTGGAAAAACCATGGAAAATTAGCCCACCTGCGAATATTAGCCCCTAAAATTTTCCATGTCCTTAATACTACTAGACCCATAAAAATAAAGCAACTCTCTTACCTCTGAGGAGATACATCAGAAGCTCTTTGTGATCCTCAGACAACGTAGCGCAGATACATCATGTAACCAATTCTACCAGTTTTCATTTTCCCTGTCGGAGTCAGAGAAGCATTCACTATATTTCTCCCAGCAAAGCACACCATCATCTGTAGGATTACTCCAATCCTTTCCCTGGGCGGTGAGTTTATAAATATGATCTACGTCATCTTCTTCATGCACAGGCTCTGTATACTTCTCTCCTTCTACAGGGTCTAGGGGGACTATCACTCTCATACCTTCATTCTCAAAAACCATGCTTCTCTTCTTCAAGTTGATAATTCCTCCCATGTCTATCACCCAATATAGTCCTAGGAGTGCAGGATAAGGGTCTGTGTTCTCTACGATCTTAATTACTTCAAAATCTGCATGTACCTTAACCCCTGCGATATCTACTAGAATCTTTGACAGTCTCCCCAACGGTATGATATTATTTTGGTTAGCCATGCGCAGCTGTATAGTGGACCATTCTAGCTTAGGTTCTCCCATCCACTGCCATGTTTTCTTGGGTAGGATTTTCGCATAAGATCCTAGATCCAGGATGATCTGATCCATCTCATAGTCGCCAATATGCGATGTTATCCGCATTTCAATACCAGTGTGTTTCTTATGATTGTATAGTTTGTGAACATCCTTAACTTCTGTGGGAGGTTCAGTTCTCTCTACGAAATTGTATATCAGTGCTTGAAGATTTTCTACTGCTTTCCAGTTGCGTAACAACTTCATACATGCCTATATGAAAGTTTTAACTTCATCGTCTGCTCTTAGGCTTGGTGGAGCCTTGGAGGTAGATGCCTCATCCTTGGTAAAGCCTTTGTGAGCTTCGATGAAGTTTTATTTCTCCTTCTGCAGATCCAATATTTCTTATTTGATAGCAGCTTTCTAGATGAAGGGTTCAGCCGCAACCCTTTCCTCATCTCCTCTAGTAGCCATGCCACTTCGTGTTATGACATTAATACTAGGTCCCTCATCACGTGGTTCTGCCTTAACCCTTTTCACATTCTGCATTGGTGTCTGTTGTTTTTCCTGCATTTTTGCTATCAGTACTAGATGATGTGATTGATCTGTTACAACAGTCCCTTGCAAAGTTTCCTACTTCTCTACAGTTGTAACAGATCAATTTCCCTCTTCCTCAACCTGCTCCTCCACCCCTTCCCCCTCCCATGCCTCTAGTTGGGGAGCCTCCTCTACCTGAGGGAGATAGTGGTGAAGAAGGGTCACCCTATACCCTTTATAGGTTTCCTAAATCTATCATTAATTCATAGGTCCGACAGTTATGTGCGTCATGCCCCATAAATAAGCAGAATCAACACCATTGTTGCTTCAATTCCGGAACATAGGCACCAAGATGGGGGTAGTGGTTGGTATCATGTAGTCGAGCTACGGGGAAATCAGTGCACCATAATGTTGGACTGCTTGCTCCCAAAACCTCTTTAGGGCACAATGGGCTGGGCCCCCCAGCTTGCATGTAGTCCGCCAGCAAAGGACACTGATCCTTGGTGTGACCAGAAACCCTAGATCTTATGCACCATACATCTGGGATAGCTTATTTTCCTTTTTCCTTCCGCAGATTCTAGATTTCAAGGTGCATTGCTTCTAGCTATCCCTGTATACTCTATACCCCAAACTGGGCATCATCTCCTGGCCCAACTTCTAGTTTCATATAAATCTCCAAGGCTTTCTCTTGCACCTCAATCGCTTGTTGACCCATAGGTCCACGCAGGTGAGGTAGTATCATGGAAATGAACCATTCCTTATGCTTTCTTTCATCATAATGAATTTACCCATCCCTCATAACCTTATTCAGCCACTGATTAGCCTCCCATGCCGACTCAGTGGGTACTTGTCTAAAGTCTTTTAAGTCAACCACCAGTTGAGAGTAGGATTTAGGCTTTTGGAACTGTTGTTTCAAAAAATTCTTAATCTCTTGAATATATGGATCTGCATGCTGGCCTATGTACCCAATGTGCCAATCCAGGGCCCTTCCTTCAAAGGCAAGGGATAGCTGCGCCCTCTTTACAGCATCACTAGCCACATTCTACGCAGTCCATACTGATTCCTCTATGAACTAAAATCGGTCCATATCTTCATCTCCTATGCCCTTGAAAATGGGTAGCTTCATTTGTTCGGCCATATATTCTTTCGATGGTGGTAGAGGTGTGGGGGAGTTCTTTCCCTTATTCTGACTGTTATTCATCCATAATTTTCACTATCTGAATATGACTAAGTATCGGTTCTAGATTTCTAGAAACAAAGTTCATGAACATTGTGAGTTCTAGAAATCTCACTGCCTTCATTATCCTTAGGGTAAATTTTCACTATTTAATCATCCCATCATGTCAAGGTCAGCTCACTACTCCCAAAGGACCTATCATGGGCTCATACCACTCATTATCACTATTTGTTTCCAACGTTGGCCTCAACCCTCTATTTTGTTTTGCCTAACACCTCCATTGTCCATTTAGGGTTTTCAAGGGCATTTTTCTTGGTTTCATGACCTCCATGGTTAAAAATCAACAAGGCTTGTATATTTATTCTCTTATACCTCCTCCTATCCTTAATATACCTACATAAACACTTCCCATCACTCATATCCCTCAAATTCATCATTTTTCTATAAAACCTAGTCTATTGCCACAATTTGACACTTTTTAAGACTAGGCCTATGTTTTTCCATTTTTCACCACTTACCCTCACTCAATCCTTGAAATTCCACTTTCCCCTACTCCCTAACATCTATCCATATCCCCCAAAATTTCCCCAAGAATTTATACAACCCTTAACCCCTTCATTCCCCTCCCCCTACCAGGCAGTCCTAAATCCTCTACACCAAACCCTAATTTCCTCTTCCAACTAAGCTAGGGTTTGATATGAAAAGGAGGCACAATATCAAACGATTCATTTTACATATCATTTCATCAAGCGTAATTCCATACCCACTCATAAACATCATGCCTCCATCATTTTCCAAGAATTCATTCCAAAAGACAAGCCATGTGTAACACCTAGGGCCAGTTTTGCTTCAAACCATATTTCTGACAAAAAAAGAGGAATTTGACAAACGTGAGAGAGGTTTTTGTCCACTATAGTCTCAATAATAAAACCCTCCTTCATTTCTACACAGGTATCATGATTTAGGAGCAATGTCAAAAATACAAGTATCACGAGAGAATTTTTGCACTTCTGTAGGGACCTTGGGAAAATCCGTTTTTCTCACAGCTGGAGTGTCAAAATGACTTGATCAATAAGTCAAATGAAAACTATATTTTAAAATCCTTCCAATGAGCTATCGCGAGCACAAATCTGACATAGGGAAGCTCATCAACACTTGGATGCAAGTTGACCCATTTTCTGTTGAGGTGGTGCTGCGCAAATGACTAGTGCTGCTCTAATAGACCACTGGCGCTGTGCAAATGGGGTTTTTTACAGTGCATTTTTTCAGTGCGTTGCGCAAAAAGAGGGTGGCGCTACACTAATATCTAGCGCTGTGTAAATGCCTGGAAAGTGCCAAGATCAAAAGCCTTTGCCCTAAATCAAATTTTCACTCTCCAAGCTACCTCCAAGATTTGTGAAAAGGCCAAGAATTGGTATGTGATGCCATTTCCTTGTCTCCAGTCAATTTTTTAAATTGATTTTGGTCTCTATGGTTTTGAATGATAAAACCCTAGGTATGTAAACCTTAGGCCTTATGTGCAAACAGACCTATGTGCTTAAATGACCTCTTGCAAACAGTTCGATATCATATAAGTGTGGGTGAGTTAAGGTGCCTACAAAATCAATTGATAAGGGCCTCCTTAAGAGCTACAAAGCCACTAAAACCCTAACCTCCATACCCCTCATTCACCAAATTTGACCTCATCATATTTTTCACTTTGTCTCCATCAAACCCCAATTTTTTCCCTTCTATTGATGCATCAAATGAAGAGGATGATGGTGATAATAATGAACAAGAGGGTGAAAACAGAAGTACAGAGAAAGAAAATAACAAGGGAAATGAAGAATACAGTGAGGCTAACATAGAAATCAATGAAGAGGAGCAAGAGGGAAATGAAGCAAAGGATGAGGGAAAAGAGCACAACAATAGTGAAGACAAGGAATGTGACAAATCAGAGGGAGGTAGTGATGGTAAAAATACAAGTGAGTCATCCCAAGATGCAGAAATGGCTGGTAATAATGAAAAAGGTGATGACCAAGATGAAAGTGATGAGGGTCATGATGGGGCAGAATACATAGGCACAAATGATGAACAGAATGTTGGAAAACAAAAATAAGAAATCAATGAGGTAGAAACATAGTTTGATGAGGAAGACACTAATGAGGAACAAAGTCAAAATGAGGTAAGTACAAAGGCTTACGATGAATTTAAAGACCAAAGTGAAACTATTGAAGGCAATGAGGAAGATAATGTTGATGATGGTTTTGAAGGTTATAAAAGTAGTGATAAAATGGAACATGAGGTAGCTGATAGTGACCAAAGTGAAAATAAAGAAGCTAGTGACAACACCAAGGGTCACAGCCATGATGAAAACGTTTCTAGAAACACCATCTCTCCTCTCACATACACATACCACAGAGGGCCAATACAAGTGTTTGCTGCCTCTGAAAGGTAAGGGACCTTTCCAACTGCATCAACTGCAAGGCTTGAGAGGGAAGTATACACCTAGAGGCCAAGCTGATGAAGGCAAATGAAGGCTTAGGGCTGCAAAGAAAAATGACAAATTATTATGCCAAGAAACACAAGCTTCCTTGTGCCAAACTTAAGGAAGCCCTCCTTGAAGTCCAAAATCTAAAAAGGGAAAAAAGGCATAATAGCATTGGAGTTTTGGCTGAGGCTTCTCAGCAGTTTATTAGAAACCCTTAGAGATTTCCACCAAATTTGAGAAGATCTAGAGAAAATTTTGTTTTTTTTGAGATTTTTTGGTCTCATTTGCACTGCGCCACTGGTGCTACGCAAACACATGGAGCATCCCCAGGAGAAAAAATTTGCATTTTTGGATTTCTCTTAGCCTACACATCATGATCACCAAATTTCAGAAGTTTTGGAGTAGGTTTGACCCCTCAAAATGTCAAAAAACCTCACTTTTTTACCTTTCTGCCCCTGTTTTGGGACTGGTGTTGCGCAAATAAATAGTCTGGGTATTTTGACATTTTTACCAGGTTATAGGAGCCAGATAAAGAAACCATCAGAATTTTTTCAAAGTAGACTATTCAGGCTTTCCAACAAGCCATCACGGAGCCAAATCCGACATCGGGAAGGGGTCCAAATCTCGGTCACGAAAGACCCTATTTTCTACTAAAGGTGGCACTACGCAAATGTGATGAATAGTGTGTTTTGGACCAAAAGTCAACAAAACACACCCATTTATGGAAAAATGATATTTTTGAGTTTTTTGAGGCTAGACAATCTAGAATTAGGTGCAAATAGTTATTATGGCATTTATTTCATAAGATATTATGTGCCTTGGGCCTTGCATGGTCTCTTGGCCATAAATGACATTTATGAGTTTTTTAGGGTTTCTAGAAGCCTCTTATGGTTTCCATCTCCTCATTTTCTAATTTAAATAGAGCATGAGGACTTGTTTGTAAATGTTGGAATTTGATGAGTTTAATGAGTAATATATGATTTTCATGAGCTTGGAGGATAAATTGGTTTTGTGAAGTGGATGAATGGCTTGTTTGCTTGGATGATGGAGAAGCTTTTTTGTAGGATTCCATAGCTTGGTGAATGGTGATGTTTTCCTATTTTTCTATTGTTTTTGTAGTTGTCATTATGTTTCATGCTTATTATTTTCTATAAAATAGAAAAGTATAGGTTGAGACATGTTCATTGAAGCACCTCGGTCTTCTTGTTTGTTATAGCCTTTATGTTTTCCTCTGTTTGGGTCATAGCTAAGGAATTCTTCACTACTTCTTAGGCTCCCCTAAATTTGTTTTTGTTTTATGCATGGTTAGTATGTTAACTTACAAGTAAGATTTATGGTATGCCCTGCTTATTTGAAGTTCTCAAAACCCTAGCTTGAGGCCTTTCTGTGAAATATTTATTGATTAGGTGAAGTCAAAGAGGTCTCGTTTTATCTTGCCCTTTGTCCATGTTTTTCAATTTGTTTCAGAGTTCCAAATAGCTTTAAATATGATTTTTAGGAGTTCCCTCTTCATAAATTAAGTTATTTGTTTAAATTTGCTTCATCATTTAGACATTCTTGACTTTCAATTGACTCCATAGCCCAATGGCTTTGACATCCACTTACTTCTCTTATTACATTTGATCATCTTTCCCATCCAAAAAATTCAACAAACCCTACACCTAATAACTAGACTAAAATCAAAGCCCTAGAGCAACAATATTACATCATTTGCACGCAATAGAGAGATCCCTCTCTGAGTCCAGGAAGGCTAGGTCCTAGGACTCAAAAGTTTGGTTTGATGTTACCCCTATCCATTTTTATCTCAATCAATATAGAAAATTATGGGGAGCTAACATAATGGCGATCACAGTGGGACCTTCTGAGTTAGTGAGAAACTAAGTATTCCTTAGATCTAAGAAAACCTACTAACTTCCTTAGATTGGTATTCAATTGTTGATGGTGGACAACAACTAAATATTAAAAACATTATGCATCCTCCACCTGGTGACTCCACTGGTCTTCAATAGCCCTGATGACCCCACTAGTCCTCACAAACTCCCCTAGGAATGAGTGAATCAGTCCTAATCATGCTGATGGTGGACAACAAGGTTGAAACCTTCCACCTGGAAACTCCACAACTCTCAATAGACCTTAAGACTCCACTGGTAGAGAACTCTAGACTGGTTGAAAATATGCATTGACCTATTTCAGATTTACAAACATGAATCCAAGTGTGCAAAGGAAATATGTTCTAATGAATAGAGACCACATCCCGAGATTCCCACACAAAATTCCTCAAATAAATTGGGACAAAAACCTGCCTACATTTCAAGATGAAAATACTGATGACCTCTTGTTACATATCATCAAATTTAATATACATATATGGAAGTTAAAGGTTGAATGGCATGAGGACTGCCTTATGAAAAATTTCATGCTGAAATTAGAAGGAAAAGCAAGGGAATGGTATGAATGGCTCAGATCTAGTAGTTTTTTCTCCCAAAAAGATCTCCACAAGGCATTTTATGAGCACTATAAATACAAATCTCCATCCTTATCATTGGCTGAAAATTGATGTGACCAATCTCAGTATATCATACAATACATTATAGATACTGATGTAGATTTAGAAAATTTGTATCATGAAGATATCTTAGTAGCAATTCATGATATTCATTCTCAAGACATCTATCATGACAGCCAAGAAGAGTTGGTTGAGGAAGAAATCAATCAAAAAATAGAAGGAAACCCACAATATCTCTCTGAAAGCACAAGTGATGATTTTTCATCCCTTCTAAATAAGGCTCAAGAAGACATTCAACCTCAAAATCAACCTTCACAAGAGAGAGAGAACTATTTTACTTCTATCCAAAGAAAGAGAAAAAATCCTCCTCTTTTAATTAAAGAGGAAATAAATCAAATGTTAAACATGCAACCAACTTCTAAGCCTTTATGTTAACAAGAAATTTCTTTTCATTCTCCTACCAGTCCCATCTACCATAAATCAGAAAGTGAACTTGTAGATCAATTCAAAGAAGAAAAAATTGATAATCCAATATGTTTGATTGATGATGTTATTTATGTTGATTATTCTCAAAAGTTTGATCAGTTTGATGATGATGTTCTCCAAACAGAAAATAACCTTGCAGAGCAATCAACAGTTGATTTGTGGGATGAAGTTCACTCTCATCAGCTTGAAAAAAGTAAGCAGCCAATACAGGTGACCTACGACACTGATGAGGAAAGCCTTGAAAGTTTAGAAGTAAGTGAGGAGTCTCCGACTCTTTTCTCTACATCACTTCAGTCCTTCAGAAATAATTTTCATGTGATTGGAAATCAACAGTCTTTTAGTCTTGATCATGAGTTTGGGAAAGATAATGAGTTTCTTGAACCAGTTTTTAATGAAAATCCTTTTCTTGAAAAGGATGAGGTGATCATTTGGGACACAAAATCCTCCTCAACTTCAGAATTGCAGCCACCAAGTCTCATTGAATTTAAAATTGGAGATGAAGACTTGGAAAATGATAATCACATAAGAGTTGCTGAACTTCCTTCACAAGAAGACTTACTTCGAAGGAGTCCTCCTAACCATCAACATGATGGACTTCAAACAGATTTCAGCCCACTCTATCAAAGCACATCATGTTTTTTACAAGATAACATTGCCACATATGATAAGTCTAAGTATACTAGTTTATATGATCATGAGGAAGAGGTGGAGTTTCTTTCCCAAAAGAGTCCCAAGCATAGCGAAGTGGAAGAAGGAGTAGTCCTGAATGAAGCTTATGTCTCAAATCCTCTAGATCAGGTATTATTCCAAGATGCATTTGTTGTTTTCCTTAATAAATCTAAAGGAGGAGTGTGTTAATCCAAGAATAGACTATTGCAAAGTGTGAGAAAAATTTTAGGCACCACTGTTCGAAAACAAGTAAGGTGGAAGTGGCCTTCTGATTTCTTCAGCACTCTCAAAGAGCTGAAACAAGATCAATCATGGAATCATCTACTTGATTGGTTATATTGGAAAAGGGAGTTCACCAAATGAATGTATATAATGTATAGGTTAGATTAGGATAGATAGGAATGCAAAATAAGCTCAGCCTTGTGAGCATATTTTTAGTTCTAGATTGTTTGGAAAGAATGGAGAAAAAAAAAAAACAAAGAAAGGTAGAAAAAGAGGGCAGATTTGAAAAGAGGTAAAGCCCCATAGCCAAAAAATAGAACTACTGAAATTGTGCAAGCTTTAATGCCACTACTGGTTCATAAAGAAGTCTTGTTCAGTTATCTATCCTAATCATGGCTAAACATGTTTTCAATTTATTGTTGATAAGTTAGTAAAATATAGTTCGTCAAATCATTCAAACTTGGCTTGTCAAAAGACAGATTAGGAAGAAAGATATTGGTTCCACATGCTTAAAACTGAACCAAAGAGAAAATAGAGGGATTCATAACAAATTTTTAATCATAGCCCTCATGTTTTCTAGTTTTTCATTTTACAAAAATAACATTTGTGTGCAGCTTGTTCTTATGCCACAAACCCATGGAAAATCAGATTTCCTAATCACGGTTTGATCATGTTTTGAATTTCATGTCAGTATAATAGAGAATAAAATTTGTCAAACAGCTTAATCTTGACAAATGATTAGACTAGGTAGGGAATAATAGAGTTCATTAGCCTAATTTGAACTCTTGGAAGTAATAAGGGTAGAAGTAGATAGCTTGTTTTGCTTTCAGAAGAACAAAATGTCAAGGGTTTTCTAATTCAAATGCACCCAAAGAAGAAAAAATGTTAGGCAATTATGATGGGTAGGTAGAGATGAGTTTGAAACAAACATGTGTTTTCAGATTATGAGATGATAGCTTCAAAAGGACATCAGCAAGTGAAGAAAGAGAATCTACCAAGTGTAAGTAAGGCACTGGTCTTCAAAAGCTAGAGATTTGAATCTTTTGGACACCTCTTGAAAAGGAGCTGCCCTGCCCAAGTGGAGCCACTATTATTCATCCATAATTTTCACTATCTGAAGATGACTAAGTATCGATTCTAGATTTCTAGAAACAAAGTTAATGAACATTGTGAGGTCTAGAAATCTCATTGCCTTCATTATCCTTAGGGAAACTTTTCACTATTTCACCATCCCATCATGTCAAGGTAAGCTCACTACTCCCAAAGGACCCATCATGGGCTCATACCACTCATTATCACTATATTTTTCCACCTTTGGCCTCAACCCTCTATTTTGTTTTGCCTAACTCCTCCATTGTCCATCTAGGGTTTTCAAGGGAATTTTTCTTTCTTTCATGACCTCCATGGTTAAAAATAAAAAAGGCTTGTATCTTGATGCTCTTACACCTCCTCCTATCTTTAATATACCTTCATAAACACTTCCCATCACTCGTATCCCTCAAATTCATAATTTTTCTACAAAACCTATTCTATTGCTACAATTTGACATTTTTTAAGACTAGGCCCGTGTTTTTCCCTTTTGGACCCCTTCCCCTCACTCAATCATTGAAATTACACTTTCCCCTACTCCCTAACATCTATCCCTATCCCCCAAAATTTCCCCAAGAATTTAGACAACCCTTAACCCCTGCATTCCCCTCCCTCTACAAGGCAGTCCTAAATCCCTTACACCAAACCCTAATTTCCTCTTCAAAGTAAGCTAGGGTTTGATATGAAAAGGAGGAACAAGAACAAAGGATTAATTTTATAGATCATGTCAGCAAGCATAAGTCCATACCCACTCATAAACATCATGCCTCCATCATTTTCCAAGAATTCATTCCAAAAGACAAGCCATGTGTCACGCCTAGGGCCAATTTTGCTTCAAACCATGTTTATGACCAAAAAAAGATGAATTTGACAAAATTGAGAGATTTTTTTGTCCAATATAGTCTCAAGAAGAAACAAATTCTACAGGTTTTACACAGGTATTATGGTTTGGGAGCAATGTCAAAAATACAAGTATTACGGGAGAATTTCTACACTTCTACAGAGACCTTGGGAAAATCCATTTTTCTCAAAGTTGGATTTTCCAAATTACTTGCTCAATAATTCAAATTACAACTCGATTTGAATAGCTTTACAACGAGCTATCACAGGCCCAAATCCGACATAGGGAAGGTCATCAACGCTTGGATGCAAGTTGACCCATTTTCTGTTGAGGTGGCGTTGCGCTAATAGACGGCTGGCGCTGCCCAAATGGGGTTTTTTATAGTGAATTTTTGCAATGCACTACGTAAAAAGAGGGTGGTGCTACACTAATAGTTGGCACTGCACAAATTCCTAGAAAGTGCCAAGGTCAAAAGCCTTTTCCCTAAATAAAATTGTCACTCTCCAAGCTTCCTCCAAGATTTGTGAAAAGGCCAAGAGTTGGTATGTGATGCCCTTTACTTATCTCCATTCAAGTTTTTAAATTGATTTTGGTCTCTATTGTTTTTAATGCTAAAACCCTAGGTATGTAAACCCTAGGCCTTATATGCAAAAAAACCTATGTGCTTAAATGACCTCTTGCAAACAGTTCGATATAATATAAGTGTGGGTGAGTTAAGGAGCCTACAAACTCAGTTGAGAAGGGCCCCTTAAGAGCTCCAAAGCTACTAAAACCATAACCTCCATACCCCTCATTCACCAAAGTTGACCTCATCATATTTTTAACTTTGTCTCCATCAAACCCCAATTTTTCCCCTTCTATTGATGCATCAAATGAAGAGGATGACGATTATAATAAGGAACAAGAGGGTGACAGTGGCAGTACAAAGAAAGAAAATAACAGGGGAAATGAAGAAGACAGTGGGGCTAACACAGAAATACATGAAAAGGAGAAAGAAGGAAATGAAGCAAAGGATGAGGGAAAATAGCACAACAATAGTGAAGACAATGAAAGTGACAAATCAGAGGGAGGAAATGATGGTAAAAATACAAGTGAGTCATCCCAAGATGCATAAATGGCTGGTAATAATGAACAAGGTGATGACCAAGGTGAAAGTGATGAGGGTCATGATGGGGTAGAATAGATAGGCACAAATGATGAATAGAATGTTGGAAAACAAAAAGAAGAAATTAGTGAGGCAGAAACAGAGTTTGATGAAGAAGACACTAATGAGGAACAAAGTCAAAATGAGGTAAGTATAGAGGTTGATGATGAATTTAAAGACCAATGTGACAATATTGAAGGTAGTGAGGAAGATAATGTTAATGATGGTTCTGAAGGTCAGAAAAGCAGTGATCAAATGGAACATGAGGTAACTGATAGTGACCACAGTGAAAATAAAGAAGTTGGTGACAACACCAAGGGTCACAGCCATGATGAAAACATTTCTAGAAACACCATCTCTCCTCTCACATACACATACCACAGAGGGCCAAGACAAGTGTTTGTTGCCTCCAAAAGGAAAGGGACCTTACCAACTGCATCAAATCCAAGGCTTGAGAGGGAAAGTATACACCTAGAGGCCAAGATGATGAAGGAAAATGAAGGCTTAGGGCTGCAAAGAAAAATGACAAAGTATTATGCCAAGAAACACAAGCTTCTTTGTGCCAAACTGAAGGAAGCCCTCCTTGAAGTCCAAAATATAAAAAGGGGAAAAAGGCATAACAACATTGGATTTTTGGCTGAGGCTTCTTAACAGTTGACCATAACCCCTTAGATAAGATCTCCACCAAATTTGAGAAGATTTGGAGAAAATCTTGTTTCTTTTGAAATTTTTTTGTCTCATTTGCATAACGCCACTAGCAATATGCAAACAGATGGAGCATCCCCAAGAGAAAAAAATTGTATTTTTGGATTTCTCTTAGCCTGCACATCATTCTCACCAAATTTCAGAAGTTTTGGAGCAGGTTTGACCCCTCAAAAGGTAAAAAATGCTCACTTTTTTGACCTTTCTGCCCCTGTTTTGGGACTGGTGCTGCGCAAATGACCATTCTAGGGATTTTTTCATTTTGACTAGGTTACAGGAGCTATATGAGGAAACCTCAAGCATTTTTGGAAAGTATACTCTTCAGGATTTCCAACGAGTCATCACAGAGCCAAATCCGACATCAGGAAGGCATCCAAAACTCGGTCACAAAATAACTTATTTTTTGCTGAAGGTGGCACTACGCAAATGTGATGAATAGTGTGTTTTGTACCAAAAGTCAACAAAACAAACTCTTTATGGAAAAATTATATTTTTGAGCTTTTTTAGGCTAGATAATCTAGAATTAGGTGCAAATAGTTATATGGCATTTATTTCATAAGATATTATGTGCCTTGGGCCTTGCATGGTCTCTTGGCCATAAATAACATTTATGATTTTTTTAGGGTTTCTAGAAGCCTCTTATGGTTTCCACCTCCTCATTTTCTAAGTTAAATAGAGCATGAGGATTTGTTTGTGAATGTTGGAATTTGATGAGTTTCATGAGTAATATATGATTTTCATGAGCTTGGAGAAGAAATTAGTTTTGTGAAGTGGATGAATGGTTTTTTTTCTTGGATGATGGAGAAGCTTGTTTGCAGGATTCCATAGCTTGGTGAATGGTGATTTTTTCCTATATGTCTATTTTTTTCTTAGTTTTCATTATGTTTCATGCTTCTTAGCTGCTATTAAAAAAAAAGGTATAGGTTTATACATGTTCATTGAAGCACCTTAGTCCTCCTGTTTGTTATAGCCTTTATGTTTTGCTCTGTTTGGGTCATAACTAAGTAATTATTCACTGCTCCTTAGGCTCGCCTAATTTTTTTTATATTTCATGCATGGTTAGTATGTTAGCTTACAAGTAAGATTTATGGTATGCCCTGCTTATTTGAAGTTCTCAAAACCCTAGCTTGAGGCCTTTTTGTGAAATACTAATTGATTAGGTTAATTGAAAGAGGTCTCGTTTGATCTTGCCCTTTTTCCATGCTTGTCAACTTGTTTCGGAGTTCCCAATAGCTTGAAATATGATGTTTATGAGTTCCCTCTTCATAAATTAATTTATTTGTTTAAATCTTGTATGTTTTCCCAAAGTCTGAAGGTGAATTTCCAAAGTTAGGAGTTCTAATGCTTCTATGTTTCACTGGAATGTTCATTTTATATGTTTATCATTTTGAGTACTGTTCAATGAGATCAATGGTTTTCCCTACCTCATGAGTTATGCTTCATATTATATATGTATAATATCTCTTAGTCTTTTCCCCAACTTAATGTTCATTACACCACCATACATCACCTTAAGGATCCATTGACCTTTCTAAATCGGCCCTGCAACACACTCTGCTTCATCATTTAGACATTCTTGAATTTCACTTGACTCCATAGCCCAATGGATTTGAAATCCTCTTACTTCTCTTATTACATTTGATCATCTTTCCCATCCAAAACATTCAACAAACCCTACACCTAATAACTAGCCTAAAATCAAAACCATAGAGCAACAAGATTACATCATTTACACCCAATAGAGAGAGCCCTCTCTGAGTTCAGGAAGGCTAGGTCCTAGGACTCCAAAGTCTAGTTTGATGTTACCCCTGTCCATTTGCATCTCAACCAATCTAGAAAATTATGGGGAGCTAACACTGACTTGAAGGCAGTGTAGTCAGAGGACTACTTCCTTCGTGCACAGCCAACTCTCTTAATGAGTTGTAGATGGACCTAGCCCCTTCCTGGTTGGTTCGGTAATACTTACCACTTCGTGTCATTCATATAGTGTGGCTGCAAAAAATTCCCTTTTCACACAATAATATTTTAATTAGTAATGGAAATGTTCGCAAGAAATTACACCGGAACCCTTTGAAGAACCTCCGCTTTGCCTCAGAATAGGATACGAACTGATCAGCTGCGAATTCCATTACAAACCATCCTAGCATGCTATCCACCCAATGATCTACTATACAGGTGATGGTATTGTCAATATTCTCCAAATGTTGAATCAATTTCGGAGTCCACTGCATAATTTGATCGTCCTTCCAACACGTCTGAAAGTCTACAAGCCTTGCTAACCACTCCTGGAGCTCGTGTGCAAAAGTTACAAATAATATTTCATATAATTGGTTGAAAATGTATTTATTCTTCCAATTTTCAGTAGTCAGCTTCGTGCTGTGATTCTCCTTTACAGAAAATTCCTGAATCTATCTTTTAAACTAGTCTTCGAGCTCCAATTTCTCATGTTTCCAACGGCCTAGTGGCATTACCTGATCTCTCTCTCAAAATTCTCCCGGTCCCAGTAATGGAACCATTTTTTGGCTTGAGGGGTCCTGACATAGGTTCATAGGTTAAGGTTTGTCAACAAACCCCTGTACTACTGGCGCTTTTGGTAATGACCTACTTTCACAGGCCAAGGTATCACCCGAAGAAGTATGGGAGGGTGCTGGAACCAGGTTTTCGCACCCAGGGAGAGAGAAGGTAATTAAGGTAGATCTTCGTTGAACTATTAGGTTCAAATAGAATAGGTCTATTATCAGGCTTGTAACAATATACTCATCATATAACCATAACAACGCTACTACCAATAACAGGTCCGATCAATACAGTCGCATCCATGTGCGCATCAACAATTACCATCAAAGAGCATTATAATCGCAGCTAATTCATATATCACAAATACATTCGCAACATAAATCAATAACATAGATGCACTTCAGTAATAAACACGATTAGTCAAGATATCACAAGATACTTCAAATAGATCCCGCATTCATTAGTAGCCAAAAACCCAATTACAACCCAAGACACAACCCGCACACACAACTAGTGGAGTCCACACTCAGCAGGACTGAGGATCTTCACGCACACATCCAGCAGGAGTCCTAACCCAAAACAACCCAAGACAGATCTCAAAAATTTGTATGTAGCATGAATCTTAATTCTTCTTGCCTACTAGACCCAACTATCTATCTATTTATATCATCATATCCTTTATTATCTGATGGTCCGTAAACTGTGGTTTGCGGCCCCTAGGTTTACCCTTTAACCCATTACAAAACATTGGAGGCTTCAATCCATCCCAAAACCCCTACGCAAGAGTGACTATTACAAAATTATATAAAAAATGCAGCTTAGGGAACCCCGTTCCAACAAGGAATAATAATGTTGGTCCAAGGAGACATGGTCAAGGATTCAAGAAGGAAGAAAAGGAAGGTGACACAATTGCAAGAGGTTCAACCACTATGCTATAGAGTGTTCTCACAAGAATAATTCTCCATGGGATGATGACGACGATAACCACAAAAATTTCAAAAGAAATGGAAATCAAAAGAATAATTTGTTCAACAAGCAAGGAAAGAGGAGTGCTCATGTTTCTTGAAATGGAAATGTTAAACCTCCCAAAATGACAATAAATATTGGGTATTATGAAATTAATGTTGTAGAAAAACAAGATGATTTTTATATTATTTCTTCTCTATCTACTTCCTCTCCTCTAGATGTGTTTGATCATTGGTTGATAGATATTGGAACCTTCAGGAAATTCACTGGGTACAAGGAGTCCCTCTCAGATGTGGTTGAAACGAAGACTATTTTGAAGATCATACTTGGAGACAATGCCACCTACCCCATTAAAGGGATAGGTACTATCACTCTTCACTTGAATAAAGTTCAAACCATTCATCTACAAGAATTATTGTATGTGGAAGTTTGAAGAAGAACCTGGTGTCTATTTATGTGATGGAATACAAAATATTTAAGGTAGCATTCATTGATGGAAATGTATGTATTTGGAAAATAAACCATAAAGATGAATTTATTATTGGATTTAGGTTTGATGGTCTCTATCAAGTTGGAGGAATTTCTTTGTGAGCTTTAGAAAGTGATACTTCACTTCAATGTGATCTATGGCACCGGAGATTTTCTCACTTACACTACAAATTCTTACCTATGATAAGGAAGATGAACACAAGTATGCCCAAGTTCAACATGAATAATGAAGGTGTTTGTCAGGGTTGTACCACTAAAAAACTTACAAAGGGACCATTCCCTTGTAGTGAAATCAAGACTACTGATATTCTTCAATTGGTCCATTCTGATTTGTTGTGTATGTTTCCCATAATATTGTTGGGAGAATATTTATATTATGTAATATTTTTGGACGAATAATCTCATAAAACATGGATTTATTTATTAAAAAGGAACGATGAAATGTTAAAATGGTTTCGTTCTTTCAAATAATTTTCAGAAAATAAAATAGGCATAAGATCAAGGTATTGAGGACCGACAATGGAACCAAATATGAATCAAATGAATTCAATTAATTTCGTAGAGAGGTGGCATCAAGAGCGAGACAATTGTTACATACACTCCTAAGAAGAATGGTTTTGTTGAAAGAAATAATCAAAAAATCATGGAAACCACCCATTCCATGCTCCATGATCAAGGCCTACCAAAGTTCTTATGAAGATATGTTTTCAACACTACCTTATATGTTCAAAATATGAGATTTCATTAAGCGTTGGATTTCAAGACAGCCGAGGAAGTTTTAACTGGTAAGAAACCCAATGTTTCTCATTTTATAATTTTTTGTTTTCCCATGTACTTTCATGTGCCTAAATAGAAAATAAACAAGTTGGAAGCATCTGGGAACAAAGGTATATCCGTTGGCTACAATGAAAATTTGAAAGCATATAGGATCTATGTACCTAGTCAAAGATACGTGGAAGTAAGTAGTGATGTTACCTGTAATGAATATACTTCCCTTGGGAAAGCCAAAGTTATCCTTAACCCAAGTAAGTAAAATGAAGATACTACATGTTAGCACAGTTATTTGCTAAGTCATGAGTCCATTTCATAGTTTTATTTTTAGGATTAAACTCCAAAATTTTCAAAAAAATAAAATAAAAATTGGTCACTACCGGAATTTTCGGAAGCACCAGTTTTAGCCTTTTCGGATAGCCTATTATATTCATTCTTTTGTATTTTTTATTTTTATTCTGATCCTACAGGAATATCCAGAAACATATTCTATTTTTTAAAAAATAAATGAAAAAGTGCATCCTCTTTGGTTAATTGATGTGTTGTGGTGTAAATATGCCTCAATTTTTAAAAAATGTTTCTAGATCTCATGATAGGTTTCATATTGCAATGAGTATAGTTCAAGTCAAGTTGTAATATACATTGAACCCATGTGTCAGCCGCAGTAATAAAATTAGCCCTTACCCCATCTTGCCTGTCGACCCCAAGTCAATTAGATGTATTTCTAAGTACGTATTTTTCCAAACGGAGGAGATCATGGTTATTATGGTCAACACCATAACCATTTGGCTAGTGACACAACAGTGCTACCAGAAATTTCAGCCAATTAATATAAAATACAACAGAGGTGACTGTTAGTCACAGATCCACTTGTCTCAAGACATTTGGAGATCTCAATACATAAATACATAGCCAAATTAAGGTGATGATGGATTATCACATGGTTCACATCACGGTGAGGAGTATTTTTAATTACAAAGGTTTATTTGCATGGGGTGATGAAACATAGTTTGGTTTTAAAACCACCAAAAACATAGGAACACTGTCATTCAAAGTTTTAACTGATTGGAGATCGAATTGCTGAGAATCATAGTTTGAGGAGGAATATGGATTTAAGACAGGATTCCAAAAGTGAATACAATAAATACTTGTAAGGTAAAATTCCTCCAATTATGCCACCTATCAGTTGCAAGATATAGAGTCATTTATTTTTTGAAGATGACTAGAACAGGTGGAAAAATAAATATAATTGAGCCACAAGGTGCAAATCTAGTGGATTCCAATTCGAGGGTAAGAAGCTTGTTTATTTAGTCAAGGTTGTATTCTCTATGCACCAGGTTAGGGATTTCTCACTCAGAAGTAGATCAAGAGATATATAACTCTTTTAATGGACAAGAAGCCACATTTTATGGCCTCACATTGCAAGTTTCTGAAGACTCCATTGTTGAAGCCTTTAACCTTCCATAGGAAGGAGAAAGGTGGCTCAAAGGGTAGGTTATCACAGGAGGAGATCTCAATAGCTTCCTCAAAGTTGCACACTGAGATCTAAATTAGGCAAAAGGAATTCCAAGAAGCTATCTTAAGAATGACTAGGCATAATCTATCAATATTATCAAGATATACCTCACTTGTGAAATGAGGTATTCAGTTGTGTTCCTTTATCACATGAGATTTCTTTTTCATGTTGCAGAAATGAAGACATTAAATCTGCCATATTTCTTGTTGAAAATCCTGACAAATATGTCAGCAATGGTTCAAACTCACACTGTTGTTTCAGAGTATAGCCTATAAAATCAAGCTTTGATTAAAGTTATAGTTGAAGATCAATTGGAGAAGAGAAATCAAACTTCGGACCACTTTTTGTTTTACAGGGCAAGAAAACCTGCACCTACACCTCCATTTTCACAACCACACCCTTAGCTTGCAAAAATAAGAACAAAGAGAAAAGCCAAAAAATAAATCATCTATAAGAAGGCCAAGCGTAAGAAATAAAAGGTTTTGGTAGTTAAAAATGAGAGAAAGTTATAAAAGGAAGAGATTTCCTCAGCAAGAAAACCCAAATCTATGAAAATAGTGCATCTTGTTCCTCCTTTTCTCAATTTCTACACTAGAACCCGAAGAGGAAGGTCTACAATTGTAGATAAAACAAAAGTGCAGGTGCTACCAGAAATTATAGAAGCACATATTCAATAGAATTTGGAGAAAGAATATCAACCTACACAATCAGATGAAGAACTCCTTAAGGATGCTAGATATGAGATCAGCAGTAAGAAGAAGAAAGAAGAAGCCAAACTTCTTGTTGGTACATGAAAGAGGCATACCATAGGAAACAAAAAGTTTAGGTTTAAGTCCAAAGCTCTACATAATCCAAGCCTAATGATAGAGGTTATTGATATTGAAGGTAAATCTGAAGGGTCTAAAACAAAGAAATCCATGAAGAAAATAAAGAACACAACCTCTTCAGAATAACACTCGGAGCCCTCAAAGAGAAGAAAAACACAAAAGGATTCTAAGGAGGAGAAAGCCCCTTTAAGGAAGCATCCACAAGAGCAACTAGATCCAAATTAGTTGCTGACAACAAAACATACTTATATAAACTTGTTGAAGCTGCAACACACATAGAGGGATGGTAAAAAGGTTTTTTGATGCAAGTACCTTTTTTCTTATTAGTTGCAATTTTGAACAACAACTTAGGTGTCAAGGAATCTAATTCTGCATAGGATTTTATCATTTTGTGTGTATTTTTGAAAAAGAAATAGGGTGCTACCATAAATTCCAGTAGCATTCAATATTGTACATAGTTACAATTTTTTACCAGAATTTCCTGTAGCACCTATTTTAACTGAATTTTGACACCTGTCAGCAAATTTTTCCAAGCCAGTTAAGGATGTATAAGAACCCATAACCAAATGGATAATATAAGTGATGGTGAAAGGTGGTTATGAGGTTGTTGGAGGTCTTATTAAATTTAGCTACATGTTTATTAAAGGCTCCATACACAAGGAGATAAATCAGCAGAAAAAGGGGCAGCAGGACAACACACTCAGCATTTCAACCCAGATTTCTTCTCTTCTTTCTTCTCCATCTATCCCTTATATTTGATTTCGATAGGATAAGGCTGTAATGTCTTTTGAAACATATGTAATGTTAGAATTAGTGATTCCTTATTTTTATATGATAGGGATTTGGTGCCTCTCTTGCTATGTATACCACTTGTAAATATCATTTACAAGTTGGATGTTGGTCTACTTGAAGACTAAATATAAGAAAAAGGCCTTTTTGCTTCATGCTGGAGGATTTTGTGACTCAAGGAACATATAATGTGTGGTGTGTCTCTTTCCTTTGTTAATTTCCTCTAAAATATTAATTGGAGCAACTATTAAGGTGTGAGTGAGAAACTGTTAAAGGATTTAACAGTAAAATATTTTCTTTCAGTTTTCTACAAATTATATGTGTGTTATAGAACATGTCAGTGAAGATTTCATAAAGGATTTGCAGAATACTTTATACATGAAATATATTTTATGAATGTTTTTTACTTTACATAAACAAATATTGTGTAAAGAACCATCATCATAGCTACATGACTGATTTAGGATAGGAATTTAAAATAGGTACCAACTATCCATATTCTCCATTTGTACTCTCTGATACCTATACTACCAATTTAACCATACAATTTATCGTTTCCAAATGCATGAATGTTTTAAATAACATAAAAAATTCATTTCAAAATCTTTGAGAAAGGCATCCCAACACTCAAACAATCCATTTAAAATTTGAAATGAATTATGATGCGTAAGGCTTACTAGTTATATAATCAAGGAGCGACTCCTTGCGCTAACCTCTTTGGCGCCATTGTTGGGGAGGTGAATTGAGGTTTACCCCTAGGTGAATGAGAAAGTTATATGTCTGGTTATAAGGTGTACAATTCCAGTTTTCTTTTTAGACTTCTTTACACCTAGAAACTCCATTGTTGAAGTTATGGCTCCTAGAAGGACTATAACAAGGGATAACCCATATTCCCCTTTGAGAATCCCAATATCTAAACTTGAAAATCTAATCACGAAAGGAGTAAACAAAATTTTTCCACCTCTATTACTATTTTCTCAAAGGTTGTCCCTAAAGAAGTCCTACAAAATTTATCCCCTGATTTTGTAAAGAATCTTGTACCTTCCTTGTTTTCCAACCAACAAACAGTAACTACATCACAAGTTCATGTTTCATCATCTATTTTTCATAATCCACAAATTGTTATTCCACAAATCCCAATAGCTCACGCCATGGCAGGTCCAAACCCACCCCCTAACCGAATGGGTGCAATTTTTTCTGCAAGGTATGCCCCTTTGGTTTTACCTCAATCTATGAATGAATTACCTGCAAGAGATTATCTCAAGTACATACCTAAGTTTAGTGGTGAGGGAGAGGTAAAAAATGAATAACACCTTGTTTATTTTGATGCTTATGCCGACAATCTAAATATTGAGCATGAAGATGTTTGGATGAGAGTTTTTGTTTAGAGTATTGAAGGTGATGTTAGAAAATGGTTTAGATATTTGAAAGCTGGTTGCATAACTAGAATTAAAACCCTAGATGATACATTTTTTAGGAAATGGGTTGATAAGAAATATTTTTTGTATTATATGATTGGATTTGATGCAATAAAAAGAAAAAAAGGAGAATCAAATTCTGATTTTTCTAAGAGATTCAATAAGATGTATAGAAAAATGTTTTTGATCCTGATTTTTGTTTATTATTGAGAGAAATAAGTTCTACAACACTAACACAAATGCATGACAATTGGAGGTAGAATCCAATGTGTTAGCAGCTGATAGGCTCTTAGGAGGGATTGCCAGAGAAGAAAGAAAGAAAAAATATGAAGTTTCAACTTTAGGAACTTCAGACATAGATGCTACGTTAGATGAGCTGACCAAGATGGTAAATTCATTGGATACTGAGACAGCCAAGCTCAATATGGAAGCAAGACAAGCTACTACTAGAAATGTTTCATTTGATCAACCTAATAGGGAGCAATTTAGAAAACCTAATGTTCCTCAAATTTTGCGGTGAGAAAGGGGAGATGTTGATGACCAAAAAGTGTGGTTTATTTTGAATAATGCTATATTTTAAGGTGAAGAGGAAGCTGAAAGGATGGAAAAATCTATTGATATCATTTTTCTGAGAGAGAAAAAAGGGTTGATTCATCTTACAAAAGTAGAGTATGAATATTTCATGTCATATAATCAGAATAATGAAGTGGTTCCTGATCATTCCATGATTGTAGCTGATCATAAAATCAAATATAATATCAGATAAAAAAATATTGATCATAATCCAAAGCCTGTTGCACAACCCAAGAATAATAAGGATGCAGTCAAAATTCCAACAGAAAAGCAAGTTGCTGAATAAAAATTACTGGAAATTTCAGTAGGAGTTAATAATCCTTCACTTGAGGTAAAAATTTCTCACAAACTGCCCCATGTTTTCAATTTGGAGAATGAAATACAAAATATAAAGATTATTTTTCCTCTTGTAGAGGTCATGAAAAATGATGATTTCAAAAAGTAATTTATGAAAGCTCTTCAACCCCCACCTACCAAACTAGCTTATGATTTTTTTAACCTTCAATATGGCAAGCCCATTGTTATTTTAGGTCCATTGGTAGAAGATAGAGATGAATCCACCCCTCCTTTCTATTTATCTATGAATATTCATGACAAGTTCTTGTATAATTTCCTAATGGACTCTAGAGTCTCACATAATTTAATTCCCAAGGTAGTCATGGATGAACTAGGTCTTGAAGTAACTAGAGAATACCAAGATCTATACTCTTTTGATTCCTGGAAATTTCAATGCCTTGGTGTCATCAAATACCTTACAGTGAGCCTTTTTCAGTTACCCATGAGAGGGATGGCAATGGATATTGTTGTAGCTGACATTCCTATGAAAATAGTGCCTCTTGTTCCTCCTTTTCCTAATGTCGACACTAGATCCCGAAGAGGAAGGTTTTCAACTGTACATAAAACAAAAGTGCAGGTGTTACCGGAAATTCTGGAAGCACATATTTAGCAGAATTTGCAGAAAGAATATCAGCCTACACAATCAGATGAAGAACTCCTTAAGGACATTGGATATGAGATCAACAGTAAGAAGAAGAAAGAAGAAGCCAAACCTGCTGCTAGTACCATAAAGATGCATACCAGAGACAACAACAAGTTTAGGCTGAAGTCAAAAGCTCTACATAATAAATCCTAATTACAGAGGTTATTGTTATTGAAGGTAAATATCAAGGGTCTAAGACAAAGAAATCCATGAATAAAAATAAGGACACAACCCCTTCAAAACAACACTCAAAGCCCTCAAAGAGAAGAAAAACACTTAAGGGTTTTAATGAGGATAAAGCCCCTGTCAAGGAAGCAGCCACAAGAGCAACCAGATCTAGATCAGTTGCTGACAATAATACAGACTTAGTTAAACTTGTTGAAGCTACAACACACATAGAGGGAAGGTAAAAATATTTTTTGAACAATAGCTTAGGTATGAAGGAATATAAGTCTGCACAGGATTTTTAGCATTTTTTGTGTATTTTTGAAAAAGAAACATGGCGCTACTAGAAATTCCATTAGCATTCCATATTTTGCGCCATTACAAGTTTTTAGAGGAATTTTTGGTAGCACCTATTTTAACTCAATTTTGACACCTGTCAGCAAATTGTTTCGAGCTAGTTAAGGATGGATAAAAAGCCATAACCAAATGGATAATACAAGTGATGGTTAAAGTTGGTTATGAGGTTTTTGGAGGTCTTATTAAATGAAGATACATGGTTATTAAATATCCAAGACACAAGGAGATAAATCAACAGAAAAGTGGCAGCATGACAACACACTCAGCATTTTAGCCCAGATTTCTTCTCTTCTTTCTTATCCATCTATCATTTCTATTAGATTTTGATAGGATAAGGTTGTAATGTCTTTTGACACCTATGTAATGTTACAATTAATTTTTCCTTCTATTTATAAGAGATGGAGTTGGTGCTTCTCTTGCTATATATATATATATATATATATATATATATATATATATATATATATATATATATAACTTGTAAATATCATTTCTATCTTGGATCTTGCTCTACCTGAAGAATGATTATAATAAAAAGGCCTTTTTGCTTCATTTTGGAGGATTGTGTAACTTAAGGGACATATAATGTGTTGTGTGTCTCTTTTCTTTGTTAATTTCCTCTAAAATATGAATTGCAACAACTAGTAAGGTGTGAGTGAGAAACTGTTAAAGGATTTAACATTAAATTATATTCTTTTAGTTTTCTGCAAATTATATGTGTTATAGAACATGTCAGTGAATATTTCATAAATGATTTTTGGAATAATTTATACACGTGATCTATTTTTTGAATGATGTTTACTTTACATAAATAGAGCTTGTGTAAAAATCCATCATCATAGCTGTGTGACTGATTTAGGATAGGAATATTTCCTGAAATAGGTACCAGCTATCCATCTTCTCCATTTGTGCTCTCGACTCCCCATACTACCAATTTAACCACACAATTTATACTTTCCATAGCTTGCCAAATGCATGAAATTTTTAAAGAATGTAAAAAATCATTTCAAAATCTTTGAGAAATCTATCCCACTACTAAAAAAAAACCTTTAATTTTGAAATGAACTATGATGTGTAAGGCTTACTCTTTATGTAGTCAAGGAGTGACTCCTTGTGCTAACACTATAGAAAAACAAGATTAACCTCAGAGAGATGAGCCTATGCTCGATGTTGAATATATGATGGATCGTATTGATCAACCTATTGGTGATCCCTCTACCTCTAGGAAGAGACTAATATTGCTCAAAGATACTCTTGAAGATGTTGAATTACATACTACACCAAGAGGGATGTTTCACGAAGTTAATAATCCGAACAGGTATTAGGATTATTTAGTTGCTATGAGTACTATAGCTCAAATTGAACATTCATGTTTGAATAATTCGTAGACAACCAAGTTTGGAAATATGTGATGAATGAGTATGAGTCAATCATGAAGAATGATTTTTGGGATGTGGTTCCTAGACCCAAGGATAAGTCTCTGGTCACTTCTAAATGGATTTACAAAATAAAACATGGAGCTCAAGGTTTCTCTCAAAAGGAAGGAGTGAATGATGTCAAGATATTTTCACTAGTTTCTCGATACCACTATTCAATCTATTATTTCCCTCGCTGCCAACCAAGGATGGAGCCTACATCAAAAGGATGTCAACATCGCTTTCTTTCATGGATCGCTTAAGGAGGAAGTCTACTTGGAGCAACCTCAAGAGTTAAAAGTAAAATATAGAAGCACAAAAGTATGGAGGTTGAAGAAAGCTCTCTATGGGTCGGTGTAAGCCCTTAGGGATTGGTATGAAAAGATTGACAATTATCTTATGAAGTTGGGATTTAGGAGGATTTATATTGATCCTAACATATACTTCAAGGTTGAGAAGGGCATGCCTCTTATTTTGGTCCTTTATGTTGATGATCTATTTTTGGCTAGTGTGGACCATCTCATTTATCACTACAAGAGGGATTTGAATTTCAAGTTCGAGATTAAGGATATAGGACTAATGCATTACTTCCTAGGCCTGACGATCTGGAAAAAGTGTAATATTCCTAATTAACTGATTGTTATGTGGAATTATGGATTAAGGATAAAAAACATTCCCTAAATGTGGTGTTATGAATTTATAACAATAGATCAAAGACTTTATAACTACTTTTCCAACATAAATATGGAAAAATTACTTGTAGTCCAAGCGCTTCTTATTCTCCTTCTGTCACTCTTGTTGTAGCTTCCAATCCAAATTTGATCGCTAGACTAGTTCCTGCAAGTACAAAAACTAAACAACAAAGAGATTGCAATATACAGATGGCTATTTAATTTAATCAGTTAAATCAATGAAACATGAAACATATACATCAAATAAGAATACATAATATGAAATATAGAATCTTATACAGATATATACGTGAGAATGTAAGCAGTAATATTTATTAATGGATAGAAGTGGAAGTTACAACCAACAATGGATTTGATGTCACAAACTCCAACATCATCCCAGCCTCATCACCATGAACATCTCTCCAGAAGCATATCACTCAAATGAAATCCTCAATTGAGAATTCAACAAAATTTCTCTACCAAATTTCTTCCTTCTCAAGCACTAGGATCTGTTCTCAATCGATAGAAAGATTGAGGGTAGTTTCACAATCAATGACTTTCTAATAATAGGCAAGATATGTTCCCAAACTTAGAGGTGTTGAATGGACACATGGATTCGAATTTTGACACATATGGACTCCTCTTGAAGGCATTGACCATGTGGAGATTCCGAAACAATGAGAATTTCACTCCCAATTGACCAACGCACTCTTGAATGTCAGGAAGTGCTTTGCAGAGAACCCTTTAATGGAGGTAAATGCATATGAAAATTATTTAGTCCCTTGAGGGGCTACGTTGGTGAGCTCACAGGTGATATAACATGTACTTCAAATATTGGAAACCTTGCAATGGAAGTCATGGATTATTTTTTCTTGTTCTTCGTCTTAGGGCATGTATCAGCTGAAAAGATAGGGGATGATAGACCCTATTCACTGGTTCTGGGGATGATGTGCAGTTTGGCCAGGTCATTGGGAATGGTGCCCAAATTGACCTATAACAAATTCCCCCCTAAAGCATGAAGCTAGAATAATAACAACAATATTTTTTGAATGAGATGATTTACAATATGATGGGTTGGAGCTAAGGCGAAGTGGCGACCGGCATCAATATTACAATATATTACATCATGATATATCCTCTTGAACATGAATTGTTGAGCGAAGGCATTCCCATGCTCAACACATAGACTATATAATAACATGTACATAGTTCAGAAATTTGTCTACATTGGAATGTTGCCCAATACAGACATGCCTATAGATATAGGCCCATGTTTGGATGATGATTGATCTGTAAGGTCAACGTACATATGATTTGTACAAAAATCCTGAAATCGTAGCCTAGATGGCTGAAAACAGATTTGGGGTCTTCTTATCTCATTCACTCGATCGTTCGGGTACAAGTCTAGCCATGTGAATATATTATTTGTAGTTGAACATGGTAACACATCGTTTGATTACCAACCAATGATGTAAGATGTTAAAAAATGAGAGAGAACCACCATTGATGTTAATGGCTCTCGAGGTACTACAGTACATTTTGTAAGGCGTGAATAGATTATTTGATGTCGAACGCTAAACAGAATATTTCGGTCAAAAGTTCGGAAGCGAGGATCTTGTCGATGCTATAACAAGCCTCATGGTACTGGAAGATGATGTTTCTAAGTGAACTTCCTGGATGATGATTTGACGTTGAAAAGAAGTCAATTTATTGCGAAATGAAATTTTATGATTTTAGAGTCAAAGTACGAATTGATATAGCAATGTTCAGGGATGAATGTCATGAGAATGAAGTTTCTGAATATTTCAGAATGATATGTATTCACTAGATGACTTCTCTTGAACATATCAGCGACAATGATATGAGTTGGCAACATTGAACCAAAACTGAAGTGAAGGTATGATGAACCATAGCTATGAATGAACCGTCAAGAAGATTACCCAACCCAAACAGTCACGATGATGGAGTGAAGTGTCATGTTCAAGAGAGACTTGCTACCATAGAAGTTTTGTTCACTTTCCCAAATTTTCCCTGGTCATTTGTTGACCAGTACCTCTTTCTTTTTTCACACAATTGAGGAGGATAACATATGTTTGATCTATAATTCAACCCTTTGTGTGAATAATGTATCGCTATTTAATAATTTAACGAGTCTAACGATGAATGAAACTAGATTCTTGCCATGATCGACAAGCCCATCGCTATTTTATCTTTTAATGAGCCTAACGACAGTGATAGCCCGGTCCTTTTTCATATTTAGAGAGTTTGAAAAAGAGGACGAAATAAAACTCGATAAGTACTTTTTCGTAAATTTGTCGCTAAGATCTGAAAAAGTGTAAAATAATATCTGAGATAACGTCCTATCCATGTTTGACTAAGGCATTCCTTTTTCGTAAATAATCTATCTCAGTCTAGAAAAGGGTTAAACTTATACTGAGTAGATATCAATTAATTTACTTTTATGAGCTTGAAAAGACAAGTGCTCGGAAATATTTTCACATTATCGGAGTCTACAAAGAGCTAAAAGAAGACTCCACAGGTTCCATTTTTGATGTTACCAAAGCTCGAAAAAGAGATAAAAGTTCGCTTCAAGTGCTTTTTCATTTTTAACAAAGCTCGAAAAATGAGGATAAAAGTATGCTTTGTGGTCAAATAATTCTTTGAAATAAATCTGCATGGCTAATCTGCTCATCAGTTGAAAAACCTATTCAGAACAACATCAAATGGATTAAAAATACCTGTTTCATGATAAAATAGAATAACACTATAGTCATAGCAATAAAAATTATTTGAAAATAATCAAATGACTAATTAAAAGAGTTTTACCATTCATTTTCACATTTGAAAGTTACCATTTTCATTTTGGAGCTCTGAACCTGTTTTTGCCCCTAAAATTCAGTTGTTGATTGCATGCAATTGGTAAGAATGTTTTGAATGCCCCCTGCAAGAGCACATGTCGAATGGCCCCTACAAGAGCATATGCCCCCCAATCTTCATTTCATTCACCTAAGTATATTACTAGTTACTAATAGTTGGATGGAATAAAGGTTCATTATAGGGGAGGATTTGTTTCATTTTTTAACGAGGTTGACACAGTAAAAGAACCTTCCTCATTGGCGTGTTTAATTTTTTAATGATTTTGACACAGTAAAATAATTATCCTTATTGTGTAGTTGGACTAGTGAGTATGTGCTGGAAAAGACGTATTCTAATGGAGTCATCATGTAAGGAGTTTGATGATCACAAAAAAATGATAAGTTATAACATGTGTTGATGGGTCTTCTCTAGGGTTTTCTTTGAATTTTGGAATTTTAGAGGGTAATTTTCATGAAATCACTGGCCACTAAGGAGAATAACTAATGGGACCAACTTGATATTTCACTGAAGATGTGAATAAAGGAAAAATCCATTCAATACTCATAAGGGAGGAACTAGATAGGATTCCAGATGATGACATGGGTGAAGTCAATGGACAAAACATCGAAGATGAAGCAACATTAGATGTTGTCACAGCTGAAATATATGGTTCAGTCTGGGATTATATCTCAGCTATGCTCAAATGACCCAGTGTATACCCTATAGAATCTATGGGAACTCAAAGTAGAATAAGATCAACAAAATAAGAGGAAGGTGATTGAGGAAAAGACTCGTATAGGTAAAGCTCATCCTCAATATGAGTTGGAGTTAAAGGTGTCTCGTCTTGTGGTATTTCTTCAATTGAAACCAAACTAGGTGGAATAACTGCACCTTCAGGCCTGAAGTATATTTCAGGTGGTCAACTGCATTATATGGGAGACTCAATGGCTACAATAGATTGTGGAGCGACCAATAGAGGAACAAATTACGGCTTATCAACTTTAGGATCTAGATGTTCTTCACTTAGGTCATATAGCAATTGAAATAAAAGGGGATGATAGACCCTATTTCATTGGTCTTAGGGATGATGTCTAGTTTGAACAATAAAAATTGCCCCCTAAAGCACGATGGGACCCAGATCAACTTCCAGTTGAAGAATGTCAGGTTCGGGAGGTATGGTCTCACTGATTGGATGGTTCGTGACCACGAGTTGTTGTGAGAACTTCGTATCGAAAATAGTATACAAACTAGGATTTGTAGAAAAAACTTGTGCCGACTCTGGTATAAATGAAAATGATGCTTCACCAGAGGTACTAATGGTACTGGTTTCGGTAGAGTGATGACACCTTCATCTACCAGAAGTGACTTTCGGTGGTAAAGGTGGTTTCAATGCAAGTTTACATGAATGAAGAGGAAAGGAATTTTCTCCTTCCACTATGATTGATTTATTTTATGACCAAAAATAAATAAAATAAATAAAAGGGTAATGCTAGGAAAAAGGTTTACCAAGAAATAGTGAACTACAGAATATCTCCTGGCGAACCAGGAAGTACGGGCAGACAATCTCCCCGAATTTTGTGTTCGGTGTATCACAATTTACAAGGCGGCAAACTTGGTTCACATGGATGGATAGCAACATAAATTTTTCATCCCAAATATACCCGAAGGTATGTGGAGGCAAAATTTCATATTAGTGCTATCTAATGTGAAACCACATAGTGAGAGCACCCCTTTATACTTTTCGTACTATAAGACCGCCCGATATAACCGAAGCTGCATGGACGAGCTATGATACACTTACGTACGTGGAGTGAGGTATCACACTCAGAATGTATAGCAGACAATTAATGACAACTACTATGTTTTACAACGTCGGAACACGTCTCTAGCCTAGACCTTCTAAATGTTATCGTTATGGTTCGAATGATTTTTTAGGTAAATTTATGTAAATTTTAAGTTGATGTTGTTTATCAATTTTCCTTTCAAGGTTCGTTGCAATGATGTGATGGGAATTCCTAAAATGCAAACTAAAATGATAAGAAAAATTTTCACTTTTAGCTTTTTCAATCAAAATCTTAGCTACTAAAAGGAAAGAGCAATCAGTTTTGAGAGCAAACAACAAAGAGCACAAACTAATATGCAGCTTTCCTAATTTGTTCCTATGCAAAACACACAATTCACTATATGAAAATGTAGGTTTTTCTTTTTAGTCCCCTTAATGTGAATGCAAAAAGGAAACTATATGCATAAAATAAACAATAAAAAAATGCTTTCTTCTTTGAGAAACGATGAATTTAAAAACAAGTTATCTTTTAGGAAAAATGAAGAGTTGAACTACAATTTTTCCTACAGGAAATGAAGAATTTAACGACAATTTCCTTTATGAAAAAAATGGATATAATGCAGAAATTAAATACTTTGAATTTTATTTTTCAATGATAATGAAAAACACTGAAAGAGACATTGAAAAAAATTACTTTTCAAAGGAGGAATATTTAGGTAAATTCACTAGTCTCTATGAGGTATCAGACAGTTGAAAACACAACAAAAAAAAGTTTGAAAGTGATGGTAATGAAAAATTCAAATGGAATTTGGTTGGCTTAGGGGGGAACACAGTCTCTAAGGGGATACAGTGCATTGCAAAGCACCCCTGAGTGCGAGATAGTGTTATGCAAATCATTGTGTCTTGACCAACAATGTGTTGGGCGCATTAGAGAACAAAATTCAAGCTACTTAAACACACTTCTAATGCAATTATTTGTTTCAAAAGCCTAATAATTGAGAGTAGATGCTACTGGGTGGATAAGCAAAGGAAAACTACACCAAGGATTAAGGTAAACTCCCCAGTGGAGTCGCCAATTTTTTATGTAGAATTATGGATTATGGATAGAACACATTCCCTAAATGTGGTGCTATGAATTTATAACACTAGATCAAAGACTTTGTGGCTACTTCTCCTAACATTAAATAGACACACAGAAATATGGAGAAAATTACCTGGATTCCAAGCGCTTCCTATTCTCCTTCTATCGCTCTTGTTGTAGCTTCCAATCCAACTTTGATCACTAGACTAGTTCCTACAAGTATAAACACTAAAAAACAAAGAGATTGAAATATACAGATGGCTATTTAATTTAATTAGTTAAATCAATGAAACATGAAACATATACATCAGCTAAGAATCCATAATATGAAATATAGAAGCTTATACAGATACATATGTGGGAAAGTAAGCATCAATCTTTATTAATGGATAGAAGGGGGAGGTTATAACCAGCGATTGATTTGATGTCACCAACTCCAAAATCATCCCAGCCTCATCACAATGAACATCTCTCTAGCAGCATATCACTCAAATCAAACCCTCAATTGAGAATTCAACAACATTTCTCTACCAAATTTCTTCCTTTTCAAGCACTAGGATCTATGCTCAATTTATAGAATAGCTGAAGGCAGTTTCACAATCAATGACTTTCTAATAATAGGTAAGACATGTTCCCAAGATTAGAGGTGTTAGATGGACACATGGATTTGAAGTTTGACACATATGGACTCTTGTAGAAGGCAGTGGCCATGTGGAGATTCCAGAACAATGAGAATTTCACTATCAATTGACCAACACACTCTTGAATGTCAGGAAGTGCTTTGAAAAGCACCCTTGAATGGAGGTAACTGCATATGAAAAGTAGTTAGTCCCTTGAGAGGCTGCATTGGTGAGATCATAGGTGATATAACATGTAATTCAAATCTTGGAAACCTTGCAATGGAATTCATCGATGATTTGTTCTTTTTATTTTTCTTAGGGCATGTAGTAACTGAAATGATAGGGGATGATAAACCCTATTCATTGGTTTTGGGGATGATGTCTAGTTTAACCAAGTCAATGGGAATGGTGCCAAAATTGACCTATAACACTGATAGCTAATTAAAATTATTAAATTTTTCCAATTTTTCTTTCTTAAGTTTAGTAGGTGAATAAAAGGGTGAAGGGACCCATAAACCTAGAAGTTTGAATAAAAACCACTTTTCACGAGCCTAGTGTGAACGATTGCAGCATCTTGTGGGGCCAAGAGGCAAAGAGAAATCTTGCGACATGTGTGAATTAAAGGGGCCAAGTGATAGCGCGAGTTAATGATTGAATGAGAAGGTTGTTGGGGTTTCACGAAACGAAGGGTGGGGGAAGCCATGGAAATCATTCTTGATATGGTTTTTTACGTGCTACGAGAAATTTCTCGAGCACGGTTGATTTTTTTAGCCAAGTTTGCGGTGTTTTTTTTTTTTTAGCATGGGTTCTCGCCAGTCCCAACCTCATCCTCAGGGGACTTCAAGTGCCCACTCAAGAGAGGAGTTTTCTAGGAGACTTTATTCTGGATTTTCACGGCGCTTCAGGAGAGGATTCCTACTATCTGTTGTGAGATGATTTTATTATCTGTCATCAAGCCACTTGTAGCCCCTATGTAGTAGAGCAGTCACTCAGTGACTTACATAGTCCAGCAATAGAGAGATCGAAAAGAGGGTGAAATTTCATAGCATTCCCACTTGGAATCCAGTGAAAGGGTCAGCCCTTCAATAGCTGAGCTTTGGGGAGTAGTTTCAGAAATTTTCTCTTTCAGTTCAGCCCATAGCTTTGCATACCCAACATAATTCGAAATTAGAAGAGGGCCAAGCATAAAAAGGCCAAATTTTGAAGATTAGTCTTTGGGGGAAAGCTTTCTGAGTTTTTCTGGGTTTTTTAGGTAGATTTCGTGCTTAAAATCCTGGAATTTCCAGAGCAGCAAATCAACCCATTTACGCAGTCCCTACTCTTCCAGCAGCTATAGGAGCTATGAAAAAAAGGGCATATTTTGAAAGTTGGAATTAGAGAAAACCAGTTATGGGTTTTTCTTGGTTTTTTGGTAAAGGATCACCTTCCCAAATTCCTAGAATTTTACTACGAGAAGTGGAAAATGACCCAGCCATTAATATGAAGTTTACAAAGTTTGCATCATTTCCATCGGGGGCGGTGCGTGGAAGATTCAATAGCAATAGCGACGGAGAAATGTTTTAGTATGCAAACCCCGAGGTCATTTCAAACATCTTTAGCTAGTTAGAGTGCTATCTATTTTTGGCCTTGTTGTATTTTTGACCTCGGATTTAATAAAATGGCTCGGTAGGTTTTCGCTCTTTTACGGAATTTCTAATGTGTTTTTTCCTTATCATTTGGAATTTTTAACCTATTATTTCTTATTCTTGTCATTTTTCCATTTGGGATATTACAAAAGTCTAGGTGATATTTTCCTTTCTCAACCAAAATACATTGTGAAGCTGCTAGAGAGATGTGGGATGGTGGATTGTAAATATGTGTCTAATGTGATGGAACTCAACTTGAAGAAGCTATGTGGAAGTGTTGTTGGGACTAAATTGGAAAACCCTTTTGAGTATCAACAACTTATGGGGGCCCTGATGTTCTTAGTAAAATCCTAATCAAACCCATCCTTCGTTGTGAATAATTTGAGTCAATTTATGGTTAAGCCTCATCACATTCATTGGATTGTTGCTAAGAATATTTTGAGATATCTTCATGGCACAATCAACTATGGAATAGGAATCAAGATACACTGCCACAAATTTGAGGCTACATGGATATACTAATTCTGATTGGACTAGTAATGCGGTGGATCAAAAGAGCATGTCTAGATGTTGCTTCTCTTTCGGGTCCAATTTGATTCATTGGTTGAGTAGGAAGCAAAAATAAGTTTCTTTAAGAATCTTCGAGGTTGAATACATTGTTTCTAGTATGGCCTGTTTTGAAGCTATATGGTTGAGTAAGCTCTTCAGTGAGATACTTTAGCATGTGTTCGATACCACTGTGATTTATTGCAACAACCAAAGTTGGATTCACTTTCCAGAGAGTCCCATGTTTCGCGACCTCTCCAAGCACATCAATATCATGCACCACTTTATCAAGAATATGGTACAATGAAGAGCAATAAGGCTTCAACACAATGATACTGATGAGGAGGTTGTAGACATCCTCATGAAGCCCTTGGGGAAGGTCAAATTATTATCCTTTTGAGAGAGACTTGGATTCGTTGAAGGACCCTTCCATGAGGGCCCTCTTGAGTTGGACATTGAACTCTGTGAGCTATTAGGGGCTTGGGGTACTTTTTGGAGCTATGAGAAACCAAAGCATGAGTAGTTCATATTCACATATAAGTTGTAGTGTCCCTTCTTGGTGAGATAGCTTTGATGACACTTAGAGATGGTGATTTTTATATAATGATATAATATTATGCATGACAGACTTATGTACATGCTTATATGTTATAGACCTAGTTTGGGTAACTTGGTTGTTGTGTGCTTATGATAATATATATGGTAGTGTGTATAAGAATTGATTTTGGTTAAAAGCATATTAGCGATGTTTTCTCTTTTGGTATCCTATTTTGGACATAGGTTTATGGAATGGATGGTGATCCAAAATTGAGACACAGATCCATTAATGATCATGGTTATGTGAAACATATGGGTAATTGTGATTTATGGATGATACATGATTTGTATGATTACATGTGTGTAATATCATACTAATAATGATGCGGCAAGGGACTTGATCATTGCCAACAAGGATACTCGAGTTATAAATGACTGGGGAAGTCATTTCTCCAAAACCAACATGACTGTGGAAGTCATGCACAATATTTGGTAAAATGTGAATAATTTAATTACGAAATTAATTTGATTCCTTTGATCTATCAGATTGTGATGTGTGCAGGTCGTGGAAGAAGACCTTACCAACGAATCATCAGATGGGTATGATCTCATAATCAGTACCTTAAGGTGAAGTGTGGAGTTTCAAAGAAGAATAGATGAGAAGACATGGAAATTAGGGCGCGAAGTCCTAAATCCATGAAATATAAATATGTGGAGTCTTGGATATATAATAAAAGAATTAGGGCACAGAGTCCTAAATCCATGAAAGATAAAGACATGGAGTCTTCTATCTATAATGAAATTTTTAGTGCTCAAAGTCCTCAATCTACTAAGGCCCAGAGATGCATGCAATAGGGGTGCGAAATCCCTAGTCTCTTGAAGAAAAATACCACTCATGGGCAGCTTAGGGATGAATTTCCTTAATAAAATCTCATTCATAAAAATTTTGGAGTGACTTTCTTAAAATAGAAATTCATGTCTAGCATCTCAAGTATGACTTTCAAAAAATAGTAAATCACCTCCAATCAATGGGTAATGAAGTATACTTGAAGGAAAAACACTTAAATTATCACTGATCAATCCTAATAGTTCAATGTCAACTTAATCCTCAGTATTATTAATATTATTCTTATCTTTTATGAGACTATTATATTATTATTAAAAGGGAATTATATCTTCTCAATCACTTCACACCTCTCCTTAATGGCATGAGTTACACTCCTCTAAATGGAATACAAAGCATGCATATTACTCATATTTTATGACATTAATTTGTATCTCCTCATATATATGTGTATCATGTATTCTAACTTAAGATAGGTGCATTGTGATACCAAGAGTTGGAGATATCTGAAAAAATATTATGAAACCAAGAGACTTGGATAGTAGTCAATTTATTTCGAAATGAATTTGAAATTCCTAAACTAAATTAATAAGTAGCTCTACATGGTGGAGTTGTATTGAGAGGAAGTGAAACTTGTCTTCCTCAAATTTCCTTGTATATCTCTCTACTGCTATATTTTGGTACTGCTTGTGAGCTCTTACAGCTCGGGGGTTCCAGGGGGAGAATTTTTCCTTGGATATGGTTCGGTGGAAAACTGGATGGTTCAAATGATTTGGTTAAGGGATCAAAGGTGGATCATATTCTCAATGATTGGAGCTCAAAATATCTTCAGGTATAATTTCCATTATACTAAAATTATGGTATAGCTTTAGCATAAAATAAAATGTAGACATTTAAATTGTTGTAAGCATGTAATTTTGGTTTAGGCTTATGTTATCTAGAATATTATTGATTAGTTAAAACAAATACTATAGAAATCTATATGTATGGATCTTTAGATGTCAATATTGGAGTTATTATGTGTGCATTTTATGGTACTAATCTTGGTATTATAGCATTTGAGAAAGGAAAGCCAAATATTTTTGAAGGTAATGTCAATAAATAAATTCCAAAGGACTTGGGTAAGTATTTCATGATTTATGGTTTTGTTTCAAGTAATTAGATGCATGTTCTAGAAATGGTTTTAGGATAGTTTGAAAAGTGTTTGAAAAAATTTGTGAATGAGTAATGTTATCAATTTATTTATGCATGAATAAGTGCTAATTTGCAGCTTACATCAGAATTAAGAAAATGGACATGTACCTAAAATATACATCGAGGAATTACAGAATCAACCCTTAATAGAAAATGAAAAAAATAATGGCTACTAAAATATGGTTTGGAAGATCAAATGCTTGAGGTAAGTTTGAAGTAAATTCCAGTTATGGCTTCTGTTTCATATTCTTATCAGTAATTCAATGATTTTTCATTCAAGTTTTTGTAATAGTACTATGATAATTTTGAAAGAAAACCTTAATGGCTATAGCATTGAGGGATGCCATGTGTTTGTCAAATTGTAGCAATTGGTACAATAAGATTGTCAAATCATGTCAAATGAATTAGCTTGTGGGTGGTAAAATGTTTCAAGAACTCATATGGTGGATTTAGAAATGTGGGAGTTCAATGAGCATATCTTATTAGCATAACTCTAGGTTGTTTTTCCTCATGTAGAGTTGTAGTTGTAAGTTTTCATTCCATGTGTTTGACAAAAGTCATAAATGAAACATTAAGGCTATCGTTTTTTGTTTTTTTCAAGAATCACGTTCCTCGGCATTTTTAATGCGACTCAACCCAACATCAGGGGGTATCCATGCCTGATGGGCTTGTAAACCCTGATTTGATTCGAAAAAAAATACTTTTCAAACCCAGATCGTAAATCCGGGCCATTTTGTAGATTGTTGTTGTTAGTTATGTCTGCCTGTTGTTGAGTCTTTGATGAAAGACTAAGATTATTTAGTCCCTGTTTTAAGATGCCAACATTTAAAGTTTAAATTTCTGAATTTTATGAGATAAATATGTTGAAGAATAATCTAAAATTCATTGTTGCCAAGTGTTTGACAAAATGCTTCAATGAATTTTAATTGCATGCTTGAAAAGTGTTTGTCATAAGGGTTCAATGACTATATAGTGCATGTCTGCAAAGTGTTTGTCAAAAGCCTTGAATGGATGTAGTTTTTGTGCATATAAATTGTTAGTGTAAAAGTCTTAGTGGAGAGTTTTTCATATGACTGTGAAAATAAATTTAATAATATATTGAAGTATGAATAGAGAATAAGAAATTTTTTTTCTTGTATTATCTAAAACTTTCATAAAAGAAGGTATTGTTGTTGGAAAGAATTTTACAGTGACTAGTTCTTTAGGATTTTGTGAAAATGAGTATTAGAGATTAATGTGACCTCTACTTCTCTATATTATTGATGGTGGGTAAGGTGGGACCTTACATAGGTGCACTATATGTTGGCTATGAGTTATATTCTTTCCAATACTAGTCGCACACGCGGGGGGGTCATAAGTGGGGCAAGAGCCCCCCTTGTTCCTTGTGTCGGCGCAGCAGAGGGGGGTGGTCACATGGGAGGGTGGCATCCCCCTTGTACAAGGGTTCGCAAGGAGCAGGTAGCCCCCTGCGCGGGGTATGGGGCAACAACCTGGGAAACGTTTTTTGAACCCTATTTTAGGTGGGCAGACCTGCTTATGGTTTTTTGCATGGGTTTTCACATGGTTTTGGGGCATGTTGGTTTTCAGCCCCTAGTATTTTGTAGATCCAGTCAAGGGAACTATGATTATCTTCTAATCTAGGGATAATGGATTGGGGTTTATGAATGATTTGGCATGTATATATATTTGTTGTAACACTAAAAGGAATATAATGAAAAATCAAGCTGGTAGTCTTGATTTGGGATCTAGGGGAAAAAGCTCTGTGTATATTTGTTTTATATTTTATGCTCTCGCTATTGTTTATTTTATGTTTTTTTTAAGAATTCGTTTGTAGATAATTTATGTACAGGGTTAAAACCTATATTTGGTATCGGAACATAGGTCACGAGTTCGATACACACTCAGCTCGCATTGGGGAGGATGTTGTTGCACATTGGATAAACCAATGCTCCCTGTTTGTTTCGCAACATGGACTAACTACCTCCAATCGATCCTTATCTATGGTGATGTGATTTTTGACTAACTCCTATGACCTACGAGTTTTGGTCTAACGGAAATCGTGATTCCCAATACTATGTATAGGTTGAGTTTTTTGCATTCCCCTCTGAAACCCCATGATGGTTGACATGTGTGTAGGGTGGGTGGTTCACCTTACCCTACAATTGATGACACATGTGTTTAGGGTTAGTGGTTCCACTTCCCCTACGACTGAAGATATATACATAGTATGAGTGGTTCATTCACCTTCTCTTGTGGATACCCTAGCATAAATCCTACCCATGTAGAACAATACTAATGGGAATTATCTCTCATCTGGCTAATGAGTTGGAAAAATTGGATGGGAACATAACACTAAAGATGGAAACATCATGTAATGTCTTACTCCCCATGTCCGTTGTCATCGCAAAGAGTCACTCCTTAACTACAAAAGGAGTAGGCCTTGCACATCATAGTTCATTTCAAATTTAAAGAGTTTTGAGTGGTGGGATGGCTTCTCAAAGAGTTTGAAATGATTTTTTATTCTTCAATAATTTCATGCATTTGGAAATCTATGGCAATTATAAATTGTATGGGTAAATTGCTATTATAGGGAGCATAGTGTAACAAATTAAAGGAGATGGATAATTGGTACTTACTCTAGGAAATATTCATATCCTAAATCAGAAACACATCTATAATGATGGCTCTCTACACAAACTCTGTTTTATGCAACATAAACAACATTGAGAAGGTACAGTACATGCATAAAGTATTTCAAAAATCCTTTATGAAATCTTCACTAACATGTTCTACAACATATATGTGATTTGAAGGAATTTGGAAAGCAGATAATTAACTATTAAATCATTGAACAATTTCTTACTCACACATTACTAGCTTCTGCAACTCATAAATTAGAAGAAATTGACAAAGAGAGAAACACACCATACATTATATAGTTCTTGAGTCACAAAATCCTTCAGCATGAAGTGAAAAAATGATTTTATTTATTATATTAAGTCTTCAGGTAGACCAACATCCAATCCTAAAATGGTATTTACAAATGGTATATATAGATAGAGAGGCACTAGCTCCATCTCTTCTAAAAAGAAGGAAACACTACTCCTAACATTACATAGGTGTCATAGGACATTAAATCTATATCCCACTGAAATCCAACTGAAATGACAGATGTAGATGAAAGAAGAGAAGAGAAATTGGGCTGAACTACTGAGTATGCTGACATGTTGCACCTTTTTGTGTTGATTTGTCTCATAATGTCTTTGGTTCTTAAATAACCATGTGTATTCATTAAATATGACCTTCAACAACCTCATAACCACTTATCACCATCACTTGTTATATCCATTTTTTTATGAGTCCTTATCTTTCCTGAACTGGCTCAAAAATTTTGCTGACGTAAGTCAAAAATAATTTAAAATAGGCGCTACCAGAAATTCTAGTAAAAACCTGTAACTACGCAAAATTGATAACGCTACCAGAATTTCTGGTAGCACTCTATTTCTTTTTAAAAAATGCACAGAAAACACTTGTAAAATCTGTACAGACTTATACACTTTGAAATTTGAGCTGTTGTACAAAATTGCACTTGATAAGAAAAAATGTGTTTTATTAGGAAACCTTTTTACCTTTCTTCCATGTGGGATGTAGCTTGAGAAAGCTTGTCGAAGTCTGATTTTATGCCAAAATTTGATCTTGATCTTCTGGTTCTTGTGGCTACTTCTTTGACAGTGTCTTTTTCCTCCTTTGAACCCTTTTGGATTTTTCTTCTTTTTCAGGGTTTTGTTTGCTGTTTTGAAGGGTTTTTTTTTTATCTTTATTTTTGGACTCATTTGTCTTTAACCCTTCATATTTTCCTTCTACATCAATGACCTCTGTCAAAAAAATTGGATTGTGCAGAGCCTTAGACTTGAGCCTGAACTTGTTGTTGTCTCTGGTATGTATTTTTCTGGACCAGAAACAAGTTTGGCCTCCTCTTTCCTTCTTTTTCTACTGATTTCATACTGTCCATCTTTTAGGAGCTCTTCATCAAACTTCGTGGGCTGATACACTTTATGTATTTTTTTTTGAATGTCTACTTCAGGAATTTCCAGTAGAAATTGTGCTTTGGATTTTTTTGCAGTTGCAAACCTTCCTCTTCGAGCTCTGGTATAGACATTAGGAAAAGGAGGAATGGGAGGCACCATTTTCATGGTTTTAGGTTTATTTATTGATGAACTCTCTTCTTTATCCATATTCCTCTCAACCTTGACTGAAGAAATATTTTATTTTCTTCTCTTGGCCTTATGGATATTCTCCTTTTTAGCCTTTCTCTTTATTCCTTTTACAGGCTGAGGGTGTTGTTGTGAAGCCGGAGGTGTAGGTGCAGATTGGTTTGCCTTGTAAAACAAGAAATGGTCCCATTTTCCTTAGCTCTTCTTCCACTAACACCTTAATGAGAGCTTGATGATACAAGATGTATTCTAAAGAAACAATGTGTGTTTGCATCCTAGGTGACATCTTTGTTAGAATATTTAGCAAAAAGTATGGAAAGTTGAGGGTCTTCATACCTTAAACATGAAATGGAAATCTTATATGTTAAGGAAACACTACAATATACATCATTTCACAAGTGAGGTAAATTTTAATGAGTTTAACAGCTTCTTCTGATTCACTCTTAATGAAACTGCTGGGAATTCCTTTGGCCCAGTTAGGATGTCTGTTTCCATATTTGAGGAAATAGTTTAGGTCTCCTCCAATGATGACTTGAACTTTAAACCACCTTTCTTCTTCTTGTGGAAGGTTGAATGCCTTAGAAATTGAATCTGTTGATACCTACAATTTAAGACCATATATGGTTGCTTCTTGTCCATCAAAAGAATTTCCAAACTCCTAAGCTACTCCTAAGTGAGAGCTTCCTAGTCTCGAGCACAGATAATACAACCCTACTTGAAAAAACAACCTTCTCACATTAAAATTTTCATCCACTAGGTCAGCTCCTTGTGGTTCATTTCATTTTAGCTTTGCTCCTCTTTTATTCATATTCAGTAATTAATAATTCTGTCTACTAAAATCTGATAGGTGGCACAGCTAGAAAATCTCACCTAATAGGTGTTATTGTTTCTTCATATGAGATCTTGTCTGAAATCTAAGAGTCCTTCCTCAAGATACACTCTATAAATTATCGTTCTTCAATATTTAAGCTTACAACTGATATTCTTCCTTCTTTCTCAGTGATTTAAAACAGGTACAATGGTTCACCTTTGTTAGGATTGTTATGTAATTAACAAGATTAGCAAAGCCAAATGTCAGAATCACTGTCGTTCCAACCACTTTGGGATTCTAGGATCTAGCCCTCCTGAATCCAGAGAGGGATCTCTCCAATAAGTGCAAATATGGATTTGTCTTTGAAGTCTTGGGTAATGATATTAGGCTAGTTATGAAGGCCAAGGGTTTTGTTTTGTTTTTGGATGGTTGAGCATGACTATTATTTGAGGGGAAAGTTCTAAATGCAAATAATTTCAAAGGTGAGAAGTTGCAAGCAAGTAGAACAAGCTTTGGCCAGGAAGATAGAATGTGTAGAATGTGATGCAATTTTGATCCATTGGGCTATGGAGTCATAATAGGCCTTCAATTGAGCAACAACATCAAGAGTGACTGAGGGCAAGTCATATTATATCACAATATTATTGAGATTAAAATGATGGAATGGACACAATAAAGCATTGGAGGGTGGAAAATGATAATAATTTCACAAAGGATTGCCATCAGGCCCAAACTGAAAAGCCTCGCACTGCCTCTGCATAGAACCAACCAAGGACGGGGCTAACCATGAACTTCTTGGGAAAGTTTGTATTAAAGCGACTTAATTGACAAAAAATCCCGATGTCTAGCATAATTACCTTCAGAAAGTATGAAAACACATAAGAGAAACAAAGTGCAACTTAGGATCAGATAAGGTACTTTTAAACCTAGTCTTCTTTCAGCCAACACCAAGGGAAACCTTCAAAATCTGCCTTTGGAGAAATAAAGCTAGAAAACAGGGCACACCATCGCTTTTCTAGTCTAACTTTAATAAGCAAATAATGAAAATAACTTTCAAGAAAAATGTTTGAAGCAAATAGTAGGACGAGGGAACGCCAGCATTCCTAACTGTTTAAACTGTATTAAATCATTCTTAAGCAAACAAATTGGAGGAAAACATTGAGATAAAGCTTATCAGTCAGAGAAGGGTACTGGTAAATAGTGAGTCCTAACTCTGTAAATGTTGTTCTTTATCAAGGAATAGTGAACAATATGACATACATAGCAGGAAAAACAATAACAAAGAAAAGAGGCACTTCACCAGTGGTATAGACCAGGATCCCAAAAAACAGCTTGTTATTGATGTCAAACCAGTTACAGTCTTTAGGTCCAATGTTTCAGTCCAGCAATCATCTTCACTTTTTCAGCCTAACTAATCTAATCACAAACAGAGCTTCAAGGGCTAGTGAACACTATTTACAAGTAGAAGTCTCAAGCTCAATTATATTTCACAATTCAACAACCAACTCAACCAACCCCTCTCTCATCTTCTCCAGTAGTATTTATAGAAGAATGAGGAGGTGAGATCTGATAAAATATCTCCAAAGATAATTAATACAGACTTAATGGCTTCTCGGCCTTTGGGGGGCTCGATGAAGAAGCTTACATAGGTGTCCTCTGTATTAAATAATTTACATTAAGATTTAAGCTCGGTGGGAGATCTTTTTGACATTTGAGGCTCTCTGTTATGTTGAAGTAACTCTGTTGATATTCTGTCATTAAGTTTATTTGCAGAATTAACTCTCTGGCTGCTCTGGGGAAAATATCTGATCTTGATCAATAACTTCAACCTCTGTTTTAATGCTTTGAGGCACAGGTGGCACTGTGGTAGCTGGGAGGAATCAATTTGCCTCAGATGTGGCGGTGGAGGCCTTGCTATCTGATAAACACTTTGATTTCCTTTTAACTGTGTCTTAATTGGGAGGATTAGGCTTTTGATAATCAATATTAGCCGTAATCCCCCCAGATCTGTCTTTAATCTTCCATTCTGGTTCTGTTGGTGTACAGTGTCGATTTATTCATTTACTGTGTTCTGTTGGTGTACAGTGTCACGCAGGGATCGTGAGGTATCAGTGTCTTTGGATTATTGATGAGGCGCGGAAATTTGAACCATAGATGGCTTTCTTTTAAAGAATCAAAGGCACGAGAATTAAAACCCCAGCCTTCTTCCTTTCTTCAGTACAATGAAAAAACCATATAATTACCCTTTATCAAATGATATATCCGGACTTCAAACTTTTTCCAAAACCAGGTTGTATAACCATTTCAGGTCGCAAAAGGAGTCCGCTGACGTCAGGGTGTTTGGGACCCGAAATCCTTATGAAATCCTCCCTATAAATCTCCCCGAATCCAGATTTCACGACCATACGAGCAAACAGACAAGGCCCGCTCCAATCCACTACTGCCGCGTGGATGCTGACTAGGTGTTTGGGACCACCGATTCTATGGAACTGCTGATTGTTACCATGGCTGTGGGGACCAAAGCGACTGATTTTGGGTTGTCGATCTGCAGATCAGATCGACGGCGGAGATGTTTGATAAATGCGCCATGCCTCACTTCATCCCCCGAGCTTCTTTTGAGTGTGATCACCGTTCGATGAGTCGGTCTCAGATCGGACAGCATACGCCAATATTGCGCTGAGCTCACAATCGACCTTTAACGCCCGGGGAGGATGGTATCTTAAAAACTCTCAAGGCCACCTGTCGGCCTGTGGAATGTGTTGCACTCGAATTGGAAAAACCACTTTCCCCACAAAGGTGGTGCGATAAAAAATGCTCCGGTTTTGTACAGTGATTGACCATGGTGTTAACCCGGGGTTAACGCAATTAGTTGTATTCACTCCAGCCCATTAAAATCCAGGTTCAAACCTCGAAACTATGGCTCTATAACTCATTCTCGATTTATTTCTATTATAAGCGGGTTTCTTTCATTGGACAAGTTTCGCAACTCCTACGGGAAACACCATTAAACACCTACACAATACGAAACAATCATTATAAAATCCTGCATATTTGGTTTTATTGCTACAAAGGGTGTGGGGAGAAGCGTGGTCGTTGGATTGTGCGATCAGGCCATCGCAATCGGAGGTGGGGGAAAACAAAAAATGCTCCCGAAAGAAAACTTCTGACGCGATAAGCACCTGATGGGACTAGCGCCTGGTTCTAGCATCAGGGCACATGGAGGGGAAATGATTTGGATTCAGCCCAAAGGGGCTTAAATATGCAACATAAAACGGCATTTTTTATGAAATTTTCAATGTTTTTTAATGGATTTTGGGGGTTTGGACAGAGTTCAAAAGGGGCTTTAAACTTCTTTAAAGGGGATTTTCATGAATAGAAGAAGGGGAATTGTGAAAAATAGAGGGGTTTTATGGAGGAAAAGAGGAGAAAAATGAAGGTTGGTTTTTCAATAGAGGAGTAGGGGAAATGGATTATGCAGCAGTCTGTTCTCATGAAATTAGCAGAATTCCAAAGTGTAAAATGGGCACAGCAGGGAAGATTTTGGACAGAGGCATGAGGCCTTCAAGAGTCTTCAAGAGCCAACACTTTTTTGCAATAAAATTTGTTCCTTGAAGGCTCCAAAAATGATTTAGCCACCTTTTGGTATAACAAAATTTTATAGGTGGCTAACAGTGGCTCCACTTGGGGATGGTGCCTTCTTAAATGCATCAAGAACTTCAGACTTGCATTCTCTGGGAGGCTGATCAATGCTTCATCCATTGGGCTGCCCTTCCTTTGCTAGGATGATCTTCTTTTGGTCTGAAATCAGGTTAGCGGCCATAAAAACAATGGATCTTTCAGCAACAAGCTTTCTACCTACCCAATCCTACAGATCTAACATTTTTTCTTGATTAGAGTGCACTTGGATTAGAAAACTCTTTTACAACATTTTATACTTTTGAAAGCAGGAAATCTAATCTATTTCTGCTCCTTATTTCTTCATGGACTTAGATTAAACAGTTGAGCCCATATGATTCTCTACCTAATCTACTATATGTTGGGATTAAACTGTCCAACATATTTTTATTCTCTACATTATACAACAGAAATTTAAAAGCATACAAGTCAGGATTGAACAGTTTAACTTGATGCTAATCTATGGCACAAAAACAAGCTACACATAGATCTTATTTTACATAAAATTAAAACAAAATGGAAGGCTTAGGATCTAATCTTTCAAAGCATTTCCTTCATCTTTTTTCACAGCTTTGTTTTGACTTTTGTTTTGAGTTGTCTTTTCTTTAATCAACTGGTTCAAATTTTGAGCTAATTGGAACCAGACTTACATCTTTTTTGACTCAGAATTTGAAACAGATTTGAGTCATTCTCTTTGGAAACTTAGGTTCAGATTTTGAGCATGTTTGAACCTTTGATTTCTACCCTAAACTATATACTGATAAGCCAAGATTAAATAGTTTGGCAAATCGAATTTACTATCCTATCAGCAGAAAATTTAAAACTAATTAGTCAAGATTAGGTTGTTTGACTAACTAGAAGTGTCTTCTTCAAGAGTGGCATTTGAGCTTGCACACTTTCAGATTTTGTTTCTCTTTTTGGTATGGGGTTGTACCTTTCTTGCTTTTACAATCTTCCCTCCTTTCTTTCTTTCTTTGTTTTTGTATTTTTTTATTTTTATAACTTTGAATGCACTGATGGGAGAAGTATTTAAAATGAGAAAAAAAGATAAAAAGGCTTTCAGAACATGACATGGATCAAGAGAAGTAATTCTTAAGCATCCTACCATTGATAGGACCCCCAAACAATTCTACTCCATTCAACTCTTGCAAGAAATAGGCATTATTACCAGCAGCTAAATGAATAGAGTAAGGGCCAAGCCATAAGTTGTCAAATTTTCCATGCTTGCCCTTGTCTTCCCTCCTTGAGTCCCACTTCAAAACTTTGTCCCCAATATTGAAATTGATGGCCTTTGTTCTTCTGTCAAAAATATTTTTAATGTTGTCCTACTTCTGCAATGCTTTGTTATAAACCTCCTCTCTGGTTTGCTGAAGATGAATGGTCTGATTTATTCTTCTGATCATGTCATTATCTTCAGTTTGCAACTCTTGAATCAAATTCATCACTGGTACACCAAGGCTGGTTGGAAAAATTGCATCAGTACCATACACAAGTTGGAAAGGTGACATACCAATAGATTTCTTCAAAGTCAATCTGTTAGCCCAAAGTGCATGAACTAGCTTTGTGTGCCAAGACTTTTTGTTGTCCTCCAACAGTTTCTTGATTATGTTCACTAAACTCTTGTTTGAGGATTATGCAAGTCCATTACCTTGAGGGTAATAGGCCGTGGAATGCCCCAATGTTATCTGATATCTGTGACAGAATTCAACCATCTTCTTTGATCCAAATGCTGCTGCATTATCAGTGATGATCTTGGTAGGACAACCAAATCTAGAGAGAATATTATTCTCTATGAATTTTATAATAACAGAATAATTGGCTTGCCTACAATGTATGGCTTCTATCCACTTAGTGAAATAGTCTGTGGCAGTGAGAATCCATCTATGCTGAGCAGAAGAAGGTGGATGGATTTCTCCTATGAAGTCAAGTCCCCACTGCTGAAAAGGAGCTTCAACAGTGATTGGATGCAGAGGTAGGGGTAGCAGTTTTCTTTTGCCTTCAAAAATTTGACATTTATGACAGGAAATGATCATCTTGTGTATATCAGGAAAAAGAGTAGGCCAATAGAAACCATCCCTCAAAATTTTGTTGGCTGTTGTCTTCCAGTACAAATGACCTCCACACTCTCCTTCATGGAACTTGTGCTTAACCTTCTCTGCATCATACTCAGGCAAACATTTAAGCAATACACCACTTGCATTTTTCCAATAAAGACATCTATCTATAATGCAATAGTTTACAGCTTTTAACTTTAGGAACCTTGCCTTTGTTTTTGTCAAACTAGGAGGTGTATTTAAATTAAGCAAAACATAAATAATATCAGCATACCAAGAGGAATTCATAAAATGGTCTTCAACAATAGGAGTTGAGATTTCCTCTTGATCCTCCAAATCATTAATCATATTAATATCAAGAACTTCAAAATTGGTTTCAACCATCAATCTAGCTAGACCTTGGCCTTTGATGAGTTTAGTGGGCTTTATCTCTAAATCATATTCAAGAATAACAACAATCCACTTACCTCTCTTACCATCCAGGTCCTGTGTTAGAATGTCTTTAACAACTGAGTTTGGGACAAAGGCAATGATGTGTGAGTGAAGGATGTACACTCTGAAATCTTTCAAAGATTTAACCAAAGAAAAAGCTTGCTTTTCCATAATGTTATACTTCAGAGGGTCATCCCTCAACGCCTTGCTAAAGAATGCAATAGGCTGGTCTTGTCCTTGTGGATTTTTCTATAAAAGGACAGCAGCTATGGTATGTTCTAATGCAAATGAAAAAATATAAAAATCTTTTGAGAAATTAGGACTTATTAGAACCGGTGTCTTAGTTAACGCTTGTTTCACCAGTTCAAAGGACTTCTTTGCTTCCAAGGTCCATTTCACCCCTTGCTCCTTTTTCAACATGTTTGTGATATTTCTAAGGAGCTCAGCTAAGTTGGGGATGAACCTTGTCAAAAAGTTAATCTTTCCAATGAAAGATTGCAACTCCTTGATGTTTTGAGGATGAGATATTTGCAATATGGCCTCAATCCTTTTGGGATCTATCTTAATACCCTCTTCTGAAAAGATGTGCCCAAGAAGTTTACCTTCTTGGAGACCGAATAGTGTTTTCTTAGGGTTTAAAGATATTCCAAACTTTATGCATTTCTCGAAAACTTTTCTTAAGTTTTTTAAGTGCTCTTCATCTATTTTTGAAAACATAGTGACATCATCAAGGTATATAATGATGAAGTAGCCCAGTTCTTCCGAGAATGCTATGTCCATAGCTCGCTGAAAAGTTGCTCCAACATTAATTAGACCAAAGGGCATTTTCACATACATGAAAGTGCCCCATGGTGTAGTAAAGGTTGTCTTTAATTGATCATCTGGGTGAACTAAGATCTGATTGTACCCTGAGTAGCCATCAAGCAAAGAAATTCTTCTAGACCCTACCACCCTTTGCAACATATGATCCATCTTAGGTAAAGGGTAGTTGTCTTTTAATGAAGCTTTTTTTAGGTCTCTAAAGTCTATACAAAGCCTGATTTATCCTGTTTTCTTCCTAACTGACACCAGATTAGACACCCACTCAGAATATCTAATAGGGACAATAATACTAGCATCGTACATTTTCATGATCTCCTTCTGAACCAAAGGCAACTGAACAGGGTTTATTTTGCGCAGTTTATGTTTGAATGGTTTTTGGTTTTCTTTGAGAGGGATTTTGTGTTGTATTATTTCAATGTCATAGGATTTCAGATCTCCGTAACTCCACGCAAAAACATCAGAAAACTCTTTAAATAGCTCTATGTATTTGAGTTTAATGTGAGCTAGTAAAGTTTTAGACAGTTTAATCATCATAGGTTTAAGTTCACTGCCTATATTGCACTCCTCCACTTCAGACTCTACAGGTTCCAGTTTTGGCTTCTTGGCCACACCGTTAAAATCAAACAACTCTTCCAAAGGTGCCAGACCGCTTGGAAAACTTTCATTTTTAGAGTGTAGAGTTTCTAACTCCTCTGTTTCTAACTCTGCATTCATCTCTGCTTCATTTTCAAGTTTGCTAGATAACAGGTTTACATTAGCAAGTTTAGGAGACCTTTCTTCTTTATCAAGAAAATTTTATTCACTAGGGCAGTCGGTTTCATAATCTGAATCTGAACTTGGTAGTTCGAATTCATTTCTTAACTGCATGAAGTCTTCTATTTGTTTATTTCTGTCGAACACTTGCCAGTATTTTTCGTTATCAGGAACGGCTGGTCTAAATTTTATCTGAGTTGTGCAGTCTTTGGTTCCATATGGTGTTAAGCATGTCCTAGCTGCAAAGGCTAAATTGTGGGCCGCAATATTTCTTTTTCTTGGGACAAAAATCAATCTGGACTCCTCGAAAGTCTTTAAAAGGTCCATGACATCGTTTCGGTAGGCCCTAAGTCTAGAATGATTTGCGTTATACTCCCCATCGACTTGCCTAATAACTAACTCTGAATCCCCATACACATTGATTCTTTTGGCTCCTAACTTCTTCAACAATTGTAAGCCTAAGAAAAGGGATTCATATTCCGCTATGTTGTTAGAACACTGAAAGTTTAATTTGTAGGAAATGCTTTCTGTGTGGTTGTTTTCAGTGTTGGAAATCCAGACACCTGCACCAGCATTGTTCCTAGTGCAGGATCTGTCAAAATACGTACTCCACAGAGGACTATTTTTGGTTTCATCTATTTGGTGTTTGTCCTTCCCAACTAAAATGCTTTTGGATGTTTCTTGAATGTTAGCGCTTAGCTGGGCTTGTTTTAATTCCTCAATTTTTTCAATATGTTGAGGAATGCTTTCTTGACTGTCAAGGTTAAAGAGCGATGGACGTATGATTTGTAGTTCAAAACATGTGTTGGGTTTGCTAATATTTTCAAATGCAGCAAACTGTTTTGACACTCCTACGTTGTGTTCTTCTTCCTTTCTATCGGCCATCAGTTCATTTAAAGTGACTTGTTCATCTAATATGTCATCATTAAAGAGGATAAATGAATCAAGGCCTTTGTTTACGGAATAAAGGGGAGCGTTTTGCGGTCTGTCTTGACTACTAACCATGTATTGCATATGGGACTCCCTGTAAAGTCTTCTTGTCTGATTGAAAACAGGGATGGTCGCATAGGTCATGTCCATCTGCATAGTCCCCTGTAACTTAGCCCCACAAGATCTAGATAATAGAATTCCATACTTTGGGGGCACATCATCCACAACAATGTCCATGACTAAGCGTTTGGCTGGGATCTGTGCTAATTTAACGCAGAGGTCTTTGATTAATCCTAAACATTTTACTCTACTTGAGTCAAAGGAGTAAAGATCTTTATAAGGTCTGGTGATTTCTAGACCCAGGCTTTCCATCACAGCTTTTGGCATTAAATTGTGAGAGGCGCCTGAGTCATGCATAGCGTTGTGAAAATTTTTGTCATGAACATTTAAACTCACATAAAAGGGAGGAACATGTCCCTCTTGATATCTACCTTCAATCTTTGGACCGAAAATAAGCTCTGGCTGGTCATCATTAAGATTGAATGTATCCTCATTTTCCTCTATATTTAAAGCCTTCAAAATTTGGTTTCTATATACAATTTGGGCAGCTAACTCAGTCAGGGGAACAGAGATTTTAATCTTTGAAATTTCCTGCTCTAGGCTAAAAGGAATTTGGTTCTTCGAAGAACTTGTCTCAGCCTTACTAACTGCCATTCTGTTAGCAATCTGTGTTTGCTTATTTGTTCTATTTACATTTGAAAAAATGGTTTTAACAGGAGTACTAGCTGAAATGTTAGTACTACTAATGTCCGCACTCTGTTTCTCATTGTTTTGAGTGTCTTTCTCTCTACCTTTATCAGAATTCACAGCCACTGTTTTGTCCTTTTGTTTGACAACTTTAGGCTTGTTTGCAGTGTTGTTTTGTGAAGTTTTGTCAGAGGTTCTGGTGTTGGGTGCTTGTTGACTAGTTTTTCTTCTAAGGTCATATTCTCTTTGAGACTCTATGATGACATTTTCCATGTCTTGATAATAACTTTCATCATCATCTCTTTTGTCATCATAAGGAGTGTATAGACCTTGTTTTCTATTATAATGAACTTCAAAGTCATCATTATCTACCCCCAACATGTTGATATCATCTTCCTCTGTTATTTCATCTATTTCCTCAACCTCACTTACATAGTTTTGATGAAATGGAGGAGTGATCTATTGATCATCTTCCCTAGGTATGTTTGAAGGTTGGTTCCTTCTAAAATTCTAATTCTGGTTCTGATTTATATTTTGAGGAGCATTTTGGTTTTGATTGGCTTGTGCTCTCTCAAGGATGCTCATTTTCTTCATCATCTCCTCCATCATTCTCTCCATTTTTGAGTTGGAAGTAGAAGGGGTGGGTTCATCCCTGAAGGCTACCCTCTTCTCATTTTTCATTCTTTCTCTCTTCTCCATTAAGTTTACTTCCACAGCAAGAGCTCCTTTTTGCATCTCTTCAAGAGTTGCAAGATCTCTCTCTCTCGGCTGATAGGCCATTTCAGGGTCAAACCCTTCAGGAAATTTGTTTAAAGCTGAGCCTTGCGGAGGTTTCATATCTAGGGAAAGCGCATTATATACACTGTTGAATTTAGTACAATAAGCTTGTACACTTTCCCCTGTGTTTCTATGGAGGTTTTTGTAATCAAAAAGGACTTGGAGAGGATTCTTCTTTACTTCCCATTTGTTTAAGAATGTCTGATGGAAGGCTTGGAGATCATTGATACTATGGGGGGTTAAGCCTTTGAACCATTTTCTTACTTCTCCCCCCAGAATCTGAGCAAATAATCTAAGTTTGACAGAATCATCATCAATTTCATTTATGTCAAATTATTCATTCATCTTATCCACATGTTGTGATGCAGTTGTAGCATTGCTAGCATCATATAATGGAATTTTGGACCGATAGTCCTGTGGGAGATTGACTAATGGTACAGGAAGGACTAAGGGAGCATACCATGCTGCCATGATATGTGGTGGGGGTGGATTCACAAGGGGTGGATTAACAAAAGGAAAAGTGGGCTGAAGTGGAGTGGTTTGAACAGTGGATGTAGGGTGAGCAGAAGTGGATGGAACAACAATAGATTGTCGAGCTGATCTGGGATGAGAGACACCTAAGTTGTGAAGGAAATACAAATCCGGAGGTGTTGTTTCCCTACTACCAGGATGTTTACTTGTTCCAGGAGATGAAAGTGAAGACTCAGAATCTAGTTGAGTTATATCATCAAATGACCTAGTTCTAAAGGGATTTACTAAGTCAACTTGTGATTGTTGTAGAGCTTAAAGATCTTCAGGAACTGAATTAGCTCTCAAGGGTGATCTGAAAACAATTGATAATTTAATCCTAGGAGATTTCTTAAGGATACTTTCTGGGTTATCAACTATCTCAGGTGGATCAGGGTTAGGATAGGCTCTAGTGTGAATCTTTCTAGGAGCCACTATGCAGTGTTTTTCAGACCCAAATAAAACAGAAAAGTTCAACCAGGTATGACAGTCTTTAAAAAGGTCAACTAATATGTTTACACAAATTTTAATCCTACAGTCCTCTAACTGAGTTTGAATGATATTATAAGGATAAGAGTTCTCCCCAGTGGAGTCTTAAGGTTTGTCGAGGATTGTGGAGTCGCCAAGTGGAATCTTTTAGCTCGTAAGGAGGTAAAAGGTTTTATGGTCCACCACCATGTTTATTGGATACCAATATGAAATATTTTGGTGTTTTCTGAGTTATTTTTCAGTTGTGTGGTTTCTAAGAATGTCTTAACTCTGTTTCAAAACTTAGCTACGGTGATGAGACAAAGACAGTCTACTCTTATGGCTAAGCGAGCTGATCTTTCAAGGTTAGATAAAGCCTTATGATAATCCTAGGGTTTGCCTAGCTTGTCACTGATTCAAACAAGTTTTATCATGATTACCATTTCTTGGTAGTGCTTGAAAAGGTTGCTTTTTACTCACAAGTTCTTATGAAATTTTCAAGGGGAACCAGAGATTCTGGGTTCGCTCCCCAGTGGAGTCGCCAGAAATGTTAGGATTCTGTAATTAGCAAGATTGGCAAAGTCTAATCACAGAAAAAACATCATTTCAACCACTTTGGGATTCTAGGATCTAGCCCTCCTGAATCCAGAGAGGGATCTCTCCAATAAAGTGCAAAGATGGATTTGTCTTTGAAGTTTTGGGTAATGATATTAGGCTAGTTATGAAGGCCGAGGGTTTTGTTTTGTTTTTGGATGGTTGAGCATGATTATTGTTTGAGGTGGAAAGTTCTAAATGCAAAGAGTTTCAAAGGTGATAAGTTGCAAGAAATCAGAACAAGCTTTGGCTAAAAGATATATATGACGTTGGTTTTTAGTCCATTGGGCTATGGAGTCATAATAGGGCTTTAATTGAGCAACAACATCAAGAGTGACCCAAGGGGCAAGTCATCTATATCACAATATTATTGAGATTAAAGTGATGGAATGGAAACAATAAAGCGTTGGAGGGGTGGAAACTGATAATAATTTCACCAAGGATTTATAATCAGTCCAAACAAGAAAAGCCTCTTAAGTAACTATTTAAAACCAACCAAGGACAAGGCTAACCATAGACTTCTTGGGAAAGTTTATATTAAAGCAACTTAATTGACAAACAATCTAGTAATCCACATAATTACCTTCAGAAAGTATGAAAACACATAAGAGAAACAAAGTGCAACTTAGGATCAGGTAAGGTACTTTTAAACCTAGTCTGCTTTCAGCCAACACCAAGGGAAACCTTCAGAATCTGCCTTTGGAGAAATAAAGCTAGAAAACAGGGCACACCATCGTTTTTCTAGTCTAACTTTAATAAGCAAATAATGAAAATAACTTTCAAGAACAATGTTTGAAGCAAACAGTAGGATGAGGGAACGCCAACATTACTAACTGTTTAAACTGTATTAAATCATTCTTAAGTAAACAAATTGGAGGAAAACATTGAGATAAAGCTTATCATTCAGAGAATGGTACTGGTAAAAAGTGACTCCTAACTCTATAAATGTTGTTCTTTATCAGGGAATAGTGAACAATATGACATACATAGCAGGAAAAACAATAACAAATAAAAGGGGCACTTCACTAGTGGTATAGACTAGGATCCCAAAAAACAACTTGTTATTGATGTCAAACCAGTTACAGTCTTCAAGTCCAATGTTTCAGTCCAACAATCATCTTCAATTTTCAGCCTAACTAATCTAATCACAAACAGAGCTTCAAGGGCCAGTGAACACTATTTACAATTAAAAGTCTCAAGCTCAATTATATTTCACAATTCAACAACCAACTCAACCAACCCCTCTCTCATCTTCTCCAGTAGTATTTATAGAAGAATGAGGAGGTGAGATCTGATAAAATATCTCCAAATATAATTAATACAGACTTAATGGCTTCTCGACCTTTAGGGGGCTCGATGAAGAAGCTTACATAGGTGTCCTCTGTATTAAATAATTTACATTAAGATTTAAGCTTGGTGGGAGTTCTTTTTGACCTTTCAGGCTCTCTGTTATGTTGAAGTAACTCTGTTGATATTCTGTCATTAATTTTACTTGCAGAATTAACTCTCTGGCTGCTCTGGGGAAAATATCTGATCTTGATCAATAACTTTGGCCTCTGTTTGAATGCTTTGAGGCACGGGTGGCACTGTGGTAGCTGGGAGGAATCAATTTGCCTCAGATGTGGCGGTGGAGGCCTTGCTGTCCGATAAACACTTTGATTTCCTTTTAACTGTGTCTTAATTGGGAGGATTAGGCTTTTGATAATCAATCTTAGCCGTAATCCCCCCAAATCTGTCTTTAATCTTCCATTCTTGTGCGTTCTGTCTTCGACATTGATACCCTTCGATTTTTTATTCATTTACTGTGTTCTGTTGGTGTACAGTGCCGCGCAGGGATCATGAGGTATCAGTGCCTTTGGAGTATTGATGAGGCGCAGAAATTTGAACCATAGATGGCTTTCTTTTAAAGAATCGAAGGCATGAGAATTAAAACCCCAGCCTTCGGCCTTTCTTCAGTACAATGAAAAAACCATATAATTACCCTTTATCAAATGATATATCCGGACTTCAAACTTTTTCCAAAACCAGGTTGTATAACCATTTCGGGTCACAAAAGGAGTTTGCTGACGTCAGGGTGTTTGGGACCCAAAATCCTTATGAAATCCACCCTATATATCTCCCCGGGTCCGGATTTCACGACCATACGAGCAAACAGATAAGGCCCGCTCCAATCCGTTCCTGCCACGTGGATGCTGACTAGGTGTTTGGGACCACCGGTTCTGTGGAACTGCTGATTGCTACCGTGGCTGTGGGGACCAGAGCGACTGATTTTGGGTCATCGATCTGCATATCAGATCGACGGCGGAGATGTTTGATAAATGCATCGTACCTCATTTAATCCCCCGAGCTTCTTTCGAGTGTGATCACTGTCCTATGAGCCGGTCTTAGATCGAATGACATACGCCAATATCGTGCTGAGATCACAGTCGACCTTTAACGCCCGGGGAGGGCGGTATCTCCAAACCGCTTAAGGCCACGTGTCAGCTCCTAGCATGTGTTGCACTCGAATTGGAAAAACCTCTTATCCCACAAAGGTGGTGCGATCAAAACAGCTCCGGTTTTGTACAGTGATTGACCGTGGGGTTAAGGTGGGGTTAACGCGGTCGTTGTATTTTCTCGGCCCATTCGAAACTCGAGGTTCAAAACTTCGAGCTTGTGGCTCTATAACTCATTTCCTATTTATTTCTATTATAAGTGGGTTCTTTCTTTGGACAAGGTTCGCGGCTCCTACGGGCAACAACTTCATTTAAACACCTACACAATACGAAACAATCATTATAAAATCTGCATATTTGGTTTCTTTAGCCGGAGGGGTGTAGGGAGAAGGCCAGTTGGATTGCGCAATCGGGCCATCGCAATCGGAGGTGGGGGAAAAAACATTAAAAATGCTCCCAAAGGGAAACTCTGATGCGATAAGCACCCGATGGGTATAGCGCCTGGTTCCAGCACCAGGGCATATAATGTGGAAGTGGTTTAGGACTTAGCCCAATGGGGCTTAAGTCTGCAACATAAAACGGTATTTTTTATGAAATTTTCAATGTTTTCCAAGGGTTTTGAGGGTTTGGACAGAGTTCAAAAGGAGTTTTAAACTTGTAAATGGGATTTTTATGAATGGAAGAAGGGGAATCATGAAAATAGAGGGTTTTATGGAGGAAAAGGGGAGCAAAATGAAGGTTAGTTTTTCAATAGAGGAGTAGGGGAAATGGATGATTTTGCAGCAATTTTTTCTCATTAAATCAGCAAAATTCCAAAGTATAAAATGGGCACAATACATAAGATTTTGGACAAAGGCATGAGGCCTTCAAGAGTCTTCAAGAGCCAACACTTTTTGCAATAAAATTTGTTCCCTGAAGGCTCCAAAAAATGATTTAGCCACCTTTTGGTATAACAAATTGTATAGGTGGCTAACACACCCTCCCATGAAATATATTTTCGTTATGTTAAGTATCCTTGACCATAGTATGCACCATGTGATAGAAATTATGGTCTTCATTTGGTTGTGTAGCTTGATATGACATGCTACAGGTGGCTTGAGATGAGTTGATCTGTAATTGGAAGTGACCTCCATTGTATGTTGATTATTGGCCTAAATTTACGGCAACGTCTATGTGTGACCAACCAAATGTTCATCGTATTAAGACTATGAATCCATGCTATTTTCCAATCGATAATGATGTACTTTGACATGAAACTAAACCAACTCGGCTGGCAGAAAGGATGGGATCAACGATTGGTTTTGTTACTGCGAATTGACACCTAGACACTACATGTATAACCATGAATTAAAATTAACATGACTGACAACATAGCACTTCTATCACATGATTTAATTCATAATAAAAATATTTTAAACTTATTTTAAACAAGAACACGTGGCTTGACACAAAACGGATGTGATTTTTTTTTTTAAGGGGAAGTTACTGGAATTTCCGGTAGCATCAGATTAAAGAAAAACATAGAGAAACAAAATTAAAATAGATTGTCCAAAAAGGGCTAAAACAGGCGCTACCGGAATTTTTGGTAGTGTTCAAAATTTTTTGAAATTTATAAAATCTAATCCTAAAAACAAAAAAAATTAAAATAGACTTATGATTTAGCAAAGAACTATGCTAGCATTGGCTCTATAGGGGATATATCTCTCCCTGTGAGGCTCCAAGAATATTTTGCAGTTTCAGTGCCTTGTCATTGGGCTATGGAGTCTTATTATGAAACAAACTAGTATCTATAGTGAACTTAGGCTACCAACAACCTTAGTAAAATAAATTCTTGAGAAAGAGCCCATTGAATCAAATTCCAAACAGTTTTGTCCCTTCAAGATGTTACAACTCAGAGGTATTGTTCTTCAAAATATTTGAGATTCTGAAAGGACAAAGCCATAAAGCATCAAATTTGGAATGCTTACCTGGGCCTTGATGCTGTGCATCCCATTTCAACACTAGATCTCCAATCTAAAAATCTTCCTTTTTAGTTCCTCGATCAAAAATTTGCTTTAAAACTTGCTGATATTTTCTCACCAAATCATATTGGTGTTCTCTCTTTTGTTTCACTTCTACGATATGATAAATTCTCATGGTCATGTCATTTTTCTCTAATTCATGGTATTGTAGAGATTTAGCTATAGGAATGGCCAATTGGACTGAAAAAACAACATCAGTTCCATAAGCCATTTGAAAAGGTGATGTATTAATAGACTTTTTGATTGTCACCCTGTCATCCCATAAAGAAAACTTTAGTTTTGAATCCAAATATTTCTTTTTTTGCTCCAATATTTTGGTGATGATTCTTACCAAAATTTTGTTCGATGAGTTAGCTAAACCATTCCGTTGTGGATAGTATTTTGTAGAGTGAAAGATATGAATACCATAATATTCACAGAAACTTACCAATGGAGTAGCTTTAAAAGTAGTTGCATTATCTTCTACTAACGTTGATGGACATCCAAATCTAGTGACGATTCCCTCCAGAAATTTGATGATAAATTTATGAGTAGGCATTTCTAGTAGGTATTGCTTCAATCCATTTGGTGAAGTAATCAGTTGCAACAAGAATGCGACGATTATCTCCACTTGAAGGTGGATGAATTTCGCCAATGAATTCTAAGCCTCATTGTTGAAAATATGAAAAAACAACTATGGGCTTGAGAGGCAATGAATTCAAATGTTTCTTACCGGTGAAATTTTGACACTTTTCACATGCTCTCACCTCAGAACATATATCAGAAAACAAGCTAGGCCAAAAATAGCCATCTCTTAGTATTTTGTATGAAGTAGTTCAAAAATAATGATGATATCCACACACACTACTATGCATATCAAACATAACTTTCTTGGACTCATCTGGTTCAATGCACCTCAACAAAACTCCAATAGGATATTTCCAATATAAACAATTATCTTTGATGTAGAATTTAATAGTTTTCAGCTTCAAAGATCTCAGTCTGCTTTTATCAAAATTTGGAGAAGGTTTAAAATTTTGCAGAAAATAAATGATATCTTTATTTCAGTTGCACTTAGAAAGCTTTACATCCACTTCCATGTTGTCTATAGGATTATAAATTTTCCCTTCTAAGTTGTCATCCATGAAATTCAAGCCCAAAACTCTTGAATTTTCTTCAGCTAGTAGTTTGGCTAATCCTTGACCTTTGATTAGTTTGGTAGGCTTTATCTCTAAATCAAACTCAAGAACTTTAGTCACCCACTTACTTCTTTTTCCATCGATATCACGTTGAAGTAATATTTCTCTAACAACAAATGAAGTTACATAGGAAATAACTTGAGCATGCAGAATATAAACTCTAAAATCCTTTAGAGCTCTCACTAATGCATAGGCATGCTTTTCCAACATTTCATACTTCAATTCTGTATCTCTAAGAGCTCTGCTAAAAAATGCTATGGGAGCTTCCTTATTTTTTGAATCTTTTTGTAACAAAACAACAAAAATAGTACCCTAAGAGGAAAATGAGAAGATCAATAAAGGCTTTGAGTATTCAAGGCTTACCAACTGAGGTGCTTCAATGATAGCTTTTTTTATCAGCTCAAATGAATTTTTGGCTTCAATTGTCCATTTGACATATTTGCCCTTCTTCAGTATGCCAGTAATATGCTTTACCATTTCAGAAAAATTGGGGATGAAACTTCTTAAGAAATTGATCTTACCAAGGAAATATTGAACCTCCTTCTTGGATCTTGGAAGTGTTAAGTCCTGAATTGTAATCACTCTTTTAGAATTAATTTTCACTCCATATTTAGAAAGTATGTGACCTGAAATCTTACCTTCTTTGAGAGCAAGATGATACTTCTTTTGGTTCAATGATATACCTTATTTTCTTCATTTAACAAGTAATTATGTCAAGTGTTGAAGGTGTTCTGGATGTGAAGTTGAAATAACAGTAATATCATCTAAATAGATGACCAATAATTTATCTTTTTCTCCAATGAATGCAAAGTTCATAGCATGCTAAAAAGTAGCTCTCGCATTCATAATCCAAAATGGCATATTTGCATACATGAATGTTCCCCGGGGAGTAATGAGTGTTGTCTTCTCTCGGTCTTCTGGCCAAACAAAAACTTGATTGTACCGAGAGAATCCATCCAACATGGAAATCTCGTCTGACCCGATTACCTTTTGAAGAATATACTCCATCTTTGGAAATGGATAATTATATTTCTTGGAGCATTTGTTAAGATTCCTGAAATATATACATAGTCTGACTTCACCACTCTTCTTTCTTACTGGAACTAGATTGGACACCGAATTTGATTACCTGAATGGAATGATGATTTTGGCATCTAAAAGTTTCTTAAATTCCTTATCCATTACTAGTAACAATAGTGGATTGATTTGTCTTAACCTCTACCGGAAAGGCTTAGTACCATCCTTCAATGGTATCCTATTCTTAGTGATGGTTGTATCATATGTCTTAAGATCCTCATATTTCCAAGCAAAAAGCATCAAAAAATTCACAAAATAGATTGTGGTATTCAGTCTTTCTTTCTTCTAATATATCTTTTGACAACTTAACATACCCGAGTTCTTCTTCTATCCCCAAATTGAAATATTCTAATTCTACTTCTGTTTCAGCTAACTGTGTTTTGACTGAGACATCATTGTGGTCAAAGAGCTTCTCAAGTGGGCTTAACTCCTTGGAAATATGATTGGTAGGCAGTTGAATGATAGGCTGATCAACAATATGTTTTTTCAGAATTTTTCTATCTTGCAAATCAACATAATCCTTCATGATATCTTCATCTTGATCAATGTTTAGGATACAAAACTCTTCAACAGCTTCAATGAATCTTCTAATCTCCTGATCATCCTAAAAGCCTTTCCAATGTTTGACATTGTCATGAATGTTAGGTCTGAACCTAACTTCCACTTCATATTTCATCTTTATAGGTATTGGAATCTTGAATGAGCTTGTTGAAATAGAAAGTTAATCAGCCAACATATTACTTTCTCTTGGAACAAAATAAATGTTAAAGGCCAAGAATGAGTCTTCTACAATTCTCCATATTTCATTTTGGTAATATATAAGTCTGGTATGATCAGATTGATAAACATTTCTGATTTTCTGAATAATAAATTCAACATCTCAAAAAACCAGAAATTTCTAAAATATTCGTATCTTTTGTTGTTTTTAAACCAATCAACAGAGCTTCATATTCAACCACATTTTTAGTTTCTTCAGATTCAAGTTTGAAAGAAAAAGTGGAGCTTTATTTCAAATGGAAAATGAGAACTATCCTTGAACAAACTCCTTCTTTAGAACATTAGCCATCAAAATACATTTTCCACAGCTTAGAACCCTCATGACTAATATTTTTTTTCAGCAGGATTCAAAATATGAAAATTTTTTGCAGGCAGGGCAGAATTATCCATATATAAAATGCTTGAACCTACATTAATTTTCTAGCATAAATTGGATTATTAGTGGGGTCTTTGTTGTCACTAATGATATATGTCAGTTGAGCTTCTCTATAAAGTCTCCTATGTTCTCTTCCAAAAACAGGGACAATAGCATAAGTGAAATCCATTTGTAAAGTTCCTCCCAAACTTCAAATCCATGACTTAGAAAGTAACATGCCAAATATAGGAGGAAGTTCACCTACAACAAGATCCATCACCATCCCTCTTATGGGTAACTGAAAGAGGCTTACTGCAAAGTCTTTGATGACACCAAGGCATTTAACTTTCCAGGAATCAAGTGAGTAGAGATATTGTTGTTACACAAATTTTTGGTCATCTAACATGTTACTATTAGATAGACCAAAGTACACCATGTAAGACAAATTTTACCCTAAGTAAAATTGCTTTCACTATGAAAAATTAACTTACTAATCCTTAATTTATTAAGTTGTTCATGGTCTAAACATGAAACCCCATGAGGAAATATTGAATAAATCCATATTTGTTTGATTTTCCTCAAGGAATAATTAGTTAAACAACAATTTAATTAATATTCCTGGTCATATTTAACCCAAAACATGAAAATTATTAGATAAATCATTATTTATCTTATTATTTTCTAGGAATAATTATTTAAATAATATTCCTTGTTAAATTTGACTAAATCATTTATAAATAATTGAATAAATCACTATTTATTTAATTATTACTCAACCACATCCTTAAAATAATAAATAAATCATTTATTTATTTATTATTTACAAATAAATGGATTTGATCAAATTCAAATTCTTTTTCCTTCCAACAAATATAATAAAAAATTCCATAAAATTTGGATCTAGATTTGGTTAATAATATTTTAATTATGCACCAATATCTAGACTAACTCAATATTATGTTATAAATAGAAGGGTTTTTCCATTCACTCACTACCTTTTGTTGCCTAAATATCACTCTCGATCTATACTCTTGGTCTGACTTTCATCCTCCATCATTGTCATATTTTTCTATATTTTCTCTTCTGAGCTCCCCTTGAGTTCCATTTTTGTCTCAGTTTTCTACACCATCAAGAGAGAGAGATCTTAGATCTGAAGCACTGAGGACATACAAGAACCCATCCCATTGATGGGGACTGGTAACATATTTCTATGTTCCCTTCCCAGGTGTCATAAATAGAAAAATTCTTTACAAATATTGTTGTCTTTTTCATTGGATGCATGGTGCAACTCTTGCTTTTATTTACTGCTTAATGTCTTTTACTGCATAGATCTGGATCTTGTAGCATTTATCTTGGACAACTAACTACAGATCTAAAGAAATTGGTAGCCATCTTTGATGTTAGGGTTGTTTTTTATGCACAACTAAAGTGATCTTTTCTCGTATGCTTGCGATTAGAATTCATCCTAACAACTGACAACTCCACAAGGGTTTACGATTACGACCTCTATTGTTTTTCAAATCCTTACATTACCAACTTCTTCAAACCCTAGTATTTTTCTTCAGCTTCTTGTTTTTCTTTTCTTGATGTTTCTTTTAACCTATAAAACCCTATAATAGTAAAAATTCTAACTTCTGTGTGTTTCCAGACTTATTGTGCAGGTGACAGGTATCAATCGTAGTTGAGACGACACTTTTTTCTGAAACCTATTCTCGAGAGTGCCAGAATTGTAGGTAACACTTTTTGGGCCAAAAACTGTGGCCTTAACCTTCAAGGTGTATAAAACTGCCTAAAACCTGTGACCTATAGCGAAAATAGGTCAGAAACTGCGACTTGTACTTTTTGCGGGATTTTTTCTGAGATTTTTTTGGGTTTGTCTGGACTACTATTCAGGGTTGTCTGACCTATGTCTCCACCCATTTTGGACCTGTACTTACTCTATTTTACTCTTCAAAGTGGGAACCTATCCCCCTAGGGCTTCAATACACTTCCACCTTTCTAGGAGGAGTTTAGCTGAAGAAGGTCGTCTGAAATTTTAGTGTGTTCAACCTTTTTTCAGATTTGATCCTGTACCCTCAGATCCATTTCATATTTGTTATTTATCCATCAAAAACACCTATTTTTAGTTTTTTTTGTTCCTCCTCTAGGGTCCCCTCCATTTCCCTTCAATTTGTAACCTTTCTCCATCTCATTTGCAACACTTTTCCCTTTGGTTTTTTTTGTTTTCTGCACCTATTTCCAGCAGATCTGACCTTTAGATCATTGTCCCTTCCGACTTTAGATCCATTGGCTATTTTGGTGTGTTTTGACTACATTTTTCCCCACCCACAGACTAGTTGTTGAGAAGCACACCTCCTTGGGTTTAGATTGATGCATCCTTAGTTGTTTATTTTATGTTATATTCAATTTACTTTACTGCTATTTGCAGATTTATTTACAGTTATAAATCACACTTTTTCTTTTTTCTCTACACACGTTTGGGTTTAAAAATTAAAATTAACACACTTTAACAAGCACACCCTAAGTAAAGAGAGCCTGGTTTACACCTCTAGGAAAATACTGCAGCATTGTAATCATTTGATCCCGCACCTCTCTACCCTTATTTTGACATTGTAATCATTTGATCCTACACCTCCTTGCTCTTATTGGTCTCTCTTCCTTTTGTGATCCATGTTTGTTCTTCCATCATTGTGCCCCCAAGGGTTTATCCCAGAGACTTCTTGGAATTCATCCTTAGTTTCCGTTAGGAAGACTTACACCTCCACATAGGATTCAAGTTTTTCCTCCACCGAGTCCCCATTCCAACTCCACTTCTGGTTCATTGGGTTCCACTTCTGGTTCTATCCCTATTTCTCCCTCTGTCACCTTTAGCATGTGTTGTTCAGGACCTAACGCTGGCAGTAGCCCTAGCCCTAATGCTGGGAATACTACTAGTGGGACTGCAACAGGAACTATCTCGGCTGCTCCATTTCTCCCTTATATGGTAGGCCTCAGTCTTCCTGATTTTAACCAGTTGATCAATGACCCTATGCACCATGATCCTGGTTCACCTGCTATGCCAACCAAGCTTCCTTTCGAAATCCCCAAGTTTGAAGGTCTTGCTGGAGAAGATCCTACAAACCACATTCGATCTTTCCACATGTGGTGTTCATCTAACTCCATCACCGATGACTCTGTTCGTCTTCGATTGTTCCAGCGTACGCTTACTGGAGAAGCTTCTAAGTGGTATGTTGACTAGGCCTCCTCCTCTCATACTACTTTTACGACCCTTGCCCGGGCTTTTGTGTCTTATTTATAGCTTCCCCTTCATTATGACACTGGTACAGAACTTTTAACCTCTTTCAATCAATCGTCTACAACTAGCCTATCCTATCATGTCCAGGAATGGCGGAGAAGAAAGAGCCTATGTCGAGCCCCTACCTTCAAAGACCGTGTCTACATGGACTAGTTTCTCAAATCCCTTTTTCCTACTATCGGCAAAGATGTCGCATCTCATTTCCCTCAGACCGAAGAAAATTCTCTCCAAATTTCATTAAAATATGACCTGATCTACGCACAGTCTGGTTATGTTTATACCGTCTTACCTGATCTCCCTAGACCAAGTGGTACCAATGCATCGGGGCATCCCATGCCACCGACGGTATCATTAGAGCCCTTTCTCATTCATACACTCATCCTCCCATGGGTTATGGCTTCCCTCAGGGAGGGGCCAGCTCCTCCAGTATTTTTCCCCCTCCTGGTAGCACGTATCTAGGATATGGCATGCTTCCTCCTTTTACCAAACCTTTTTACCATAATGTTACCCAACCTCATTATTATTCGTATCCGCAGCCTGGTGCTCTAGCTCCTCTAGCATTAGCACCCCTACATCCCTTGCCTTCTCAACCCCTGCAATAGCAGCCATCGTCACCGCAAGGGTAGGTGTATGCATAGCAGGGTGCAACTAATCCTCCTACTTCCAAAAATAAGAGGAAAGGCACCCAAAATTCATCTTCCCTAGGTAATCGAGGACCCAATCCTCAAGGGAATGTACCTAACACTGCTAACCAGCAACAAGGCTCTCATCCGAAGCAGGAAAGGCTTGTTTGCACAAGTAAGCCTTGTTATTTTTGTGGTGTCTATGGTCACTACACCCATGATTATCCTCTTTTACCTCAATTGCGTTAGATGTGGGAGACTCAAACAACATCAAGTGGATAGAAAGCCTCCCCTTTGGTTCCTCCCAATGTTGTACCTATCCAAATAGCTGTGTTTACCAATCCTTTCCCCCAGCAAGGACTCATGGCTACCCGACCCCCAGAAGGTCAGGCGGCCACTCTACCTCCTCCATCTGGTACCTCTGATTACCAAATTCTCATGATGAACTCTGACCAACCCATTACCGTTGACCTCAACCTTTAGACTCAGTCTCATTAGTACAACAAGTCTCCCACTACATCTACCCCTGAGCCCCCTTCTTCAGGTTCCACAAAGCCTCTTTCAACAACCAATGGTCCTTTATAGATCCCGCAGCCTAAGGCAAAGGTTCATACCAAGATCCCCAAGGGACCATTATTCTGAAACGTTGCTTCTAGAAAAGCTGCCCATTCGTATAGTATAGTAGATGATTTGGCGCAATCTCCTGCTGTCATCTCAACACTGGAACTTCTCCAGTCGTGCCCTTCACAATGAAAAGCTCTAATAACTACCATGGGTGTTGTAGATCCTTCAGATGATCATTTGATTGTCTTCTATGTTGACCGGTCATAAAATCCTCCCCTTCCTGCTTCCGTCACCTTCAAAATCCCCATCAAGATCTGGAATGCCAATGTCTCCCATTTTATCATTGATGAGGGGGCATCCACCTTTGTAATTTCCAATTCAGTTTGGAAGCAACTCGAATCTCCTGAGTTGGCCCCTTCCACTATCACCCTCCGAGCGTGGGATGGCCACTCTTCCCATCCCATTGGCCTGTTCCGCAATTTTCCTGTTACTCTTGCGGGCAAGATTGTTTGTGTTAACGTAGAAGTCATTGATGACCCATTAGATTAAAACATTCTATTGGGTTGTAGCTACACCTATGGGATGTTTGTTGTCCCATCTGTGGTTCACCAGAAGATGTGATTTCCTCACAACGAAAATATTGTCAACATTGACCAATTGACATATTACGAACCAAAGTCTTAGACCTCCCCTGAGTCCATCATCTCTTCAGTGGCCAATAAGCAAACAGTCGAACCTTTGACCAATGTTTCACCTAGAGTCTACAAAGATTCTTCTTTGTTCGGTTCATTCCCTTTTCTTTCTCCTCTTGTCTCTGATCCCAGCTCGTCGAACACTTGCATGACGCAATCGTCTTGGGTTGCTCTCAAGCAGCCCGCTTCGATTATTCAGTGGCCCTGCTCTCTGCAACCTGCTCCTAGCACCTCAAATTAGCCTTTAGGACCCACTCCTCAAGGCCCTTCATCTGCAGCTAGTATCTATGAACCTCTATTCCCTCCTGACACAGTTCCTCCTAGCCTTAACCATCTCGGAGTTGTCTCGCCTGGCCATTACCCCCCGGTCAGATGTTTTTCTTAGCTCCTCCTCTTCGAGTATTTTCGGTACCGGTTATGGATACCATATCCCTTCCTAACATGACCATGGGGATCCCAGTCTGGTACATTTATCCCCTGGCCACTATCCCACTTGGACAGCCCAAACCTTATCTTTCTTTGACCTCGGTTCAACCGGTCCCCATGACCCCTCCCTTTGCTATAGTGCCTCAGCCACCCTAACAGGAACTGACTCCTGTTGCGATAGCTTTGGGTGAAGGGGAAAAAGCTTGCAAGAATGAATCTAAAGACAAGGCCACCCTGACAAACCCTTCTCTTCCTCAGCCTTCAAAGTGCACACCTTCATGTGCTTTGTGTGATGTTGTCAGCCATGCCACCCATAATTGTCCTGAATTTTCTCATCTCAAGCCCATGGTCAACGAAGTGTTTCTTGAGTTTGATATCCTAGAAGTCCATGTTACTTTACCTGATTCAGCCAAGAAACTCAATACTTTTTGCACAAATCACCCCTATTCTTTTTTTGAGACACATGCACTGCCATAGACATTCCCCCTCCAGATGTTGAAATGACAGAGTCTTCGGCCACTGTCCACTACCTGTCATCATCTATGAGATCCAGGGTGGAATAGCCCCCTAGGACTTCCCCTTCTGCTTTGTCTGACCTCCCTTCAGTGATCACCTTGGGCTCAACATCGGTGGATCCTTCATCTACTTGTTTTTCTGTCACCCCTTTTGAAGATGCACATGTGAACCTCTCTTCTCATGATGATGAGTCAGGTAGCTTCGTCGTGTTAGGTGGTATTTCTTCCAGTAGTCACCCCATATTCTATTACGATGAGGAAATTATCGAAGTAGTCACCATCCCTGACTTTAGGTATCCCCCCTTACATCGACCCCATGGATTCGATCCACATACACCTTGTGGCCATTACATTGGCACCCAATTTTTGGGTAAGGGGGCACCCATATTTGAGAGATCAGGAGAAGCAATTCTCCACAACTCTCCTAGTGTATTTGGTTGTGTCGACTCTAGTACCCTTACTCTTCCCCATTTAGAAGAACCTCTAGAGTCCCATATCACTTTATATCATTGTAGAGATGATCCCTCTCATCATCCCTTCCTCTTACATCAGCAACCTAGTCCCCTAGATATTATTGTTTATCAACCTATGGGTTTTCTAGGAGAGCACCTGTTCATTATCTCCAAATCCACTCTTTGTAATAGTGACACCATGTGTGCCAACCCAGAAACTTAGTCCATTTTCTTCATATATGCAGTACCAAAAGATATTGGTAATCCTCCATTCCCTTTCTCAAACTGCATAATCATAATGAAAACAAATGGCGTACCACATCATTAAAATGTGTTTAGATTCCCCTTTTATAAATAAATTTTGGCATGACCATAAAATGCTTGGGGGAACCTACTCCCCTCAACCATAAAAATCCTAGTTCTCAGCTAAACACAGCACTGAAACCCCCTTTCTCTGACAGGTCTCACTTTTCAAGCCATTTCCTGGGATGTGTCGCAATTTTCTGCCCAGTACTTGCTACCCAGGTCACAGAACAGACCCCAAAAACTGTGACCTAGCCTATTCATGATCTTTGGGTGCCTAAACTAAAATTTTGATCCCCTTAATTGAATGAGTAAGGTTAGGGCTCTTACCTGCAACTAATGGATCTTGATTCCAATGGTCGGTTTTTGCGTTATGATCACTGCAAGATTTAGGGCCTTCTCTCTTCTCTACATTCACCACAACTACACCTGCAAATGAGTGAATTTGGAGGGAAAATCCCTTATTAAAAGAAACCCCTGATTTTTCTTTTGCCTGCAACGGCTAAACCATAGCTCAGTTTGACAAACCGTCCATACCATTAGAAAGATCTCACCGAGCTCTCAAATGGGTGTCCTTTAGTTTTTTGTGATTTGATACTTCATCCAAACACATTTTGTCCAAGAAGGGTCACTTAACCACTCCTCCAAATCAAATTTCTCCACTTGTAACACTTGTACTTGGGGCACCACTTTGCCTTCATACTTGTCCATGCTTGTGTCGATTTTCATCATGGGTAACCATCTTGTACTCATGTTTTTATGGTCCCCACCAGACCTTTTCTATGTGGCAGCATCATCGAGTTGCCCTTGTTTAGAGCATCTAAGTTGAGTCATCATCACATTCATGGAGTCTATCCTGAGTCCCTTTGTATCTCGCTATAGTCCTCCATCCTTCATTGCTTGGTTTCTCTCTCATGTTGCACATTGTGGCCTTCAATCCTATTGTCCCCTATCCCCTTTGATATTGTGTCAGTTGCTGCCAGGTCATCTATTCCCTTCATGCTCTAACAAGGGCAGTCTTTAGCTTGCTACTCAATACCCCACATTCCATCATCATCCCTAGTGTTATTCTGTTAGTTTCTCTACTATTATCTCTCATGCGTTCATTGAGGATCCCTTATTGCCTCACCTATGGCAAACCTCCTTCTATCAACATTAGCTCATTCATTCAGGCAGTCCTAGAGGGTGATGTTGAGTCTCAAAAATGTCTTCCATATTCATACATATTTCCATTATTTCATAACCATTTAGCTCTTATTTCATAACCATTTGACCTAAAACCCTACATCAAGTAACCATTTTCATAAATATATGGGTTAGGATCCTTGTTTTCCAAAGTTATTTATTTTATGTATTTTAAGTGAATTTATGATTAGAAACTAGAGAATTAACATAGTTTCATATATCTATATATGTGTTATGAGTTTTGTGACATGTGTAGGTCAAAAGGAGACTTCTAGAAGACCCTTATGTGGCACTCTAAGACCAAATTCGAATTTGGTTGGAGAAGATTATGGGATCAAGAGGATATATGTCTCACTTCCTTGTTGTATTGAAACTCTAGGAGGATATGTGTCTCATTCCTCAAGTTGTGTTAAAACTCTAGAAAGACATGTGTCTTATCATTTCCTATTTTGATTGTAACTCTAGAGATGGAGGGAGAGATTCATGGACTCCCATTAATGAGATGTCTCCTCATATTTTGTATAAATAGGAGAAACTTTCTCCTATCATAGGTAATGAAGAAGTAATGAGAAAGTAATGAGAAAGTAATGAAAAAGTAGTAGAGAAGTCTTTTGTAACAAAGTTCAAGATGGAATGGGATGTAAATTTGTGAGTTCTTTTTAATAGAGAAATTCAGTTCTTTGATGTTGTTTTGATTACAACTTCAAGGAGCTAAGAACTACACCAAATTGGTAGCAGAGGGCCCCTGCTATCCAAGGAGGCTTTTACATGTTTTCTAGATAAGTTGCTTTCAATTATGTTTTGTCATATTTCCTTACTTAGATTGCTTTTTGAAATCATAGCTTTTAGCATAATTTTTCATGGCAGCCCGGGCATTTGCATATCTTTTGACTAATGACATGGAATCAATATTGTTCTGCTGTTAATTTATTTTTTTCTTAGTTTTTGTTTAATTCCGGTATTACTTTGTTTATTTCAGTCTTGCACATTTGCTTCAGTAGTTAGATTTAGATATATTAAATTGCTCATGTCATTTTCAGTTACCTCCGAAAGCCACAGCTGGACTGATGGTGAGGGATTGTATTATGAAATGTGTAGTTTGATATTAGTTTCCTTTCCGCAAATTTAGATATATTAAACTGCTCATAACATCTTCAGTTGCCTCCGAAAGCCACAGCTGGACTGATGGTGAGGGATTGTATTATGAAATGTGTAGTTTGATATTAGTTTCCTTTCTGCAAGTTAGATATATTAAATTGCTCATAACATCTTCGGTTGCCTCCGAAAGCCACAGCTGGACTGATGGTGAGGGATTGAATTATGGATGTGTAGTTTGATATTAGTTTCCTTTCTGCAAGTTAGAAATATTAAATTGTGCATGACATCTTCGGTTACCTCCGAAAGCCACAGCTGGACTGATGGTGAGGGATTGAATTATGAATGTGTGGTTTGATATTAGTTTACTTTCTGCAAGTTAGATATCAGTTACTCAAGTTGTTTATGGTTACTCCCGAAAATCATAGCTGGACTAATGATGAGGGATCAGAAGACAAGTTGATGTAATTTGATTTAGATTTACTTTATTGCAACTTTTGGATTTCTTTCAGCATAATTTATTTTGTGTTTAGACAGCAGCAAGAATAGTTTGGTTTCATGCTCACTAGTTCACTATTTTGATTTATTAGATTAGCAACACCTTTTTCATTTCAGTAGCACATTTTCATTTCCTTTCAAGTTTTGTCATTGTATGTTTCAAATTCCTTTTTCAGTTTCAAGTTGGTAAATCATTATAAAGGACATCATTGTCTTGAATATCCATAACCATACTTGTCTTTTAGAATTTCATAAAAATCCAAAAACGACAAAAAGTAAGAGATAGGTTATCTTGCACATATAGTGCGCCACACTTCGTCAGCTTACGAATCCCTGGTTGATAATTTATGTTAGTAATTTAGGACACACTAAATTGACCACCAGGATATAACTTGATTCCGCTTCCAAATTGTTTTCGCTGAATGTCTCGACATGAAAATGGACTTTATTACCCTTTTTGATCGGATTGTTTCTCATCTCTATTTCAACATGACCGGGATCCATATATCATGGTTGGGCGTGTTTCACCACTACAAGAACTTGAAAAATTTCAGAACTTCAAAGCTTTGGCAGAAAATGAATCAGATCTAAAAATCAAGTGTCTTAGATCCGATCGAGGAGGAGAATATTCATCAAATGAATTCTTTGAATTTTGTGAACAACATGGCATTAAACGACAGTTCTCTGTAGCAGGCACTCCGCAACAAAATGGTGTAGAAGAAAGAATGAATAGAACAATTGTTCAAATGGCTAGAGCTATGCTTTCTGATTCTAATGTTCCTGACATGTTCTGGAGTGAAGCAGCACATACAGCAGTTAACATTCTCAATAAAGCTCATGTTCGGGTAAATAGTGACAAAACTCCATATGAACTCTGGTATGGCAATTCTCCCACCGTGAAGCATTTTAAGGTTTTTGGAAGTAAATGCTTTATCAAAAATAATGATGAAAAACTTGGCAAGTTTGAACCTAGATCAGATGAAGGGATATTTCTTGGTTACTATTCGTCAAGCAAAGCTTTCACATGTTACAATAAAAGGCTTCGAAAGGTTGTTGAATGTATTGATGTTGTTATTGATGAGTCTCCTGCAGCTCCTAAAGAAGAAAAACAAACAACAAATGAAGATGATAGCGACATATGGCCTTCTACATCAGATAGCAATGATATAGACAGTGGATCCAATGAAGAACCTGAAGATGATCTATCTGAAAAAGCTCCATCCAGATATGTTCAAAAGAATCATCCTGAATCTCAAATTTTGGGTGACAAGGAATCTGGTGTACGAACAAGGAGAACTCTTATGGGATCTTCTAATCATTTGGCACTTCTATCCACAATTGAACCACACAATCTCAATGAAGCTAGCAAATATGAATGTTGGAGGCAAGCCATGGATGAAGAACTTGTTCAAATTGAGAAGAATGACACTTGGGATTTGGTTCCAAGACCTCATGATTAAAATGTCATTGGAACTAAATGGATTTTCAAGAACAAGTTAAATGAGAATGGGGATGTTGTAAGAAACAAAGCTAGACTGGTTTGCAAAGGGTATACTCAACAAGAAGGTATAGAATTTGAAGAAACTTTTGCTCCCGTAGCTAGACTTGAAGCCATCAGAATGTTCCTTGCTTTTTCAAGTTATCAACAAATCAAAGTTTATCAAATGGATGTCAAATCTGCTTTTCTTAATGGTGATCTAGAAGAAGAAGTATGTATAGAACAACCAGAAGGATTCATTTTGGGAAATGATGCAAATCTTGTTTGTAGACTTAAAAAGGCTCTATATGGTCTCAAACAAGCTCCAAGGGCTTCGTACTATCGTCTTGACAAATATCTTCATCAACAAGGATTTTCAAAGGGGTCTGCTGATAGCAACTTATACACAAAAGTTGAAAATGATAAACTATTGATTGTGGTTGTATATGTTGATGATATAATTTTTGGGAGTAACGAAGAATCTATGAGTCAGAAATTTGCTTCTGTCATGCAGCAAGAATTTGAAATGTCTTTACTTGGGGAACTAACTTTCTTTCTTGGCTTGCAAGTGCATCAATCTACAGATGGTATATTCCTATCACAAGAAAAATATCTTAAGCAAATTCTGAAGAAGTATGGCATGGAAGAATGCAAACCCGTAAGCACTCCAATGATAACCGGATGCAATCTCAGCTCTCATGATGATTCTCCCATGGTGAATCAACCAGATTACAGATCAATGATAGGAAGTCTACTTTATCTCACTGGGACTAGACCAGACATTATGCATGCAGTTGGGATTGTTGGACGATTCCAAGCTAATCCAAAATATTCTCACCTTCAGGCTGTCAAAAGAATATTCAAATATCTACAAGGAACTCAAGACTTTGGTCTGTGGTATCCAAAGAATGTCGATCTTACTCTTCATGCTTACACTGATGCAGATTGGGCTGGAAGTGTTGATGATCGGAAAAGCACTAGTGGTGGTGCATTCTATATGGGACCCTGGTTAGTATCTTGGTTCAGCAAGAAGCAAAATTCTATTGCCTTATCAACAGCTGAAGCAGAATATGTAGCTGCCGCATCTTGTTGCACTCAACTCCTATGGATGATGCAAACTTTGCAAGATTTTCAAATCAAATGTGCAACTCCTATCTCCATTATGTGTGATAATACAAGTGCCATCAGTATCTCAAAGAATCCTGTTATGCATTTGAAGACCAAGCACATTCCCATCAAGTATCATTTCTTACGTGAACAAGTACTTGAACAAAAGGTGAAGTTGGAGTATGTTCCCTCCAAAGAACAAGTTGCTGATATCTTTACCAAACCTCTGCCCAGGGAAGCGTTCGAATATCTAAGACAGAAGCTGGAAGTGTTCTCTGCCAGTCAAAAGAACAAATATGCATAAATATTAGAAGATGGCTTGGGATACGCGGGTTTACTAAAACACAGTCGCGTATGTACGCGAGTTCCTGCACAGAAAACTGCGTATGATTGGTTGCTGGCAATTTTTGGTTGGTTCAGCTCTCTTCAGCACAGCTGCAGTGCTGTTTGGTATCTCTGATACTGTTTGGTATCTCTGGTGGTGTTCCAGTTCTCATAATTATGTTTCTAATGTTACGATGAAGATGCCTTGATGTTTTGTTGGTGAAAGTGTTCAGGATACACAAACTAAAGGGGAGCCTTAGTCATATGGAAAGGATGCTTGGATGCACAGATTCAGGGGGAGCATTAGCTTTGCTGAGTATAATGCATTATGTTGGCTCTGTTATATGATCTCTCTTGAGGTCTTCTTGGTATTTTTTATGAAAAGTCATATTTGTATTTTTGATGAAAAGGTCATGTGGAGACCCTTGATGTAAATTGTAATATTCAGTCATGTAAAGGTTTGTCAAATTTGTAAACCCACTTGGTTGGGTAGCTGAGTCAAATTTGTAAACCCACTTGGTTGGGTCGTTGAGTCTCATATGTAAATCCACTTGGATGGATATCTGATGTAAGTATGAGTCTTTGGTAATAGGAAGTTCATAGAGTCATGTACTTCATTGAAAAATATGTTTGAAGTTTCAGCCTGAACTCAGGGGGAGCTTGGTCACTTCAGCATATATCAGATCTGCAGAATGTTTCTTCCACTGAGGAAGCGGGGAGAGTGTTGGTTTGTGATCCGCCCTTTGCCCTTGATGTCAAAGGGGGAGAGTGACATGGTGTTTGAATGAAGAGAAGATAATGATGTAAAATATTTGGGAGAGTGACATGGTATCTATCTACTGTGGTAACCAAACACCATCATGGTTGCCATCAAGTCCAAAGGGGCAGATTGTTGGAAATATGATGCAGACTGTTGTCCTTGATGGCAACCCACTAAATGAAGATGAAGACATGCGACTGCTGACATGTGTTGTCCTTGATGGCAATCCACCTGATGAAGTTTTTCTTGACTTGATGGACTTGGTAAATGATGTAAATCTGATGTGATATGATGCTAAGAGTTGTCCTTGAAAGGCAACCCACTTGATGAAGATGATGACTAATTATGATGTATCTACAGTATGAACAGAAGGCAGTGAAGAAAAGAAGTCAGCATGTGCTAAATCTTGATGAAAAGAGTATGCTTCATGGTATACGCGGATCTGTCTAAGGTAAGTCGCGTATGCACGCGGAAAAGAACGTGCCAAGTCGCGTATGGGCTAAAGCGCTCTAAAAGTGCAAAACTAGGGGTAATCACCATGGAATTGACCCATTGTATTGGGTAATGATCCGCTTAATTGACCCCGTCTAATGTAGTTTTGGGTTCATGGTATTGGTTTGGCCCATGGTATTGAAAAAGGGGCTCATGGTATTGACAAAGGGTAAACATATATAAGGAGAAGAAATTCATTGTGAAAATCATAAGTGTGGGTGCAAGATGTCTAAGCTTGAATGAATACTTCTCTCTGAAGTAGATCTGAATGGAAGGGTTACATTTGAAGACAAATCTGAAGGTATGATGCACCAATGATGAAGAAGGGGATCTAGATCTGAAATGCACTTGTAGCTGCTAGATCTGCTTATGGAAGGCCTAGATCTCTGATAAGGCGAACATCTAGGCAAACATCTGACTGAAGTGAAAAGGGTAAATATGATTTGAACATCTGATCTGATGAAGTATGCAGCTCTGTAATCATTGAAGATCTATACGCTACTTCGCCGCGGTGGAAGCGCGTATACACGCGGCTTCTCTGAAGTAAAAGCGCGTATGCGCAATAAAATATACACTGAGGTATACGCTGGTTTGTGTGGACGGAAGCGCGTATATACGCGACATCAGTGAAGTTAAAGCGCGTATGCAAACTAGGGTTTGCTGAAGCAAAGGGTATGAAATCCAAAGGTGAAAATTGATGAAACGTGGTCCAAGGTGGTGTTGAGGGTTGTAGCCTTCAGTCAGGGGGTCGTAGCTCCCTTCCAGCTGAGGCTGGTAAACGAGAGCAAGTGGTCGTAGCTCCCTTCCAGGAGAGGCTGGTAAACGATTCAGGGGGTTGTAGCTCCCTTCCAGGAGAGGCTGGTAAACGAGCGCAGGTGGGTGCCTGCGTGCTGGTCAAGTCTGCGCCAGCACATATGTTGTAAGATGTTTTCTCTATAATAAAATATTGAAGGCTGAGCAACTGCAGCGGTGGTTTTCTCCCGATTTGGGTTTCCACCTAAAAATCCTGGTGTTCATGTGTGATGCTTTGTGTGATGGTTTATTCTGTTCTTACTGCACATGTTTACTATTTATTGAACATCTGATGAATGAATGATGGAATGATATAAGTGAAGAGTTATTGACATATCTAGATATATATGTATATGCGAGTTTCATGAAGGGTATCCGCGTATATACGCGAGTTTACTGAAAGAAAGTAGCGTATGGGTTTTAAGGAATGAAAAAGTAAAATTTTTGATTATGCAGTAAATACTGATTCACCCCCCCCTCTCATTATTTTTCCCAACAGGAAGGGGAAGGGGTGGAGGTGCAGGTCGGGGGAAAGGGTAATTAATATGTTACAACTGTGGAGAAATAGGGGACTTCGTAAGGAATTTTCTGAACCATGCATGAAAATATTGCTGATATTGTTGATAATTGGACCATGTGATCGAATATTGTCCAATACTGATAGAAAAAATGTAGGAAAAGCAGCAGACACCAATGCAAAATGTGCAAAGGGTTAAGGCGGAACTGAGTGATGAAGGATCAAGTATTAATGTCATAACACATAGCGGCATGGTTACTGGAGGAGATGAGGAGAAAGCCGCCATTGAACCCCTTATCTGGAAAGCTGCTATCAAACATGAAAGCTTGGACTTACAGAAGGAGAAAGAAACATTCATCAAAGCTCGCAAAGACTTTACCAAGGACGAGACATCTGCTTCGAAGGCCCCAACAAACCTAAGAGTGGACGAAGAAGTTAAACCATTCCTACAAGCATGTATAAATCTACTACGTAACCATAAGTCGGTAGACAATCTTCAAACACTGATAAACAGCTGCATAGAAAGAAATGACCCTCCTACAAAGGTTATAGATGTTCACAAACTATACAAGCACAATAAGTGCACTCGGCAGGAAATGCGGCTAACAATGCATATCGGTGACTATGAAATGGATCAAGTCATCCTGGATCTGGGATATGTTATGAATGCCCTGCCCAAGAAAACATGGCAGCGGATGGGAGAACCTAAGCTGGAATGGTCTACTATAAAACTGTGCATGGCTAACCAACAAAAAATCATACTATTGGGGAGGTTGTCAAATATTATGGTAGATATCGCAGGAGTTAAGGTACATGCATATTTTGAGGTAATTCAGATTGTGGAAGATGCGGATCCTTATCTAATGCTCCTAGGACTGGATTGGGTGATAGACACAGGAGGAATTATCAACTTAAAGAAAAGGACCATGGCTTTTGATAATGATGGTAGGAGAGTGATAGTCCCTCTAGACCCTGTAGAAGGAGAGCGGTATACAGAACCGGTGCGTGAAGAAGATGACGTGGATCACATTTATAAACTAACCATCCAGGAGGAGGATTGGATTAATCCTATAGCTGATGGTGTGCTTTGCTGGGAGAAATATAGTGAATGCCTCTTTAACTCCAATGGGGAGATAGAAAATTGGCAGAATCAGTTACATGACGTATCTGCGCTGCGATGTCTTAGGATTTTGGTTTTCAAGTTCCTGTGGTAACTGTTTACTGAAGAGTTTGCCGGATTATCCACAGTCTCACGAAACACTTGTCGACGTTTCGAATCCCAACGGGGATCCATCTTCAGGACATTGGAATGAAGAATTAAAAGAAGGGTTATAATCCATAAATAATGAAGAAGGAAGGAAAGGCACAGGCCGACCAAATTTTTCAATTACTTTAATTTTTATAATTTTTTAATTTTTTTTTATTTAATTCAAAGATTTATTATTTATTATTTTAATTTTAATCTTAATAATAATACTAAGTTTTTAATAAATAATAACCATACTAAATTTAATTTTTTTTTTTATTATTTACTATTTTAATTTTAATTTTAATAATAATACTAAGTTTTTAATAAATAATAACCATACTAAATTTATTTTATTAAAAAGTTTATTATTTATTATAATAAACCTATTTTTATTATATTAATAAGTTAATTACTTATAAGGATTTGAAAAAATCCTAACACTATAAAATCAATGATTTTTATACTTAATAAAAAGCTTAAGGATTATTATAATTTAATTAAGGGTTCTTATAATTTATTTAAGGGAAATTTTAAAAAATTGGATAATTTAATATACCTTGAAAATTTTTACTTATTTATTTTTAATTTGATTTAAAATTAAAAATAACAAGTTAAAAATAAATCAACTTATCTATTCTAAAAATTAATTAATTAATTAATTAAACTAAGGAATTTATAGAGTATTAATGCTTATTTGTCTTTATTTTTAATTTATAAAAATAAATAATTATTTAAAACCCTAGAAAATTTTTTTAGGTTCTAATGAGGAAGGTTATAGTTTAAATATACTACCAAGAAATTTTACGCTTATTAATGTTAACTAATAAGTTATCATTCATTATTACACATTAGTTAGTTTTCTAATTAATAAATATTAATCTAGCAAACTAAATAAGGAAGGGAAGCAAATAAGTATTTTCTACTTAATGATTATTTATAAATTAATTAATTTTATATAGAATAAAATTAATTAAAGTTAATAATTATTAAAAGAAAGTCCCTTATTTGTTAAACCCTTACTTAAAGAAAGGAGACAAACCTTGAAATAATATACCTACAAACTCATACCTGGGAGGAATGTGTTCTTGAGGAGCAGATTTGTCGAAGAAGAGGTCGCCAGCTGTCGCTAATTTCATATCCTCCATCCCTATTGAGGTTTTCAGGATGTTTTTTGATCTCCAAGGCTTCTCTTACTTTTCTTTTGTAATAGTGATCTTCTTTTGCAATGATCTTTGCATCTTCAAGACGCACTTGGTGTTTAGTTTTAGAGGAGTGCTCAGCAAGGGCCGAAGTACGAAGTCGTTCATGCTTGATATCGGCTCCGTGCTCCTTGAGTCTTTTCTGGAGTGAGCGTCCAGTTTCACCGATATAACTTCTCCCGCATGAACAATCAATTTTGTACACTCCTTTAAGTTGTTCTGGACTTATAGCATCTTTCACTGATCGCATTCTATGTCTAATAGTTCCTGCTACCGAAAATTGTGTGAAAATGTCGTTCTTTCTTAGAGCCTTGGCGATTTTATCAGTAACACCTTTAATGTATGGTAGAAAAACCCTTCCTCCTTTTTCTTGAGGTTCAAGTCGTTTCTGGGTTAAGATTGCGCCCTCCGCTCTTTTTAAGGCCTTCCTGATATCTCTTTCTTTATACCCTAAACTCTTAAAAACGGATGATAGGTGGTTGATTTCTTCGTTAAGGTGTTCAGCATCAGATATCCTCAAGGCTCTAACAGCAAGGGTATTAAGGACACCGAACTTCTGAGCTGGATGATGGTAGGAATCAACATGCAGATAACTATCAGTGTGGGTTTTCTTTCTGAATACACGGTGCCCAAGGGTTCCATCATCATTTCTAATAACAAGAACATCCAGAAAAGGAATGCATCTATTTTCTTCAGTTTCCATGGTAAATTTGATATCCGGGGAAATAAAGTTCAAGTGATGAAAAAACTTGTCAAGATTCTCTTTTTCATGGGCCCATTTTATATTAGTATCATCAACAAATCTTTTCCACCAGTCTGGTTTTAAGGGATATGAGGCAAGGGCCTTTTTCTCAAAATGTTCCATGTATAAGTTGGCGACAATAGGGGATAGTGGAGAACCCATTGCGACCCCTGATACCTGCTCATAGAACTCTCCTTGAAAGCTGAAAAAAGTGGACCGAAGGCAGATTTCCGCAAGCTTCGCTGTTGAAGGATCAGTAACCTCTTTGATGACCTGGATTGCTTCATCTAAAGGAATCTTGGTGAATAGGGATACCACATCAAAACTAACCAAGATGTCACCTTCTTCCACTCTTTTATCTTTAATGAGTTTTACAAAATCATTTGAATCTTTTATGAAAGAATCTGTGTTCCCAACAAGGGGTTTTAGGATCTTAGCGACATATTTTGCTAGCTCATAGGTGGGGGATCCTATGGTGTTGACAATCGGTCTGAGGGGGATACCGTCTTTATGGATTTTGGGTAATCCATAGATCCTGGGTACGACATCACATGAAGGAGTCAACTTCTTCTTTAACTTGTCTTCAAGCCCTGAATTCTTAATATCTTTCTTGACTTCTCTCAAAACTTTCGGCAAGGGGTTGGAATTAAGTTTCTTGTAGCTGCTGCAATCAAGATGCTCTTTCATTTTCTTTATATAGTCAGTCTTATCTAGAACAACAACAGCACCACCTTTGTCTGCTTTAAGTATCACAATGTTTTCATTGTTGCGTAGGTTTCTTAGAGCATTAATTTCATCCTTATTTAAGTTGCTTTTCGGAGCTTTGGCCTTATTCAAAATAAGAGAGCACTCTTGTCTTAATATTTCTTTATCATCGAGATTTAATCCTTGAATTCCTTCCTCTATACTGCACAGGATGCCTTCATTTGGGATGCTCTTGGGAGCAACTGCAAAGCCTAAGCCCTTGCCAAGAATATCGATGGAAACTTGATCTAATTCTAAAGATGATAAATTCACAACTTTTTTATTTTTATCATTCTTGATTTCAGGCCTTCCCCTCATTTTGATTCTATTATAGAATGGTTCATGGCTCATTTCACTACATGACCACCTCTCTCCATCCATACTATGCAAATCCAAAGACTTGCAAGGATCGACCGACGTGGAACCTACGGTGTTGCTAGCATTGTTTATGATGGAAGTGGAATCACCATAGTTGCAATGATTGACAACTCTATTGAACGAAGTAGAAACCGTGTTATTGTAGGGTCTAACACCAAGTTTGACCGTTTCGGAACCCAAGGCACCGATGCTACACATGTTGACTGTATTGGAAGTGTTATTGACACCTATTTTTTCCTTGACAACTTCGATGCTATAGGTGTTAACCATATTGGAAGCGCTATTGGAATCGCTATTAACAACATTTATCACCGGGTTGGAGCTTGTTCTGGAAATCCCGCCCCGGTATTCTAATACAGTATTATTTAACATATCGCTGTCTGCGGTGGAGACCGTGTCACTGCAGTGAATAACACTGAGTTTTACCGGGGAATCGATGTCACAGGTGTTAACTACATTGACACCAAGTTTTACCGAGTTAGAACTAATCGTGAACGAGGTCTCATTGCTACAGGCGTTAATGGTAGTTCTGGAAATTCGGCCCGGCCTTTCTAAAACATTAGTATTTAAATTAACACTGTCTGCGTTTGCTTCATTTCCGTCCATCACCAGTTTCATATTAGCAGAGGACTCCGTCATGTCAGCGTAGATCTCAATGTTTTTTAATGCCAGAGACAATGATTCAGGGGGTGCGTTGTAACTTCTGAGAGAGAGAAGGTAGTCTGTGCTGTAATGGATTATCTTCGATGGATCAGCCTGCAAGTTGTAACTTTTAGCCTTATTGTTGTCAGGAACGCGTCCACTTTTTGAACAGGTACTGATCTTAGTTCTGTGTGAACAACTATCGCTCTCTGTTGTGATCAAACGGTCCCCATCTCCATCGCTTTCTGAACGTTCTATGTTACCAACGATGTCAAAATTGCTTTTAACACTGCATAGACCTGTATCCATGCTGTCAACAGATTCAGAATTTTTAATTTGAAACACTCTATCAACGTTGTTCTGCTCATTCTTCCAGACCGGATGTTTTTCGGGGTAGTGATTTTCAGAACAGATGGGATTCAAGCCATTGTTGCCCATATCAACAGAATTAAATACTATTCCATCTGGTAGCTCCACCCCATCAGAGGATGTGCTACTGGGACAATCTTAGGATCACAAAGAGCTTCCAGTGTATCTCCTCAGAGGTAAGAGAACTGCCCTACTTTAATGGTTCTGGTAGTATTCAAGATTTTTTGCGAGCATTTCAAGCTAAAGTTCTAAGGGAGAGACTAATGTGAGTGCTTAACCTATCCATGCGCGCAACCCCTACGCGGTTGTGGGAAACTCATAGGGGGATGTTCCAATATTGGGAAGAACGTCGTGAAATGATGATTCTATGGTTTGAACCTCTGGTTCACATATGTGTGGAGGCTTTCATTGGAAAAGAAGATTTGCGCAGGAATGTGGCCACATAGAAAGAGGCCTACTGTGAAAGGACCATGGGCGAATGGGTCCACCTATTTATCCATGCCTTGGGGCCAATTCCCACTGCATGGTATCTGGATGCAGAGCTACACCAGCGCACCCGCCAATGGGAGACCATGCGGCATGATTTCATGGGGACATTCCGGTTGATAGGTAGAAATGAGGCATTGGATGAAGCTTTCCAGGACATTGATGCCTTGGTATTTGATGAATCACGCTCTCGTATGGTGTATGGGGCACCATCTTGGGATATTCAGATGCAGGATATTGTCAATTACCACAATCTATCAATGGAGGAATGTGATGACGACTCGCGAAATATCACTATCCTAGAATCAAAGGGAGAGTGCATAGTTCGTAGACCCCCACTGCAGACCGTTGATGTGACAAGCCTCTTAAGCTAAGGGAAGTTAATATTGTAAAAAAATACCAACCTAAGCTAGCTAAAATTTCAGACTACTGGGATGATGATACTGTTGGGAAAATTGTAGAACTCCTCACAGAGTACCAGGACCTGTTTCCTACAAAATTTTTCAGAACTCAAGGCGATTACAGGGGACCTAGGGGTCATGTGCATCACCTTGAAACTAGATGCACACCCTGTTAAGCAGTGACCTTACCAATTGAACCCCAAGTATAAGAAGAAATTCAAGGAATAAATTGAAAAAATGATAGTTGCAGTATCATCGAACTAGTAGAACAATCAGATTGGGTAAGCCCTATGGTGGTCTAGGAGAAAATGACTAAAGGAGAAATAAGAATTTTTGTTGACCTATGTTCATGATCCCTTCCCTACGCCATTCTTTGACAAAATTCTAGATATTGTGGGAGGGCAGGAAGCGTAGTTGTTCACTCACGGGTTCTCGAGCTACCATCAGATCAGGATCGCACCTGAAGGTCACAACAAAACTACATTCACCACTGAATGGGGATCCTTACAGTACATCATCATGCCATTTGGGCTGAAGAATTCCCATTCTATATTTTCATGCGTGGTGGTCGCAGTATTCAAGGAATTCATCCATGAGTTCTTGGAGGTATATTTTGATGATTGGACACTATTTGGTTTCATAAAGAATCACATCTAGAACCTATGCATGATGTTGGATTCCTGTAGAAAGAAAAAAATTTCCCTAAACATTAAGAAGTGGATATTTTTTGTACCCTTCGGGATTTTGTTAGGTCACATAGACTATCGGCCAGGACTAATGCTTGACCCTACCAATGTGGTAGTTATCATCAACTTAGTAGTCTCTACAAATGAGAAACAACTGTGCTCCATTCTTGGGCACACACGGTACAACATAAATTTTATTCAAGGGTATGTGTTGATCACGGCACCCATGGAAAATTCGATGAAGAAGGACATATGATTTTTTTGGGACGAAAAGTGTCAGAAGAGCTTTGAGCTACTAAAGGAAAATATGGTCTCTACGCCTATCCTTATCTTTCCTGACTAGGCAAAGTATTTCCATTTCCATGTTGATGCTTCAGGAATTTTCCTGGGAGATGTCCTTACAGAGCTCGAGGAAGGGGACATAGACCACTCGGCTGCATTTTCTAGTAGAAAAATATCTAGTGTGAAACATAACTACTCCAATACTGAGTGAGAGGGGCTGGCCATGGTATATGCCCTACAAAAATACCGACATTATCTATTGGGAGGGCACTTCAATATGTTCAAGGACCACTCAAATTTGAAGTACCTATTGAATAATCCTGTGTGGGGGGGGTGGGGGGGTGGGGAGGAATTTGCCGATGGATACTGCTCTTTCAAGAATATGACTTTGAGGTTATCATGAAACCGGGGAAAATAAATGTTGGGTTGGACCACTTATCCTGAATTGAGAGTGGTGAGGAACCAACCAACCTAGAAGAAGGAATGTCTGATGCATAACTATTTTCTACTAAGGTGGTTGATGCACACTTTGCCAACATCATTCACTTCTTAACCATGGGGATGACGAATGCAGCATATTCGGTACCACAAAAAAAAGAGTTGGTCACCCGCGCAACGGACTTAACCATCATAGCGGGCCACTTGTATAAGCTTGGAGCTGATGAGGTACTGTGAAGATGAGTTCTTGAGGATGAAATGAAAGCCATATTGGTAGAAGCCCACGGCGGCGTAGCAGGAGGTCACTATGTAGGGAAGGAAACGATGCAGAAGATCTTGAGAGCTGGGCTACGGTGGCCCACACTGCGTAGTGACTCTCATGACTATTACAAAGCCTATGACAATGCTAAAGGATAGGAAGACCATTTCACACAGGCGAAATGCCCTTACAGCCACAGGTGGCCATGCAAGCATTTGAAAAATGGGCCATAGACTTTGTTGGGCCCATCAACTCGCTAGGGAAGAAGACAGGTGCCCGCTACATCACTACTACAACTGATTGTGTAACAAAGTGGACCGAAGTGAAAGCTGTATAGGATTTCACTATAGAGACCACTGCAAACCTTATTTTTGAGCATATCCTAACCAGGTTTTACCGTCCCAAGGTCTTGATGAGCGATATAGGTACGCATTTTGTTAATGAGACAATCCAGGCTTTAACTGAAGAATTTCGGATCCACCACGCGAAAAGTACCCCATATCATCCGCATGTGAACGAAATTGTGGAAGCTTTTAATAAAATTCTGGAACAAGTGCTGACCAAGATTTGCAATGTCGAGTGCAGCGATTAGGATGTGCATATCTCGTCAATCCTTTGGGCCTAATGAAACAACTGCAAGAAATTGACCGAGAAAACACCATTTTGGATGGTTTATGGAAAGGAGGCTATTATGCCCATGGAATATATTTTTCTTAGCCTGCAGATCACAGCCTTTACCAACATGGTAAAGCCTGATATCATGGAGGATTGTTTAGCACAGCTTGTTACCTTCGAGGAAGATCGATTCATTTCTAACTTCCATTAGCAAGTTAAGAAGGCCCGGGAGAAAGCATGGCATGATCGACATATTCAGCAAAAGATCTTTTCAGAGGGAGAATTGGTCCTGCTATATGATAGCCAGTTTGTGAAGCACCTGGGGAAGTTCCATCAACACTGGCTAGGTCCCTATATGGTAAAGGAAATCACTGACGGAGGAGCTGTACCATTAACCACACTACATGGTGACATTGTACAAGGGTATTTTAATGGCAACCTACTCAAACCATACTAGATCAAACCAATATATGGCTGGCATAGTTGTATTGGGTGGCATATGTACAGGGAGGAGGAAAAACACAAGCAAGTCCATTATACGCGCAGGATTTTATCATAGTTATAAAAGCCTGAGGAGGTGTGCGGGGAGCGCAGGGGTTGATCGCAGGTCTAGAAGCCTGAGGAGGTGCACTGGGAGTGCAGGGGTAATACAAAGATGTGAAAACTAGCCATTGGAATAGTAAAACTCGGTAAAATGAAAATGTTACCGTTGAAAGGAGCAGGAAGTCGACAATTAATGAGGCGATTTCCGAAGTTTTTTTATTGTTTTCTTGATGGTAAGTTTTAGATAAGCCTCACCCAACCGTTGGTCACTATCCAAATCTATAAAAGTAGGAAGGTAGATCAGAAGAGGGATCCTTTCATTCTGGATATCTTGTGCTTTATAGACTTCCGTAATCATTGTGCTCTGTTAATGTCTAGGTGGGCTACCCCTTCTGATAGTGGAAATCCCGAATTAGTTTTTTGAGCAAGAATGATTGCAACCAATCCGACTAAATCATCGTAGACCATGGCCTCCACTGATGAAGTAGTGGAGGTCACCCCTAAAGTTGAAGAGGTTGTGTCCAGACCAACCAAGGGGAAGCAGGTTGAGAAAAAGAAGGGTAAAGGGAAAGGCCAAGAGCAAGGGTAGGGGAGGGCTGTGAAATGGGCTGGAGGGAAGCCACGCACCTTCCCTCGGAATGTGAAGGCCCCCTGACAGGTGCCCTAGGCACGTTCATCTAACCCATTGAACAGGCCTCTGTATGTCCAAGAAGAGGCCCAAATCGTTGAACCAATAAACTAGCTACCACACTATGTTCGGCCTTGCAGGCCCTCAGTGTGCATGCCTAAGAATCACGACGGTATGCGTGCCTATCTAAAAATGGCACTGATTATGGGAATGGTCCCCATAATTGGAGAATCCTTTAGCAAACTCCACTTGATAAAATTTGACAATCATGACCTATCCAACCTAGAGGCCTTCCCAAAATTTGCACCTAAACTATATCTTGAAAGAGTATTCGAGGATGATGTGCTGAGGGTAGTCCCCATGCCGTGGGCAAGTGGGTTGGCTGGTTTTGGGTTATTAAACTTGCTGAGGATGCCTCACTTTGGCCACTACAATGTCACCGACCGAGTTTTCTGATAGCTGCTAGCTCTGATCCATGACGACAACTTATGGATCCATGACCACATTCCCATTAATGTCACACTCATTCACCATATTACTGGTCTCCCCATGGAGGGGACAAATCCCATGGAGCACGTCAGCAGGAAGTATGAGAAACAGATCATTGATAAGGTGCACGATGACTACCATGTTGAGCGAAACACTAGGGGTTCATGATCAACACCATTAGCGACCTTGGTGCGGACATGGGTACTTTGTTTTTGGCATGTAAAATGATGTGCAAGTGCCAGGTTGTGAACGTCCCCGCTTATGTAATTTATTTGGATGAACGCTGTGAAAAAGGGGTTTGCTTCAACTGGTCCCAGATCCTGTGTAATGAATTTTTGGAGAATGTGAGCGGGGCCCACGATCATGGAAGGGTATTCTGATACTCCTGGATATTGCTCCTCATTACGTTGGTCGTATGGGAAGCCCCTGAAGACTTGGTCCTCCCAGAGCTTGAGCCAGTCATGTGTAAGGGGGCGCGATAAATGAATTTGTGGGATTCAAAGGATGAGCAGCGCATTGAGGATAATAAATTCTTTTAGTTCCCATTTCAGAGTGGGCTTGCAAAATAAATCCACTCCGAACTGCACTTGTCACTAGAAATCTATGACAAGTACAAGAGCATCATAAAATTTTAGGTCATGATGAAAAATGTGCAGATTCGGGGCCATAAGGATCCGGCGTGGGTATCACTGCCATACATTTTTAGTGATGAGGAAATCGACTGGATCATTGCCACTTGGCCACCACACTAGAGACTAGGCTTCAAATCAAGTATAGGTGACACTGCAGGTACAAGCAATGCCCCAAAAACCAAACCACCTGATACCACGAAAGAGGCAGAAGGACATGGCAAGGACACTGAGAAGGGTGGAGAGCAGGACTCGTAGCATGATCTGGACATAGAGGCTTTGGATGCGCAGGGTGTTGACTCCACACATGGCATGAAACGAACCTCCAACCCTCTCAAAGGCCAACTAAAGGAATAACAGGTTACAAGGCTTGGTAGCGAGACTAAAGTTACCTTGACAGAGGAAGACCTGGAGCAAATTGCAGACGTAGTCACCCTCGCCTCAGAAGATAGATGGCTTGCAGTTGCTACACTCTAGTCTGAGCTCCAAGCTTTGCATCTCAAAACCGATACCCTATATTCAAGCATGATTCAGACGAGGTTTCCCCCAGCAACTAGCAGTGAACTGATCATCACAACTTAAATTCGCCTCCGCCCCCTGCCAGGAACATCATTCACCTTGAGCCCATTAGCCTTATGTGCCCAGGTCTAGGCCTGTGCAGAGGTGCAATTGGATTTGGCCTGGATTTTGCATGAACCACTGCAAGTCCTCCACATAGCCCTCTTTGAGGAGATCCATAGAGACCTTCAGGTGCATCAATAGCTCAGTACAACTGAGTAGACAATCGTGGAGAAAATCTTCGATGTGTCCTAGGCGTAGGCTTCATGCACCCTTGCCGCCACACAAAAGACTGAGTTGGAACATCTAATATTTAGGCTATTTGTAGATGTGAACGAGGATATCCCAGCCTCTGCCACCCCCCAGGCCAAGATTTAAGGACTAGTTGCATCTTTGAATGCTTCTAGGACTGATTTTCAAATTGTCAAGACAAAGATGGAGCAGAAGATTGCTGCCTTCCAGGCCAAATTACAGCCAGAAAATCCACCTGAGTGTTGGCACGTGTTGTCCTTGATGGAAACCTACTTGATGAAATAATATTTTTGGCCATATGATGCAGATTTTTGTCCTTGATGGCAACCTATTTGATAAAGTTGATGACAACCTACTTGATGAGTTAAAGGGGAGATTGTTGGCAATGTGATACAATGTGTTGACTTTGATGGAACCTGCTTAATGAAGTTTTTCGTGATGGAAACTTACTTGATGAGTTGTTAATAATGTAAATCTGATGTATCTATAGATCAGTTCAAAAGCAGCAGAAGAAAGGAATTCAGAATGTGCCAGAATAATGTTAAACAAGGTATGTCACAAGGCATACGTGGGTTTGTTAAGGAGAAGTTGCGTATGCATGCGGAAAAATACGTGCCAAGTCGTGTATGGCTATTTACGCTCTAAATTTATAAATCCAGGGGTATTACCATGGTATTAACCCATTGTATTGAGCGCTGGAATATCTATTTGATCCCGTCCAGGAATACCATTAGTAGTTGAGTGGTTTTGACTCATGGTATTGAAAAAGGATAAATCTATATAAGGAGAAGAAGATCATTGTGCAAGGGGGCATGAGTAAGGGTGGTGAATGAATAAATATCTCTAAGGAATATCTGCATGGATGAACTCTGTTCTTGATTGATAGATCTGAATCTATGATGCACCAATGAAGAAAATGATGAAGAGGGATCTCTAGATCTGAAATTTATATGTATTTTCTAGATCTGTTTATGGAATATTTATATTTGAGATGAGGTGATATACTTTCTGAAGTAAAAGATGAATTCTGAGTTTTTTATCTGATTTGAAGAGTTGCACAGTCCTGAAAAGTTACAGATGTATACATAGGTTCTCTTCGGCAAAAGTGCGTGTATACGCGGGTATGCTTAAGGCAAAGCACGTACAGGGTTTTCTAAAGAATGCGCAGAAGTATACGCGGGTCGGTCTGCATGAAAGCACGTAGATACGCAGGTTCAGTGAAGTAAAAGCGCGTATGGAATCTAGGGTTTGCTGAAGTAAGTTGAATGAAATGTCTGATTTGTTCTGCTATTTTACTGCTATCTATCAATGATGTATTCATACAGAAATAGGTTGTTTGAATGATGAATATGCTGCTAATTATGTTAATTGAAGATCAAGTTGTTAGTTGATTGATTGATGATTCAATGAATGAATTGATGGGGTTATAAGTTTCAGTTTGACGAATGTTGAGCTTAAATGTGTGGAGTGGGTCCAGTCTGAAAATATGATGAAAAGTGGCCTACAAGGTATGTTGTATGGAATTTGTTGGATCTAGTATGAAAATCGATGAAACGTGGTCCGCAGAGGTGCTGAAGATCGAAGCCTTCAGTAAGGGGGTTGTAGCTCCCTTCCAGTGGTAGCTGGTAAATGAGAGCAGGGGGTAGTGGCTCCCTTCTAGGAGAGGCTGGTAAATGAGAGCAGGGGGTTGTAGCTCACTTCTAGGAGAGGCTAGTAAATGAGAGAAGCTTGTAACCTTCTGTAGGTGGGTGCATGCGTGCTGGTATGAGTCTGTGCCAGTACATGGTTGTACGATGTTTTCTTTATAATAAAATATTGAAGACTGAGACGATGACAGCGGTGGTTTCCTCCTGAATTGGGTTTCCACCTTAAATCCTGGTGTTCATGTGTGTTGCTTATGTGTGATGATTTATTCTGTTCTTACTGCACATGTTTACTACTTACTAAACATCTAATGAAGGAATGATGCAATGATCTAAGCTAAGAATTATCAGCATAATGAAATCTATGTTAATATGTGAGTTTTATTAAGGATATCTGCGTGTATACGCGAGTTGGCTTCATTAAAGTAGCGTATGGGTTTTAGAGAAAGAAAAGAAGTAAAAATTTTCAGTCTGCACTAAATACTGATTCACCCCCCCCCTCTCAGTATTTTTCCCAACAATTGGTTTTAGAGCAGGTCCTTTTGCAGAAGCTTGATTGCTTGAAGGAGATTCGTCATAATGGGAAGTCAGGAAGGAGTACTTTCTCTAAGGCCACCTTTGTTCAATGGAAGTAATCTGTTATTCTGGAAGATATGAACAAAAGCATATTTGCAAAGTCTAGGTGCAGAAGTATGGGCAATCGTGGAAGAAGGTTATCAGTATCCGACAACTATTCCTACTGATGTAGCAGAAAGGAAGAAATATGAAATCAATGCCAAAGCAGTCAATGTTTTATTAGGAAGCCTGTCTGAATCAGAATTTGTTAAAGTAATGCAGCTAAATTCAGAAAAAGAAATATGGGACAAAATCATTCTAAGCTATGAAGGAGATACAAAGGTAAAAAGTGCCAAACTCCAAACTCTCATAATTGAATATGAAAATTTAAGGATGCATAGTGATGAGAGTATTGCCAGTTTCTTTTTACGTCTAGATGATATTGTAAATCGTATGAGAAGTTTGGGTGAAACCATAACCGATACTACTCTGGTGGAAAAAGTCTTAAGATCTTTGACTTCAAAATTTGAATCAAAAGTATCAGCTATTGAAGAAAGGCAAGATCTGCAAACTCTTACTATTGTTCAACTACATGGTATTCTAACTGCTTTTGAAATGAGAAAAGAAGGTCCCTCTCAAATCAGAGAAGTTTCCTTTAAGGCATGTGCAAAAGGAAAAGAAAAGGAAGTTGTCAAGGAATCAAGTTACATATCAGAAGAAGAAGAAGAAAATTTTGTGAGAAGACTTCAACCAGGTACTGGAAGATTCAAAGGTAAGCTTCCCTTCAAATGTTTTGATTGTGGAAGAGTTGGTCATTATGCTGCTAAATGTCCTTATAGAGAAAATCATGATAAAGGGAAACAATTTGTAAAGGGAAAGAGTTATTATGCAAATGAAGATAATAATGAAATGTCAAGTGAAGATGAAGAAGATTTTGAACAAGATCTACTAGTGCTCATGGCAAGGAAGCAAAAGAAGAAGGCTACTCAAAAGGAGATTTCTCAAAAAACATGTGCAACAGAAAATGAGGAAAATTAATAAACAGGTATTGAATGTGGTTCTTGTGATTCACTTTCTTGTGCATGCAATGGTAAAGATAGTGAAAGTAATGTTATCGATCTAGAAGAAGCTCTCAAGATTAAAGTTGAAGATCAACAAATATCATTTAAGGAAAGAGACGGTATCTACAATGAGATGATCTCTCAACTGAAAGGACAGATAGAAATTCTGAATGGACAGGTAGACAAGTATCAAAAGTTGTACAATTATGGAAGCAATCGAAATAAAAGACTTGAAATATAAATCAATGATCTAAATGAAGATCTGGAAAAATAAAATAAAAAGAATGAAGGACTTGAAGCAGAAATCATCTCTCTGAGAGAAGATCTTGAAGCATCAAATAAGAAGAATAAAGAACCTCTACAATCATTTGAAAAAGAAGGACTTGAAGCAGAAATCATCTCTCTCAAAGAAGATCTGGAAAAATCAAACAAAAAGAATAAAGAACTTCTACAAACATTTGAAGAACAAGAAAATGGATTGAAAGAAGAAATTTTAAATTTGAATGATCAAGTAGAAGAAGGAAGAAGGGTCGAAGAAAGCATGAAGAAGCAATGCCAAAAATTGGAGGTTGAGGTAAACATTCTAAAAGGTAAATTGGAAGAAAAGGATAAACTATTGAGGTTTCAAGATAGTAATAAGATTCTGGATAATATTCTTAGTAGTCAAAGGTCTCCTTCTGTTAAATTTGGTCTTGGTTTTCATGAAACTGTTAAAGGAGAATCTAGTTCACAATGAAGCGCTAAAGAATCAAAGGATATCAATGCAAAACCTGAAGTATTGAAAGAAACAAAAGATCAACCGACAATCATGACTCTCTCAAAAGAAATCATTCCCTCCTAACTATAGAAGCATCAATAATGTTGAATGCTTTAAATGTCATAATTATGGGCATGTTGCAGCCAATTGCAGAAGCAGATCATTTCAGTCACAAACAAATAGATTTTACACAGAAAGGTACTCTGGCTTCTTTAAGGGATATTGTTTTTCATGCAGCAAGTATGGTCATAAAGCAGCTGATTGCAATAGAAGAAAGAATAGAAAAACACTTTATGATCCCTATGCTTATTTTTCTGGTCATGTAAAATGTTATGCTTGTAACAAGTATGGTCATGTGGAAAAGGAGTGCAGGATGAACAAATTTGAGAAATTGGATAATTTCCAACACACAATAAGAAGTTTCAAGCAAAGCTAGAAAAAGAAGGAGGACCGGTCAGAAACGTAGGGAATATTGACTCTACTGCAGTCATTCGCTTCTAAAGCTTACTTCTCATAATGACTGCAGGGATGATGTGAGATACATTATAGAGATTAGTAATGTATCATCACAGGGGGAGCAATGTATGATGATTCCCATGGTTGGCTTGGTAATTCTAGTAATGTTTATTTCTGATAGTACATATGATGTGAAGAAGACGGGTACAGGTAGTACAAATTCAAGGGGAGATGAAAGTGTGAAATTTTAAGTATTTCACTTTCCATACGCAGGTTGACTGAAAAAAGCCGTGTATACACGCGAGTTACGCTGAAGAAAGAAGCTTATGCCTTTCTGTTAAGAAAATTAGTGAGACAGCTAAAGATCAGGAACACAGGTTCAGGGGGAGTATCAATCTAACAGCTAATGTTTGCATTGTTGGCATTGTATCTGATTATTCCTTAGCTCTTTCTCAAAATGATGATGACATGATGCATGGTTTCTTATGATGAGAGTATGGATGAATCCTAATTTCTTCTTGTTGAAGAATATCTTTTATTTTCACCATGAATAAGATGGAAGTCTTATGATTCAGAGATAAGGATAGATCATGCAGAGTTTTTTGCTGATAACTTGTGACGCGATTGAAATCTTATATACATAATTCCTACACAAATTTGATTGTGAAATAAATCATGAAAATCTTGGTGACATCAGATCACATGGATGATTGCTTGACACATATTGTCTATTGAAGAAGTTGTTCTGGTATGAAAATTCCTATTAGGAAGAATTTGATGATGCTGCAAAAAGTCTGAAGGCCTCGTTACTGATGCACTTATGCTAAAAATGTTGGATGACACTTGAAAACATAGCTACATTGTCCTATGTTTATTCTCTCATATATCTCAGGGAAGCATTCGAATATCTCAGACAAAAGTTGAGAGTAGTCTCTGTCATGCAGAGGATCAGATCTGATTAAATTTTAGAAGATTAAGTTGGATACGCGGATTTCCTAAAAGACAGTCGCGTATATACGTGAGTTCATACACAGAAAACCGTGTATGGGTATTTGCTGACAAAATGTTTCTGGGTCAGCATTTTTCAGCACAACTGCTGTATTGTTTGGTATCTCTGGTGGTGTTCCAATTTTCATAATTCTATTTCATTCTCTGATATTGTTGATGAAGATGCCTTGATGATTTGCTGTTGAAAGTGTTCAGGATGCACAAGCTAAGGGGGAGCATTGGTCATGTGGAAAGGATGCATTGTTGGCATTCTCTTGATTTGCTATGATCTTATCTCATGATTGAGATTCCTTGATCTTGATTATAAAAAGACATATTTGTAATTTGATGAAAAGGTCATGTTGAGACCTATGATGTAAAATTGTAAAATTCAGTCATGTAAAGGACTTGTTCAAATGTGTAAACTCACTTGGTTGGGTACTTGAGTCAAATTTGTAAACCCACTTGGTTTGGTAGCTGAGTCAAAATGTGTAAACCCACTTGGTTGGGTACATGAGTCATATATGTAAATCCACTTGGTTGGATATTTCATGTAAGTATGAGTCCTTGGTGATAGGAAAGGTCATAGAGTCGTGTAATTCATTGAAAAATATGTTTGAAGATTAATCATGAACTCAGGGAGAGCATGGTAACTTCAATACACATCAGATCTGCAGAAGCTCTTCTTTCTACATGAGAAGAAAAACATTGTTTTGGTTTTGATCCGCCCTTTGCCCTTGATGTCATAGGGGGAGAGTAGCATGGTGTTTGAATAGGGGGAGAGCATCATGGTGTTTGCATAATGGTTATAATCAATGTATCTATCTGTTGTGGTCATCAAACACCATCATGGTTGCCATCAAGTCCAAAGGGGGAGATTGTTGGCATGTGTTGTCCTTGATGGCAACCTACTTGATGAAATAAGATTGTTGGCCATATGATGTAGAGTGTTGTCCTTGATGGAAACCTACTTGATAAATTTGATGACAACCTACTTGATGAGTTAAAGGGGAGATTGTTGGCAATGTGATACAACGTGTTGACTTTGATGGAACCTGCTTAATGAAGTTGTTCATGATGGAAACTGACTTGATGAGTTGTTAATAATGTAAATCTGATGTATCTACAGATCAGTTCAGAAGCAGCAGAAGAAAGGAATTCAGAAAGTGCCAGAATAATGTTAAACAAGGTATGTCACAAGGCATACGCGGGTTTGTTAAGGAGAAGTCGTGTATGCACGCGGAAAAATAGTTGCCAAGTCACGTATGGCTATTTACACTCTAAATTTATAAATCCAGGGGTATTACCATGGTATTGACCCATTGTATTGAGCGTTGGAATATCTATTTGATCCCGTCCAGGAATACCATTAGTAGTTGAGTGGTTTTGACTCATGGTATTGAAAAAGGCTAAATCTATATAAGGAGAAGAAGATCATTGTGCAAGGGGGCATGAGTAAGGGTGGTGAATGAATAAATCTCTCTAAGGAATATCTGCATGGATGAACTCTGTTCTTGATTGATAGATCTGAATATATGATGCACCAATGAAGAAAATGATGAAGAGGGATCTCTAGATCTGAAATGTATATGTATTTTCTAGATCTGTTTATGGAATATTTAGATCTGAGATGAGGTGAAATACTTTCTGAAGTAAAGGATGAATTCTGAGTTGTTTATCTGATCTGAAGAGCTACAGAGTCCTGAAAAGTTACAGATGTATATGCAGGTTCGCTTCAGCAAAAGCGCGTGTATACGTGGGTATGCTTAAGGCAAAGCACGTATGGGCAGACAGGGTTTTCTAAAGAATGCACAAAAGTATACGCGGGTCGGTCTGCATGAAAGCACGTACATACGCAGGTTCAGTGAAGTAAAAACGCGTATGGAATCTAGGGTTTGCTGAAGTAAGGGGAATGAAATGTCTGATCTGTTCTGTTGTTTTACTGCTATCTGTCAATGATGTATTCATACAGAACTGGGTTGTTTGAATGATGAATATGCTGCTGATTATGTTAATTGAAGATCAAGTTGTTGGTTGATTGATTGATGATTCAATTAATGAATTGATGGGGTTTTAATTTTCAGTTTGATGAATGTTGAGCTTAAATGTGTGGAGTGGGTCCAGTCTGAAAATATGATGAAAAATGGCCCACAAGGTATGTTGTATGGAAGCTGTTGGATCCAGTATGAAAATTGATGAAATGTGGTCCACAAAGGTGCTGAAGGTCGAATCCTTTAGTAAGGGGGTTGTAGGTCCCTTCCAGTGGTAGCTGGTTAACGAGAGTAGGGGGTAGTGGCTCCCTTCCAGGAGAGGCTGGTAAACGAGAGCAGGGGGTTGTAGCTCCCTTCCAGGAGAGGCTGGTAAACGAGATAAGGTTGTAGCCTTCTGCAGGTGGGTGCCTGCGTGTTGGTATGAGTCTGCGCCAGTACATGGTTGTACGATTTTTTCTTTATAATAAAATATTGAAGACTGAGACGACGACAGCGGTGGTTTTCTACCGAATTGGGTTTCCACCTTAAATCCTGGTGTTCATGTGTGTTGCTTATGTGTGATGATTTATTCTTTTCTTACTGCACATGTTTACTACTTACTAAACATCTAATGAAGGAATGATGCAATGATCTAAGCTAATAATTATCAGCATAATGAAATCTCTGTTAATATGCGAGTTTTATTAAGGATATCCGCATGTATACGCGAGTTGGATTCATTAAAGTAGCGTATGGGTTTTAAAGGAAGAAAAAGTATAAAGTTTTGAGTATGCCCTAAATACTGATTCACCCCCCCCCCCCTCTCAGTATTTTTCCCAACACTGAGGTAAGAGCCCAGCAAGCCATGCTGGTCATAGAGGCCACCAATGCCATTAAAACTCAGATCCGTCAGGGCATATAATTGTTGGAGACAGCTATGGAGACGTGGTCTAAGGTGCAGCGTGATCCTCCCCTACACAAATTTAATCAAGAACTGCACCAGAAGGAGGAATATTTTGAGTAGCTAGAAGTTACTATGTCCGCTTTGATCCCAGCTCAACGCGTGGCACGACTGCATACCAACCACACACTTAGAGATGACATTGAAGAGCTCCACCACAAAGAGAAGGTTCTTAGTGACCACCTCAAGCCTTGGGCTGACGCAGCCCTCAAGCTATCTCAGGAAGTGGATGTTACAGTTAAACAACTGAACCAGACACTGGAAAGTGTCATGGCCGCTACTGAAGGCCCAACTTTGTAGAAGTTGGTGGATATTACACAAAATTTTGTTTCATATAGAGAAGGAGTGTTTCTTCCTCTAGTCCATGCCATCAAGCAACTTCAGGCGAAGATGCAAACCCCATGACCGTTGTGACTCGGGATGAGTCACAAGATTGTGTTGGGGGCCTCTTGGAATGGGGTTCCCCAAGATGTGTTTTTTATATAATTTTGTAATACTTGATCTGGCATAGGGGTTTTGGGGCAGGTCAAAGCCCCCAATTTTTTGTAATGGGTTAAAGGGTAAATCTAGGGTCCGTAAACCACGGTCTGCAGACCATAGGGTAGAAAAGGATCTGATGATATAAATAGATAGATAGTTTGGTATAGTAATGAAGGAGAAGATTGATTGATGGCACATGTGAATTGTTAAGATATGTTTTGGGTTGTTTTGGGTAAGGACTCCTGTTAGCTGTGTGCGTAGAGATCTTTAGTCCTGCTATGTGCGGACACCATCGGCTATTTGCACGGGTTGTGTTTTGGGTTGTAATTGGGTTTTTGGATACTAATGATTGTGGAATATATTTGAAGTATCTTTATGGTATCTGGACTGATCGTTTTTATTACTAAAGTCCATCTGTGTTATTTATTTAAGTTGCGAATGTATCTGCGATCTAGGAATTAGCTGCGATTACAATTTTTTGTGATGGTAATTCTTGATACGCACATGGATGCAAATGTATTGATAAGATATTTTAATGAGAATAAATTTTTTATGATTAATTTCTAATTATACTGTTAGAAGCCTACCAATAGAGTCGATCAGTGCGAACCTGATAGTTGCAGCATCGATCTGCCTTAATTACCTACTCTCTCCTAGGGTGCGACACCCTCCCATACTACTTTAGGTGAGACCTTGGCCTGCGAAATTAGGCCATTGCCAAAGGGGATAGTAGTATAGGGGTTTGTTGGAAAACCTTAAACTCTGAAGTTCGGTTAGGACCCCTCAAGCCAACAATATTCTTTCCCCTTGTGAAAGATATCATGTTTTTTTCTTGTTATGAATCTAGACTTGTTGAAGCTGAATGTAAAACAACAAAAAGAAAGATTAATAAAAATAATATGCAATGAAAATAAGGCTCGCTAAAGCTAACAAAAAAATAAGACAATCATACACCAAGTAAAAAAAACACTTCCATCGTTATTGTTATTTGTGCAACAAATTTAGACATCGGTCCTTTGAATGTAATTTGTATTCAAATAAGAGAAAAAGAGTACACAAACAATTTAAAAATTTTCTTGGTTAAACAAGATGTTATGTATGTATAGATATTAGCCACAATGCCAAGGATTGAATGTTTTCAAATACTCTAAAGGACTCAAAACAAATTTTGGGACCAAAAACAAGAAGACCAAAAAATGAAAGAAATGCAAAAAAAACAAGACATAAGGAAAACGTGTGGAAGAGGAAGAAAAATGAGCATCCTTTTACTCCTATTACATAATGAGGTCACCATAGTTTTATGGGGAGTTTCTATAGGCATCAAGACACTCATTCAATTAGTGTTAGAAGAGAAACAACATCTTAGGAGGAGAGCAGCACTGAGAATGCATTGGAACAAATAAATAATATGTTCAAACCAATCTTATACATGAGGAATGACATAGACATGACCCTTTACCTATCATTAGTAGAACTATGAGGAGTGATTAACTTCACCTAAGAACTTAGGCAAGACACCACTCCAGCTAAAAAAACTTGAAATGTAGCTAAAAAATACTATTATGAAATTATGTTTGCAGCTATATATGAGTTATGAAAAATCTAAGTTGGTTAAATTAAGAAAAGAAAAAGATAAAACAAGTGCAACAACAAAAAAGATTATTATGGAAATGTGTTTTCATCTATATACGAGTTATGAGGAAACTAATTTGGTTAAAGTAGTAAAAGAAATAGATAAAACAAGTGCAACAACATAAGAGGCTATTATGGAAATATGTGTGCATCTATATATGAGTTATGAAGAAGCTAAGTTTCTTGAAGTAAGAGAAGAAAAAGAGAAAACAAGTTCAATGGGACTTTGATCATGAATTAAATGATATATACTCTTAATTTCGTAATAGATGTAATGTTTCATAATAAATGTGAAATGAAACTAAAAAAATAAGAAGGAAAAAAGATAAAGAAAAAAGAGATAAAGGAAATAGGAAGGGTCAACATGCCCCACAAAAGTGGGATTAAAGGTTGGGAAAAAGAAATAAGTAGCAAATAGCACTATTTTAGAGGAGGACAAGGTCAATGTAGTCGATATTTCTACTAAAACTACATCTGATCCAATTAACGGTTCTGTTGAGACCACCAAAAATCTTCGAAAATCCCCTATATAAATAGTGACCCACAGAAGTTGAAATGTTGGGAAGAAAGAGGAGCTAGTTCCTGGTTTCTTTGCTGAAGAGAGTGGGGTCAATGCAGCAAATGTTTATGTTGAAGCCACAAAAAATCATTTTCAATCCTTAGATCAAATTTTCACTTTCATAGGAAGAAGGATGTGACAAAGGATGAGTCTGTGGTGACTAAGAACAAGGAATTTAATGTGGAAACAATTGGTGCAAATCCTTTTCAACCTCCCAAACAAGTGCCCACCATTTCTTTTGTTCCTTCATGCCCGAGAACGACACATATCACACACATTCATCGACCCATCATATGATGCAAGAGATTGTGTTTCCACTTTTGCCACCGATCGATACTATGAATAAGAAAACCAAGTAACATGGGAGTTAACCTAAAGCCATAGTTAATAACAACCAAACCTTAGTTCTCAAATCACCCATTTTAACAGAACTCAGTTTCAACCTCTAGTCTGCAATTTGTCTAAAATAATTCATAGTTCACTCATCACCTAAGCACTCATTTAACCTAGTTGAGACATGAAATGGAATTGATTCAGTTCCACTCATGTTGGTTTTGTGATATGGCTCTCCTCATTTGACGTTGGGCCATAGGGCGAAATTTGACCCTATTAAAAGAAAGGGCCATGATTTTTCAATGCTTAGATATTTCTTGCACTTGTTCTGTGTATGATACTTTATCCTCAACATGGATCTCATATTATTTTTTTGAAGTTGAACTAAAGATCAAATATAGGAATATAGATTGGATTTTTACCATTAGATTTGTAAAATGTCACGATCAGAATTTGAGGCTCGCCATCACATACTTGTTGAAATTAATTAGCTCTTAAAAGGAACAAATGTTTCTTGGGAGGATAATAATTTATATTCTAAAATTGGCGATAATAATACCAATTATGCATCAACTTGTGGATATTTTTTTAGAGTGTAGCTTTCATATCAGCTTTTAATTATATATTCCTCCTAACAAATATATATTTAAAATTGATACTAGTCTACAACATGAGAAATTGTCTTGAATTCACTGAGTGCATGTCAGCTTGATTTATGGAGCAATTATATCGAGGCAATGGACATGAATGAAAATATTATCCGTTACACATAGTTGGAGGTCTTCAACCTTAATGAGTAGATCATCTTCCAATTCATAAGCAATAAATGTGGACGTGCATGCCAACGTCATGAGATGGGGATGCAAATATTTATTTTTAGAATTTATAATTATTGAAATATGGAGATGAGTTGTAGAAGGACAAATAATGTAGTGGAGAATGATTTGTTGTAAATAAAAATGGTTGTTTTACCAGCATTATCAGTGTTAGAATATGTGTTATGTGTTTAATAAATGTGGTATATATGCCATTCTATTTGGAATTCCAAGCCTTAGCTCTTGGTGCAACGACTTTAAATTATTCCATTGTTCATTGTAACATACATCTATGTATATTATAACACATCTTTGATCAAAGGTACAAAATCAAAATATTTCCAACATTGAAATAATGGGTAGTGTATTGGTTACTATGTCAATTATATTATCTATTTCTATTTGTGGTCAACATGAATATTAATGTTGGAGAGGAGATCATTAAGAAATGAAAAATTGTGAGGCAAAATTCCATGGGAGGTCACACATTACAATGACCATGATTTAATGATTTTTTTGAGAGATGTATTCAACTAATATGATTGTGATGGATAGCTATATTGGCAAACATGGATATATTTTAGACTGTGGCACAACACTATATTATTATCTAAAGAACTATTAAGGAGCATTATAATATATTTGTTGATATATTATATTGAGCGTTGAATCAACAATGATATACACTAAGAATCTAATATGTAGCGACAACATTATATATCATGTTATATATTTCCATGTAATAGCAACATTGAATATATTATTGAAGAGTGTTCATCCAATACATTATTCGACATGTGCATGGATCTATTTCAAAGATCTTTCATGAGGCTTTCAAATCATACTGGTCAGCAATGATATCTCCCACATATCTAATTAGTGAATATATCAATGTTATTCATTCATTATTTCTTTCTCATAGATATATGATATTATTTCTTTAATTTACATTGGATTTGATTGACTTGGATGGCATTCTCAATGTTTTTTGCGGCTTCATCTTCCCTAGGACGGTGTTTACTGAGACGCTTTGGGTTGGTTTGTTGTTGAGCCAATGCAGTATGATTCTGAAATGAATGTACTGGCCCAGATGAGGGCCCAATATGTTACTATATTTCTACATCATTTGACTATAGATCGAGAAGAGCCTCCTGATGTTGAATCAGACTCCAAATTGGGTGAAACAAATATTGAACGATGTTTGGAAACATGATGGGGAAGATAGATGACTCTCATCCAGTTTGGGGCAAAATGCATAACTATATAATTGGAAGAGAGAAGAAAAATCAAATTATATTGATTATTTTCCAACATGAGGGTCAAAGGATTGATGTTTGGAAAATAATTTAAAGAAAAGTTTAGTTTGCAGGTCCAAAATTATCTTGAAACATTGCATAGAATATGTTAAAGAGTGATGCTTCTATGGAGCCACATGAATTTCGACTGGGAAAGAATTTCTCTTTATCCTAAGATTAAGTGAATACTATGTAGTTTGGATGGGAAAATACACAACTTATATGACCTGAAGTAAATGTATGAGGTGGATGAATTTTATTATGCCAATGAGATGAAAGGAATTTTAAGGTCTCTTGCTACAAATAATGAAACTATGTTGCTATATCTCTTGCATGGCCTTAACACGGAAATCAAAAAACTATATCAGACTGCACAATTCAAGGGTATTGAAAATTTCAATACCAATATTGATAGTTTACATCCCATTTTGATTGAATGTCATGTATTTAAGTCACCTTTGGAATTGAATCTCCTATGATATGGAAATGAAGGGAATTTAACAACTCATGTGCAGGTCATGCAAAGAAAAAAAGTTTGGATGAAATAGTATCAATTGGAAATAAATTTTGTACATTATGTGTATATGTTTAGTGTTTGTGGGTGTTTTTTGTTTGCAAAAACCCAACTTGGTCCAATTTTGGTCAAAGACTCAGCAGTTGGAGGAGTGGTGTGCGTGGTACCATAAACATAGATTTACCATGTGGTGTTTAGCGGCTTCGAGGCAGGTCAAAGCCCCTCATTTTGTAATGGAAATTGGGTTGTTTTGTCTATCCCATGATTTATGGACAATTGTTTTCTATTTATGCAAAGCTATATAAAAGTACGATGTGGTGTCAAATTCATAACATGGATATTTTATGAGCGCAAGATATTGTATTCTCTGTCTTTATTCTATTTTGGGCCTTAAGGGAAGGCTCCACAGATGAGTACTTGGAGACTTTGAAGCGTTTGCAACTTTGTGAAAAGACCATATGTAGTTGTGTGCACAGTTCGAAGAAGTGAATGTGCTGAATAGACTTATCATAATAAAGAAGATGTAATTTTGGAGCATATTTTGTGTCTTTCTGTGTTTTGTTTTCTTTCTTTGTTTACGTGAAGTAGTGATAGCACAATTTATCTTATGTTGAATGTATTTATTTTTATTTGAAGAATGCGCAATAATTAAGTAATATTAACCACATAGTAGTTAAATGTATGTTAGAATATTGATTAAGTAATAAAAATAAAAGTAAATCCACCTCACACAGTCCCTCAAGCCCACAAAAACCTTGTTCTACAACCACCCATAATCCATCTCGGGTGAGATTGTGATCTTCTTATAGGTTGTTTTTGAAAGCACCGATGTCTAGGGTGTTTTGGTGTGAAGTACAAGTCAAATCTAGGTGAAGCCTTGCTAACAAAAATAATGGTTACGTTTCTAGGATTACGATCTGTTGAGGGATGTTAGCACCCGAATCGAACCCCAGGCTGAAAAGGGAAAAACAGGGTAACAACTAAACCATGCTTATAGGAGAGGGATCTCTCTGTAAAGATGAATATTCAATAGAATAGAATAATGGACTGATATTAGGCTAGATAAAATGATAGGAAAAAGTTTAATAAATGAATGAAATTTCAGGGATGTGTGCAATAAAATGAACAGTTGAAACTATGGGATTAAATCAGGACATAGGGTATTTCATGGGGCAAGGTAGGCAAGATATTTAGCAATAAAATTTGAATAAAGGTGGGATGGAAAGATTGGTGAGGAGATGAAAAGGGCACAATAAATGGATTCTTTTCAAACAGACGAAAAAACACAGAGTATGAATTATTTCCCAAAGCAGGGCATAAAAATGGATCCTACCTTTTTATCTTGAAATCATTCCAAAGGAAATGTTTATAGATGAGAGGTGAAACATAACAACTTACAAATGAAACAAAGGAGAAAAATAGATGCTAAATCTCAGACCACATGGATCCCACAAATTAGAGTTGCATCTCTTATTAATCCCTGTCAAACTGTACAATGGAGCGCAGATTGTTTTCCCACACTATTCCCGTATTGTTGATTACAGACTTCAGACCCTTTACAAATGATTTACAATTACAATAAATAAGCTGAAATGTGGGAACATAGATCCACAGAAAAAGGTAGCTATTCTAACAGTTGAAGAACTAAAAACTAATCATAGAAAATAAATCTAACAATCTGCCCTAAAGAAGGAACAATATTACATTTGATTACTGGGCAGATTTCACAGTTTCATTGTTGAATACTAAAATAGGCAATCAGATCCTATTTTCTCCACTGTTGTAGACATATTTGCTTTAATTCAATCTCACGGCCAGCTGACTGTTTCCTTTTCTTTCCATTATTCTTTTGAAGAAAACCGACAGTTATAAAAATACATTGAAATAAAACTAGAATGAAATAATGCTTTCGGTGAAGGGAAAAAATATTTTTGAATGGGAAAGGAGAAGGGAAAGGAGGCGGGACCCGCATCACAATCGGAATCAGAAGAGGTGGGAGAGGGAATACAACATATAAAAAAACTGTGTAATATGCCATGTGATGCATAAGAGTAATCACAATTGCAATCGGGCTCGAGAACGGGCGTATTGGCTTTCGCTGATGCGATCGAAGGGGGAAGTCCATATGAAACGGAATAAATGAAATATTAAACTTTGCCAAGGAAAACCCCTTTTATTATGAAGCGGGTCAAAAGTTTATGAAGTGGGCCCAAGGGTCAATCGGAATCGGCAATCAGAGGGGCGCGGAGGCGAAACATATATGAAACATAGTAAAATGTTAATTTGCGATCGAAACCAAAAATTTCGATGCGATTGGGGGAAGTGGCCTTTATAATAAACAAAATAAAAAAAATTTAAATTTTTCAAAGGGAAAGGGCTTTTTTGTAATGAATGGGCGGAGAATATTACATGGTGGGGCCGGGAAATACAATCGCAATCGAAATTGGGCGGGGGAGCGGGTGCATTACATAAAAAAATCGCCGATGCGATTGGGAGGAGGCGATGAATTGTGGGTCGTCCGATTGGCGGGGGCAATTCCATGGCACGAGATTAATTGGGAGGGGTTAATCGGGATTTTGTGATTGGGGAGGGGCTCTTTGGATGTTTCGATGGGGGTGTTGCGATTGGCTATGAGCTGTCGAATCGGGTTAACAAATCAATGGTGGGGATGTTTGCGGGCAAGTTTTATCGGGGGATATTACAATCAGGAGTGTTAATTGAATCGCATCAGAAGTTCGGCAAAGAGCCAATCGGGGCATCCAATAAAAATTTTGTGATTGCGATAGAAAAGGAAAATGTGGTGGGGTTTATATGATATAAAAAATTATTATAAAGTTTTATTACATAGTATCACTATATGGTGGGGAAGTGGTTTGGAACGGCAGGGGGAGGATTACTTGTAATACGAACTTTGATTTTATAATAAAGTTCTATGGTATGGAGGGGAAGTGGTTATGCGTAAATCACATTTTTGTTTTAAATAGTTTTATAATGCGATTTTATAATTGGAGGAGGGGAAAAGGGATTTTATTAAGGGAAATATTAAACTTTAAACATAAGGTTTAAGGGAAAATGGGAAATAGGGATTATTTGAGGATATAGGGGATTTTTACTTCACTTAAGCATAAATTTCAATCCAGAAGTCGGTTTTAAGGGTGTAATATACCGTTGGAAAGATCTTTCCAAGCTCTTTCCGATGGATCTATTTGGGAGATGATTTGGTGGTTAACATGCTATGGAAAACTTCTCTGAAGGGAGGATGGTGACTTTGTGGAGATGGCAGCTTCTAAATTGTGACTTATTACATATGATGATATACTTACAAAATGAATGATAATAAAGGCAAAATATCATGTTCTCACCTCAAAACATGGTTTTGAGGTGAAAATTACATCAAGCTAAATAAAATGTCTCTTTGATCTTCCAAGTGTTGTGACTTTGAGTTTATTGACTTCCTCATGACCTTACTAATATTTTTTGACATTTGACTCATTAATTTGACCACGGTGAGACCCTAGAAACTAATGAGACCCATCCTATTACATACTAACATGATTTTTGAAAGTGAATGTGACTCATGACCAAAGACCATAGAGAGGAGAATCAAAAAGTACCTCATGAGGGAAAACTGATGAAAAATTACTACCAGCAATGAATCCATGACCTAGCAGAATGGTGAAATTTATTCAGCATGAGACTCCTAATATGAAAATGTAAAAGAGAATTTTGTGATCACTGATGGTAGTATGAATAGACTGACACTAACATTGGCTCCAATGGGGATGGTAGCTCCTTGGAGGTGCCAAGAAAATTGTAGACCAAGTAGCCTTATCCATTGGGCATGGAGTCAAAAATGCTGAAAACTGATACAAATGAAAACTGACTCTAACTCAAGAATAAGACTGAAAAATGAAATAAAACCAAATCATACACATATCATCCAAGTTTTATAGCCTTCACCTTGGGCCCCAAACTTGAATGATTGTGTGCTTGAACTCTGATGAAAAAAATAACATGGTATATAGAATGATGATAATATAGATCCCTATCCATTGTCTTCAACAATGGTAGTGCTTCAACAGCCTACCATTTACTGCTCCTCTAGGGAAATCTTGGCCATCCATTTCTGAAAGCAAGAAGGCATTCTGTCCCCTGTATGCTAAAATTCTATATGGTCCCTTCCAAAGGTTTTCAAACTTGTCGTGCTTCCCTTTGTCTTCATTCCTTGCATCCCATTTAAACACTACATAATCCAGCTAAAAAGTTTCTACTTTAGTCTTTCAGTCATAGATATTTTTAATATTCTCCTGTAGCTGAATCGCTTTCTGTGACACTTCTTCTCTTTTTTGCTGAAGGTGGATCATCTGGTTGATCCTTCGCTAATTGTCATCGTCCTCATTGCCAACTTCTTGCAATAATCTCATAACTAGGACTATAAGAGATGTGGGAAAGACAACATCAATTCCATAAACTAATTCAAAAGGCAACATACCTATTTATTTCTTACTGCTAACTCTTTCTGTCCATAATGCATTGATGAGCTTTCGGTGCCAATTTCTTTTGTTTGCCTCCAGCATTTTCTTAATTATATTTATCACTGATTTGTTCGATGACTCTACCAGGCCATTATCTTGTGGATAATATGTCGTGGAATGGCCCAATGTGATATTATATTTGTCACAGAAATCGACCATTTTCTTGGATCGAAATGGTCCTGCGTTATCCGTTACAATTTTACATGGGCAGCCAAAACGAGATAAAATATTCAATTCAAGGAACTAAATAATTACCATGTCAGTTGCTTGCCTCACTGGGATGGCCTCGATCCATTTTTTAAAGTAATTTTTTCCTGTCAATATCTATTGGCGATGTGTTGAGGACGTGGGATGAATCTCTCCTATAAAATCGAGCCCCCACTGTTGAAAGGGTGCGTTCACTGAAACTGGGTTCAAGGGAAGTGGAAGTAGTTTCTTCTTCCCTTGGAAGATTTGGCATTCATGACAATTCATCACTGTTTTATATAAATCAGAAAACAATGTAGGCCCATAATACCCTGCTCTTAATACCTTATTGGCTGTAGTCTTCCAAAACAAGTGAAAACCACAGTCACCTTTATGAAAATCATGCATTACCTTCTGAGCTTCTTCTTCCACCAGACAATTTAGCAGAATGCGTCCTGGATCTTTCCAATACAAAGCATTATTTAAAATATAATATTTAGCTGATATAAGTTTCATAGATCTACCTTTACTCTTAGACATGCCTGTAGGAGGTGACAAATGCTGAAGGACATAGACAATATCAGCATAACACGGGGACTGTAGAAAAATATCTGAAATTGGAACCAGAAAACCTTCATCTTCATCTTCTACTACTGCTGTTATGAGGTTTATATCCAGGGCACGCAGATTTGATTGGGCCATCAATTTCAGCAAGCCTTGGCCTTTGATCAACTTCGTGGGTTTTATCTCCAAGTCGTACTCTAGAATAGCTGTTATCTATTTGCCTCTTCGTCCTTCTGGATCAGTTTGCATCAAGACATCCTTCATTGTTGCATTAGGGACATATGCTATAGTATGTGAATGCAAAATATAGACCCTAAAATCCTTCAATGCCTTGATAAGTGCCAATGAATATTTTTCAATAATATTTTATCTCAAAGCAGTATATCTAATAGTCCTACTGAAAAAGGCAATTGGATTTTCTACCTCATCTCTCTTTTTCATTAAAACAACAGCCATAGTATGCTCAGATGCAAAGGAAAATATGATAAAATCTCGAGTATAGTTGGGACTAATCAAAACTGGGGCATTGGAAAAACAAAACTTCGCCAAATTGAATGAATTGATAGCCCCCTCACTCCATTTAAAAGTGTTTTCCTTCTTCAACATATTGGTCATCTCTCTCAAATTTTTAGCCAAGTTAGGTATAAATCTGTGCAAAAAACTCATCTTACCATTGAAGGCCTGAATCTCTTTCTTATTTTGTGGAAGATCTATGAGCTAAATTGCCTCCACTCTAGCTGGATCAATACAGATGTCCTCTTTAGAGATGATATGCCCTAGCAATTTTCCTTCCTCCATGGCAAAGAGACTCTTTTTGGGATTGAGAGAAATCCCAAACTTTCTGCAACGCTAAAAAAAAAATCTCAAATGATGCAAATGCTCATCATATGATCTTGAAAACACTGTCAAATCATCCAAATAAACAACAAGAAAAACATCTTTTTCATTTTCAAAAGTGATGTCCATTGCACGCTGGAAAGTAGCTCCAGCATTCTTCAGTCCGAATGGCATTTTAGCGTACTGGAGGGTTCCCCAGGGTGTTGTGAAGGAATTTTTATCTTGGTCCTTCTCATGCACCAAGATTTGGTTGTAGCCTAAGTAGCCATCAAGTAATGACATTCTAGATGCTCCAACTACTCTCTACAGAATATGTTCCATTTTCGGAAGTGGATAATTATCCTTTAAAGATGCTTTATTCAAATTCTGAAAATCTATACACAATCTTATCTCTCTATTCTTCTTAACGACAAGGACCAAATTTGAAATCTAGTCAGAAAATATAATGGGAACTATGATACCTGCTTTTTACAACTTGTTTACCTCTTTTTCAATGGATGGCAGCAGCTTCGAATTGATTCTTCTTAGCTTCTGTCTAAAAGTCTTTTGATCTGGCTTGATAGGAATAGTATGTTGGATTATGTTTTTATCATATAATTTCAAATCTAAATAATCCCATGAAAACACATCAGAAAATTAGAAAAGAAACTTAACATACTACTCCTTTACCTCAAGGGATAATGCCTATGACAACTTTCACAAACTTGGGCTTGTTAGGTGTTCCAAGATTCACATCTTCAACTCCTTTCTCATTGGGCACCAAGCTTGGCTTCTTTGCAACATCATCCTGGTCAAAAAACTCCTCTAGAGGTATGAAACCTATAGGAATTACATTATCCTTTAGATGCATGCTTCCAACTCCTGATTATCAACCTCATACTCACCTTCTATTGGAGTGTCTTTGAATTTTCCATCACCCTTAAAAAATGCATTAATCTCATTATCATCCAAAAATAATTTTCAATACCTTAAATTGTTCGGAACAACAGGCCTATTTTTGACATAGATCTCAAACTTATTGTTTGAGTTCATCGAAATCTTCAAGTTTCTGGAAGTAGTGGCAAGAGAATCAGCTATGCGATTCTGCATCCTGGGTACTGCTATCAAAGTGTATTCTTGAAACGTCTTCAAAATATCCAAGACTGCATTTATGTATTCCCTTAATCTCGGATGTTTAGCTTGGTATTATCCTTTCACCTGTTTGATTATCAATTTGGAGTCGCCATACACAGAAATCCTCTTTGCATTCAACTTCTTCAAAATTTTGAGACCTGCAATCAAAGCCTCATATTCTGCTTCATTGTTAGAGTAGTGAAAGGCCAACTTATAAGCACAAACTCTAACATTGATGGGAACCTTTTTAGGCTGGAAAACAGGGATCCTAATCCATATTCCAATACCAGCTCCATCATTACCAATAGCTCCATCAAAATCCATGCTCCATAGGCCTGCTTCCTCTTCTTGTAGATGCTAGAATTTTGTTTCTTTCTGCTCTCTAACTTGGTTTTTTTCTGGTTGTTCACTGTCTTTTTTCTGCTGGCAGGCAGGAGACTCAGAAGTGCTTGTTGCTTTGTATTTTTCCTATTCGAGGAATTCTCTGAAATTCTTTGAAATTTCAGGTATTTCATCTACTTGTACCAACTGAACATTCTCATTATTTAAACCACCATCAAAGGATTCTAGACAAAGGATTCTAGATATGTGTGGATAGCATTAATGGGATGGTTTACTGACTTCTCTTTGCTAGTAATCATATATTTCATTTTCTTTTCCCTATATAACTTTCTCAACTAGCCAAATATAGGGACAGTGGCATAAGAGAAGTCAAGCTGCATAGTTCCCTTGAGTTTAGCACCCCAAGACCTAGATAAAAGCATTCCAAACCTTGGTGGGACATCGGCAACTACTACATCCATCAAAAAAAAATTGGCTGGGATTTGATCTAAAGACACTACCAAGTCTTTGATAAGACTAATACAATGGAACCTACTTGAGTCAAAATAATACAAGTCATGGTATTTTCAAGTAATATCAAGGCCTATCTTCTCCATGATAGCATTGGGCATCAAATTATGTGAGGCTTCGGAGTCTAACATAGCATTATGCAAGATAAACTCATGCACCCTAAGACTCAGGTAAAAGGGAGGGACTCCATTTTCTTTAGACTCTTTTGTGGCTGGACCAAATATAAGTTCAGGGTAGTCATCTTCTACATTAACCATGTCAGAAACAGAGTCTATTTGCAAGACTTTAGACAACTAACTTTTATATGCACTATTCTTCACCAACTCAGTCAAGGGCATAGACACTTTCAGTTTAGAAATTTCATTTTCTAAATTAAAATAAGGAGATTTTTCTACCTCTTTAATGGGAGGGTATTTCTTCTCTGTTTTCTCTTTTACTGTGCTCTACTGGTTCTTTTCATTTGCTGTATTAATAGCTGCTGGTGCTTTGCTGGAGGAAGGATCAGCCAGCTCTTTTCCTTTCTTCTGTGCATTGTACTTCATTTGGAGCTCTTTTCTTTTCTGAATGGGAGTGATTGTAACGTCTCTATTCCTTAAAGAGTACTTCCTTTGCTAAGCCGACAGAGCATTCATGTACCCTCTCTCGTAGTCATCAGACTCTTCTTCCAACACTGTGTCATTGTCCAAAATGAAATTTTTGTCTTTTTGAATGTCTGGAGTCGCCATTGTGTATTCTTCATCTTCTCTGACGAAAATTGGTGCACCATAAGCTGTGAAAAAGTGATTGGCTTCAATCATAGGATCATCGTCATCTGAGTCTGTCCCTTGCACATATTTCTGCTACAAAGGTGTTTTAATCTGTTGCTGTGGTGGTGCTGCTTGGTCCTGCGCTCTTTTCTCTCTCTGTTTAATTGTAAATTGTGGCTGTTGCCCTCTGAAATTCAGATTTCTTATTTGAGGCTCAAGTCTATTTGTAATGGTTAATCTATCAACCATCTTCTCCACTGTTTTTATAAGAGTGTCCATTTTGTTGTTTGAAGGAGAGGCCTCCTCTTTCACTGTGACTCTCTTCTCAGATCTGTTCCATGCTCTTTTAGCCAGCAGAGTAGATTCAACGTTCACTGCTATCTTCTGCATGTCTTCAAGTGAAGATGGATCTCTTTCACGCAGCTGATATGCCATGTCGACATCAAAACCATCTAGAAATTTCAGCAATTCTAATCCCATAGGAGGCATCAAGTTAGCTAAAATAGAATTATATACAGCATTGAATCTTAAAAAATAGTCCTGCACAGTTTCAACCACATTTCTTCTAATATTCTCATATTCAGACAGAATTTGGAGTGGGTTCTTTTTTACCTCCCACCGGTCCAAGAACTGAGTGTGTAACTCCTGAAAAGTGTGAATTGAGCCCGGTGGTAAGGCTCTGAACCATTTCCTAACTTCACCTCCGAAGCTCTGAACAAACAACCTGGTAGTTACATTCTTTCCTTCTACCTCATGTAGATCAAAAAATTCATTCATTTTATCAACATGTTGTTGGGCTGTAATGCTCTGAGTGGCATCAAAGATGGGAATTTTACTTTGATAATCAACAGGAAAGTCATTAATAACCTGAGGTAAAAGTAGGGGTGCATATCTGGCAGCCATAACTCTGGGTGGATTTACAACAAGATTTGTATTACTGGGATTTAAGGGAGGTGTTGATGGAGGAGATGAAAAATGAGAACTGACTGATGGGAATGCTGATGAATCAGGAGGAGGGAGTGTTGTTCCTGATGATTCTGAAGGCTTAGGAATATTAGTTGCGGTGATGGACTGCGGAGAGTTCAAAATGTAATCATCAATGGAGGAATTTTCTCTTTTGACTTCAATATCTACAAGGAATTCAGGATCTAAAACTGTATCATCAATTTCAGTCTCGGACTTATTTCTAAATAAATAAAGCTCAAAATTCTTGTCAAAGGAAAGATCTTCTACAAAACACCACTCACTAGGCCAAGTATATGATCTGAAGACAGGTCTGGGACTTAATAATCCTTCTTGTATTCTGACAATTCTTGGGATAAGATTTGTATTTTCAAAGACAGGGGGAGGATTTGGATCTAGATTAGCCCTGGTGTATCTTTTTGAAGCCAGTGTGTGCAAATTTTATACTGTACAAAAATTTATTTCAGCCTAACTGACTCTGAAAATCATTTACAAGAAAACATTTACTGGGGTGATCTGACTTTACACTCTGATAACTGAAATATTATGACTGTGAATAAATGGCTGTAGTTATGTTCTTTTCCAACAGTGATTTAACAATGGCTGCCTTCTCAAAAAAATATATGATACACTAAAAAAAAATATTTAAGTGACTTTACCCAGTTGTAATATCAAAACTTTACAACAATGGCGCGATCCTTTCAAATCTTTCGAATTTATATGCTTTTTATCAACGTGACATATATTTTATTCACCAGGGGCCCACGCATCTCTATTCTACTTTTTATGAATAAAATAAACATGTAATAACATAAAAGTGCTGGATAGTACCTTGATTTATCACCCGTGCTTCTAGGCGCGCGAATGCCGTCTGATCAAAGGTGCTTCAGATCGAATGGTTCTCGTGGATTTTGTGTTTTTTCAAAGGCCGAAGTTTAAGAGCTGAGAGCCGTATGAAATGGGTAATTTTTGGGTGATGACGTGCCCAAAACTCACTGGATCGCATTTTTTTTGGAGTAGTTTCGCTCTGGGGAAAAAGCGGCACGAAATGGGTGGTTTTGGTTTCCAAAACCCGCCAGTGGTAAATAAAATCAATTTTTGAATTCAGGCTTTAACTGTGGTTAAGCGCTTTAACTCCACGTGTTAACTCATTGCTGGGTCCCACTGATATTATTTCTCCGTCAGAAAATAAACCAATCTTTCACTTAAATCACAACGATTTCCTTAAAAGCATCGCGTTCAATGTAGCCAAGGTTTTTAACCTTGGAAAAGGTTTCTCAATACTCTTTATAACACACAGCATGTATATGCCTCGCTTTTCTATAGCGCCCCTTTTTTGGTGTTTCTTAAAAATAGAATAAACACAGTCATTTCAAAAAATAAGAATATGCGCTCGCAGACAGTAAGTTCATGATGAATTTTCCCCAGCATGGTTGCCAGAGATGTTAGCACCTAAATTGAACCCCAGGCTGAAAAGGGAAAAATAGGGTAACAACTAAACCATGCTCAGCCTTGTAGCTAGCCCTACAAGTATAGGAGAGGGCTCTCTCTATAAATATGGATATTTATTAGAACAGAATAATGGACTGATATTAGGCTAGATAAAATGATAGGAAAAGTTTTAATAAATGAATGAAATTTCATGGATGTGTGTGATAAAATGGACAATTGAAAATGTGGGATTAAATCAGGACACAGGGTATTTCATGGGGCAAGATAGGCAAGATATTTAGCAATCAAAGTTGAATAAAGGTGGGATGGAAAGACTGGTGAGGAGCTGAAAAGGGCACAATAAACGGATCCTTTTCAAATAGAAGAAAAACACAGAGTGTGAATGATTTCCTAAGGCAGAGCATATAAAATGGATTCTACCTTTCTATATTGAAAGCATTCAACAAGAAATTTTTATGGATGAGAGGTGAAACATAACAATTTACATATGAAACAAAGGAGATAAACAAATGCTAAATCTCATACCACATGGATCCCACAAATCAGAGCTACATATCTTATTAATTCCCTATAAAACTGTACAATGGAGCACAAAATGTGGTATATATGCCATTCTATTCGGAATTCCAAGCCTTAGTTCTTGGTGCAACGACTTTAAATTATTTTTTTGTTCATTGTAACATACATCTATGTATATTATAACATATCTTTGATCAAAGGTACAAAATCAAAATATTTCCAACATTTAAATAATGGGTAGTGTATTGGTTACTATGTCAGTTATATTATCTATTTCTATTTGTGGTCAACATGAATATTAATGTTGAAGAGGAGATCACTAAGCAATGAAAATTTGTGAGGGAAAATGTCATGGGAAGTCACACATTACAATGACCATGATTTAATGATTTTGTTGAGAGATGTATTCAACTAATATGATTGTGATGGCCATCTATATTGGCAGACATGGATATATTGTAGACTGTGGCACAACACTATATTATTATCTAAAGAACTATTAAGGAGCATTATAATATATTCGTTGATATATTATATTAAGCGTTGAATCAACAATGATATACACTAAGAATATAATATGTAGTGACAACATTATATATCATGTTATATATTTCCATATAATAGTAACATTGAATATATTATTGAAGAGTGTTCATCCAATACATTATTCAACATGTGCATGGATCTATTTCGAAGATTTTTCACAAGGCTTTCAAATCATATTGGTCAGCAATGATATCTCCCACATATCTAATTAGTGAATATATCAATGTTATTCATTCATTATTTGTTGCTCATAGATATATGATATTATTCATTTAATTTCCATTGGATTTTACTAACTTCTATGGCATTCTCAATGTTTTTTGGGGCTTCGTCTGCCCTAGGACGGTGTTTACTGAGATGCTTTGGGTTGGTTTGTTGTTGATCCAATGAAGTATAATTCTGAAATGAATGTATTGGCCCAGATGAGGGTCCAATATGTTACTATATTCGTACATCATTTGACTATAGATCGAGAAGAGCCTCCTCATGTTGAATCAGACTCCAAATTGTGTGAAACAAATATTGAACGATGTTTGGAAACATGGTGGGGAAGATAGATGACTCTCATTTGGTTTGGGGGGAAATGCATAACTATATAATTGGAAGAGAGAATAAAAATCAAATTATATTAATTATTTTCCAACATGAGGGTGAAAGTATTGATGTTTGGAAAATCATTTAAAGAAAATTTCAGTTTGCAGGTCCAAAATTATCTCAAAACTTTTCATAGAATATGTTAAAGAGTGATGCTTCTATGGAGCCACATGAATTTCGACTGGGAAAGAATTTCTCTTTATCCTAAGATTAAGTGAATACTGTGTAGTTTTGATGGGAAAATACACAACTTATATGACCTGAAGTAAATGTATGAGGTGGATGAATTTTATTATGCCAATGAGATGAAAGGAATTTTAAGGTTTCTTGCTACAAATAATGAAACTATGCCGCGATATCTCTTGCATGGCCTTAACATGGAAATCAAAAAACTCTATCAGACTGCACAGTTCAAGGCTATTGAAAATTTCAATACCAATATTGATATTTTACATCCTATTTTGATTGAATGTCATGTATTCAAGTCGCATTTGGAATTGAATCTCCTATGATATGGAAATGAAGTGACTTGAACAACTGATGTGCAGGTCATGCAAAGAAAAAAAGTTTGGATGAAATAGTATCAATTGGAAAGAATTTTTTGCATTATGTGTATATGTTTAGTGTTTGTGGGTGTTTCTTGTTTGGTGGAAGGGTTTTTTTTTAACATTGGAATCTAAGATTGAGTTAGTAATCATAGATATTTTAAAGTATCATGAAGTAGAAAGGTGGATGAAGAAAAAGGTAGATATTTTAGAGTATAATGAAGTATAATGGTGGCTAGAGTGCAAGGATATTTGGTAATATAAAGTGGGTAATCATTCCACCAGTATGAAAATTGTTGTAGGAATATCAACACAATTTGGAAAATTACACATCTAGAAGTAGAAGTCAACACTTTTGAGGATATCACCAAAACTATGGTGGCACAATTTGGTAGGATTTTAAAGAAAAATTAAAAGGAGACATCAAGGAAAAAGGTTTAGAGATCTTACTAGTTTCCAATCCATTCAAAAAAAGACAACAATCAATCTCTCATGGTCAAGGTAATGGAGGACGAAATAGAGGAGGCCCTTAATATTTTTGAAAAATATTATATCTATGGGCCTCATGGATGAACCATTGAACTCTTCCTCAACTTCGTTGAATTGTTTGAAAATGATTTTCTTCATGTAATAAAGGATTCACGTTTGAGTGGAAATATGTCAGTGGCTTTCAACTTGAACTTATTTCCCTAATGGTAAATTCACATAATTGAGTCTCCCTCAAGGACATTGCACTATCTCCCTTTGTAACACAATTTATAATATTGTGAAAAAAATTATCGCAAGTTTACTAAACAACATGTTGTGTAAGCCTATTTCAAAGGAAGGATTTGGAATTTTATAAGGACAACAAATATATAAAGCCAGGGTCGTAGCATAGGATGGATTACCTTCCATACTAATAAAATAAATTGGGGTAATGGATGAAACAATAGACCTTTGTATGGCTTTATCGAGTTGAAAAATTATTATGGATGATGTTAACTCACTTTGAATTCTTTGTCACATTCATCAATTGGGTTAGGAGTTGCATCACCATAATGTCATTTTCAACTTTGATAAATGGAGTAGCATCTAATATATTTGAACCTAGATGAGTGAATATGTAGAACTAATATTTTTCTTATGAATTTACCTTTTGTATATGATATTCTTATTTTTTATGATAGGACTATCAGGAATATATGAATCTTGAATAAATCCTTGATTTATTTTTTAATGTGATAGTTATGCTAGTGAATGATGGGATGTTGACCATTTTAGGTGAAGGATTGGAGGAAGTTATGGATTCTATTAACAATTTTTTTGCATTTAAATGAATTTATGTAGATGATGTTTTGAAATAACTTGGATTTATCATAAAATTAAATACACATGTTAAGCATGTTTAGGTTTGGTTGATCACAAATTGTGAAATTTGGATCTCAAACTAGAGCTTCTAGTGGATTTCAAAGGGAGAGAAATTGATTCTCATTTAATCAATGCTTGAGGCCATCCTAGTTTATTATATGTTACTTTAATGGGTTTAAAAAGGGATACTAGAGAGGATTAAAAACTTTAGTTTATGGTTTCTTTTTTCTGATAGCATATAAAAGAAGGGAATGCCTTTCATTAAATGGAGCAAGGTAGCACTTTCAAAGCACGTTGGAGGTTGGATATAGAACAATATTGTATTTCCCTCTTGATCCTTAGCCAACAAAAGTATATCCATGCTAATAATTTATAGAAGACTTTTGGTGAGGGTCATACACTAGATATACAATAAAAAAAATAAAATTGTAGATTATATTTATATACTAAATGAGAAACATAAAAAATGTATCATGATTTGGAGGGAAATAGTATGATATATCTTGATAATTGTGGATGGTTTTTAGATTGGAATATAGGGAATGGAAATAATATATGCTTGGGAGAGGAGTCATGAGCACAAAGTAATATGGAACATATTATTTATCAAAATATAGTACATCATCTCCATCTTAGAGGCCACCTCATCCTTTCACAATTTTTCTATCATGCAACTACCTTCTTTTAAGGATGAATTCATGTTACTCTATAAAATTTTGGATTTATAGAGAATGAAAAGTGAATATTGACTTCTTATGTTGATAAAAAGTATCGAGTGATTTTCCTAATAAAGAATTAAGAGTTCCTTGTGTGGATCATGCACCTACTAGATTATACATATCAAAATGTGTCGACAATTATTTGATTTTTTGAAGAATTATTGGATGGGCCTATGTGGTGGTAGATAACTATCTTGAAGCTATAAATCGCCTCAAAAGAAAAAAATGGATGTTCCTTATACTACAGAATAAATCCTTAACTTGAGAAATATTTATAATGAGAAGTAGTGTTTGTCTAGGTAGATGTAGTCTTTACAAGTGTAGTGAAGAGGAAAATTTCTAGTTGGAAGTAGAATGTATTTACATAAAAAAGGTATATGGAATAAAATGGAAGCTTTAACAAGGTTATAGAATATATATATATATATATATATTTGTACCAATATGGAGGAATTTATTGTGAACTAATGTTCAAATATAACACGTAAATATTACATAACACTTCTTTAAAAATTTATTATTCCATATTGTTGCCATTATTTTCATTGATGGCAAAGGAGCAGCAACAAGACAAGGAGCAAAAAAAGTGTAGCAAATGTAAAGGAAAAGGAGCAACAAAAGATAAATAGCACGAAAGGGAGCCACAAAATATCAACAAATGCATAGGATCAGTGTAAGACCATCAAGGCAAGGAGCATAAAAATTGTATGTAGAAGCAAGGAAAGGATCAACAAAAAGGTATGTGGGAGCAAGGAACAAAGAAGTAACAAAAAGGTAAAGAAAAAAAAATGCAATGACAAAGAAGAAACAAGGAAAGAGCAGTAACGAGGCCAGTAAAGGGAAAAAGGAGCAGATCAGGATCAACAACAAGGAAAAGAAATCAAAATTTCAGTGAAGAGGGAGAAAAGAAGAAAACATGTGATGGAAAAGGAGAAGCTAAGAGCTATCTAGGCAAGGAGCAGTAAGAAACAAAAGAAGGTAAAGGCACTCAAAGAAAAAAAAATATGAGATGCAAAGGAGCAAAACCAAGAACAATGAAGGAGAAGCAAGAGGAAAAGGAGGAGCAAAAAGGAACAATGAAGGAGAAAAAATAGCTAAAGGAGAAACAACAAGGGAATGTATACACTAATGAATAAGATCAACAATTCAAAGGACCCGAAGAAGGAGGACGATTTGTGATAAATTGAAATGTTTTGATAATGTTGTAGATATTGTTATATTGAAGAATTTTTTGTGATGTGAAATTGTTGATTGAGCTAAATTATTGTGTTGCAAAGGAAAGACTCAAAGGAAAAGGAAAACATGTTGCAAATATTATTATTTCATGTTGGCATTATGTTTATGCATTTAATAATTACATGTGGATAATATTAATATTGGATGGATTATTAATTTTTTTGGTATAATAATTAAGATATGAAGAGTTTGGAAATGTATGAGTGGAATGAAAAGATTCAAGCCTTTTCACTTCATATTCCTATGTGGAATACAACTAGCTGATTGAGCTGAGTTGGAGAATCTCTGAGAGTTGATTGAGGTATTTTACATTAGTTACCTATCACATGCAAAGCTTATGTGAAGAAGGTTTGAATGGAAGAAGAGGAAAAAATGAAGATGGGGATATGCATAATTTATGGCCCGCTACACATTTTCATTTCTTTTTTTATCGCAAGATTATAGTATCCTTTCAAGTAGCGGATTTATAAAAATCAGGTTCGATCTTATTGAGGTACGAGCCTCCCATGGGTTGTATCTATGTTATCACTCTGTGATTTCCCAAGGCTATGAGAGAAACCTAGAGGTAACCACACAACCATTTTGGAAGCTGAGATATAGCCCTTCCAACTTCAGAGAGGGATGTCTCTTTATGATTTAGATTTGTTGATTAAAGGTATTAGGCTAGTTATTGAGTTTTGAGGTTGATTTTTGAAAGGGTTGGTTGAAACTTCAAGAAAATATTGTTGGGAAATGGAGTCATAAAACCTTAATGTTGGGTATGGAGCCTGATTATCTTCTTTACTTTGTATCACAACATTGGACCCCTATACCTTAAAAGGGGCGGCAACGCCGCCCGAAATTTAATCACTGCCGTGGGGGGTCCAGGGGGGGGTGGCAGCGCTTTTCAGAGCCCCCCCTTGGCGGGGGTTCGGGGGCAGCGCCCCCGAACCTAAAAATAGATGTAAAATTGCCTTGTAAAAGTATAGTAATTTCTAGTCAATCTGGGCCGTTCATTAGGCAAATGATCTGACGGTAGAAGTTATGTTTAGATTAGGGTTTTTTGCCCTAGAAGGCAACCCCCTTGTATATATGGGGGCATTGTATTACGGCTGTGTATTATGTGTGTATTCTCGGAGCGAGAAACAGAGAGGGAGACTGTGAGAGAGAATAGAGGATATTACAGCGGATCTGCTGTAGGTTTTGTCTCTTCATTTTTGTTGGATAATAGAAAGGAAGGACTGGCTGTTCGGGGTGGACGTAGCCCAAACTGGGTGAACCACGTATATCTGTGTCTCTCTGGTTTTATGTTTTTTGTGTGCTTGTATTTTCCACATATTTTATGTGTTTCATTGCTCTGTAATATTTAATTTTCTAACAACTGGTATCAGAGCCGAAGGTCTATTTGGCTGATAAACTCGCAGGAAAGAAGGGTTCCTGGTTCGAGTGGGAGCAATGGCGGACGATGGTAAGTTTAGGGTCGAGAAATTTAACGACCAAAACTTTGCGTTGTGGAAGATGCAGATGGAAGATTATCTGTATCAGAAAGATCTGTACCTACCATTGAGCGGAAAAACAAAGAAGCCGACGACCATGACAGACGCGGAATGGAACATTCTCGATAGAAAGGCACTCGGAACGATACGGTTTTGTGTCTTGCGGCGTCGGTCGCCTTCTTGATATTTCGAAGGAAACAACAACGAGAGGGTTTGATCTGGGAAGTTGGCAAAGAGCGCAAAAACCCTTGGCCTCAAACAAGGTATTTCTTATTAAACGACTATTTAATATGAAGATGTCGGAAGGTGGATCTGTTGCAGACCATTTAAATGAATTTAATACAGTTACCAGTCAGTTAAGTTCTGTAGGGGTAAACTTTGATGATGAAGTTAGAGCTCTATTATTCTTGTGCTCATTGCCGGAGAGTTGGAATGGTTTAGTAATGGCCATTAGTAACTCTGTCTCTGGATCTAGTACTTTAAAGTTTGATGATGTTGTTGGTGCTATCCTTAGCGAGGAAATGCGATGGAAAAGCTCTGGTGAGACATCAGGTAATGCTTTGAGTGCAGAGTCTAGGGGAAGAAGAATGGAAAGAGGAAAGAGCTCGGGATATCGCAGTAAATCAAGGAAAGGCGGATCCAAGTCCAGATCGGGGATAGTGTGCTGGAATTGCGGAAAGAAAGGACACCTAAAGAAAGACTGTAGATCTCGGAAGGGAAAAGAAGGAGACACACAACAAGAAAACAATCATGAAGCAAATGTGACAGGTGATGTGTTACAAGATGCTTTGATTCTTTCTTTCGAAAATGTTACTGATTCTTGAGTTGTAGATTCAGGGGCTTCATTCCATGCCACACCTGATAAGAAATATTTTCATGACTATGTTCAAGGAGATTTTGGACAAGTTCATTTGGGTGATGATAAACCCTGTAAAATTGTTGGAATGGGTAAAGTTCTTGTAAAACAACAGAATGGAAACCAATGGCTACTAAAGGAGGTAAGGCATGTTCCGGATCTGAAGAAAAATCTGATTTCAACAGGGCAGTTAGGCAGTGAAGGTTGTGTGACAACTTTCACAGATAAAACTTGGAAGGTCACCAAAGGAGCCCTGGTAATAGCAAAAGACGAAAAGGTTGGTACATTGTATTTATGCAATGGTATTTCTAACTCTGTTAATGCTTTAACTTCCAAAGGAGTAGATGCAGCATTATGGCATCATAGGCTCGGACACATGAGTGAGAAGGGAATGAAGATTCTTCACTCAAGAAATTTGTTGCCAGGTTTGAAGAATGTTTGACGGATTGTGAGAATTGCATCTATGGAAAACAAAGAGAGTCGATTTCTCGTAGTTGGGAAAGAAAAGAAGAGCGAAAAATTGGAGCTTGTGCAGGTTGCATGTATGGGGACCTCGCTTCGGTATCATCTCTCGCGGGCTCCTTGTTATTATGTTACTTTTATTGATGATGCAACTAGAAAAACATGGATTTATTGTATTCAAACAACCGATGTATTTGATACTTTCAAGAAATGGAAAAAAGCTTTGCTGAGATTGAGACAGAAATGTTGAAGTGTCTCGCATCGTACAATGGAGGTGAGTATTGCAGCAAAGAGTTTGATAGGTAACGGCCGCAGCATGGAATTCGTAGAAAGAAGACAGTCTCCAAGAACAACACAAGAAAATGGTGTGTGTCGTAAAGGATGAACAGAATAATCATGGAGCGTGCAAGGTGCATGAGATTGCATGCGGTGGATTGCCTTTACAATTTTGCGTACAAGCCGTAGATACCGCTCGTTTATCTAATAAACAGAGGGCCTTCAAGTTCCTTGGATGGTGGTATTCCCGTAGGAAGCATGGACATGTAAAAAGGTAACCACTTTTTAAAGCTCAAGTTGTGAGGCCTTTGTCCATATTAATAAAGAAAATAGAACAAAGCTTCAGGCAAAATCAAAGAAATGTACCTTTATTGGATATGGTGCTAATGATTTTATTATCGCTTATATGATTATGAAAATCACAAAATCATTAGGAGCAAGAGATGTAATATTCAATGAAAAGGTCCGTATAAGAATCAAATCGTAGGAAAATAAACAAGGAAAGAAAGCAAAGAATACATCATTTCGATGAGATAATCGGAAAAGTAAAGGTGCCTGAAAATAATCAACAACCATGCCAGCTAGCAACCACTCACAACAAGAATAATGCACCTCAAACACTGAAAGTGGTGTTAGAAGATCTACCAGGATAAGTAGACCCCCGAACGATACTCTCCTTCATTATATTATTTATTGGCCGATCGATTCGTGTGAACCCGAATGTTATGAAGAAGCAATGCAGGTTGAAAGGTGAAGAAGTGAGCAAGCCATGGAAGAAGAGATGGGACTCAATGCATAACTGCATTCTGGGATTTAGTCACAATTGCAACCGCATTGCGTAATAAATGTTTACAAAGCAAGGAAGAAGATGGAGGAAAACAGAGGTACAAAGCTAGACTTGTAGAAGGGGTTTGCACAAAAAGAAAGGTATTGATTTTGATGAAATATTTTCTCTCGTTGTTAAGATGAATTCAATCAGAATTGTTTTAAGTCTTGTAGTACGGGTTGATTTACATCTTCAACAAATAGATGTAAAGCGCATTTCTCCATGGAGATTTGGAGGAAGAGAGATATACATGCAAAGAAATCAAGGATATGAGGTAAAAGGGAAAGAAAAATTGGTGTGCGTGTTAAAGAAGAGCTTCGTATGGCTTAAACATGCCCCAAGGCGTGGTATCTAAAATTTGACAGTGTCTCAATGTTATACTAGATGTCACTCTGATCATTGTGTTTATCCGAAAGGCAAAATGATGGCAGCTATATTATACCGTTATTGTATGTAGATGAGATGCTTGTTGGGTATGGTTCAATATGTGAAATAAATGTGCTCAAAAGAAAATTGGCAAATTCATTTGCAATGAAGGATTTGGGAGCCGCAAAACAAATCCTTGGTATGAGGATAACTAGAGACAGAAAATCGCAAATTAACACCGGCTCTTTAATGAGTATAGAAAAGGTGTTGAAAAGATTTAATATGCAGAATGGAAAACCAATTGTACACCTTTTGGTAGCCATTTCAAACTTAGTAAGGAGATGTGCTCAAAGACCCAAGAAGACATGGATTATATGTTCAAAGTTCCATATGCATCGCCAGCTTGGAAGTTTAATGTATGCAATGGTCTCCACATTGCCCGATATTGCACATAAAGTGAGTTGTAAGTGTGTATATGAACAATCCAGAAAAGAACATTGGATGGTAGTAAAATGATTCTCGTATATTTGAGAGGTACCACAAATCAAGCATTATGCTTTGGTGGTTCAAATATTGCTCTCCACAGGGATATGTCGATGCGTACATGGCAGGTGACAGAGATAACAGAGGGAGCACTACAGGATATGTATTTATTGTAGGTGGAACACCGTCAGCTTGGTTTCAAAACTAAAGTGTTGTTGCACTTTCAACAATGTGGCCGAGTATGTTGTCGCTTACGCGCAGGCTAGTAAAGAAATGATTTGGTTACAAAGGTTTATGGATGAATTGCAAGGAAGCATGATATGGGCAAACTATACAAGGATAGCCAAAGTGCTATTCATCTTGCAAATAACTCAAAGATTTCATTCTAGGACTAAACACATACATATCGAGTACCATTTCATACGGTCAAGATTGGAAAAATGGAGAGTTGAAGTCGTGAAAGATACACACTAGCCGTAATCCCGCATATGCTAACAAAAGTTGTAACCAAGGAGAAACCGAGAACATGCTCGCTCAATTGGTCTTCAAGGATGACGATGAAGATGAAGAAATGCCTGTGTCCAAAGAGGAATCATTGTCCAAATAAATGAGCAAATGGAGCAGCAATCAATCTCCAAGTGGGAGATTGTTGGGTATGGAGCCCGATTATCTTCTTTTTTACTTTGTTTCCGCGAACATTGACCCCCGTACCTAAAAGGGCGCAACGCCGCCCGAAATTTAATTACCGCCGTGGGGTCCAGTGGGGGGCTAGCCGCTTTTCGTAGCCCCCCGGGCGGGGGTTTGGGGTAGCACCCCGAAGCTAAAAATAGATGTAAAATTGCCTTTGTAAAAGTATAGTAATTTCTAGTCAATCCGGGGCCGTTCATTAGGCAAATGATCCGACGGTAGAAGTTATGTTTAGATTAGGTTTTTTTCGCTTCTGTAAGGCAACCCCCTTGTATATATGGGGGCATTGTATTATGGTCGGGGATTATGTGTGTATTCTCGGGAGCGAGAAACAGAGAGAGGGAGACCGGAGAGAAAACAGAGGATATTACGCTGACCGCCGTAGGTTTTGTCTCTTCATTTTTGTCGGATACGAAAGGAAGGACTCGGCCGTTCAGGGTGGATGTGTAGCCCAAACTCGGGTAAACCACGTATATCCGTGTCTCTCCGGGTTTTATGTGTTTTGTGTGCTTGTATTTTCCGCATATTTTATGTGTTTCATTGTTTCCGTAATATTTAATTTTCTAACACTTAAGTAAATGAAGTGAAAAAATAACAAATGAAGTGCGCAGGGTGGTGGTTAGCAAGACTATTGATCTTTGAGCTTTGTGGAGTGAATTCGAGGAAAATATTAAGATTCAATTAAACATAGAGCATTTAAGAATGAATTATATATTTAATTTCATCCGGAAAACACCAATATTGTTTATAAGCTAGAGCACAAAGGTAATTAAACAAATACAACCTATAATTTTCTTTTAAACAATAAAGAATAAGAATAACATATGGAAAAAAAAAATAACAATCACATGAGCAAAAAAATCACCAAATCGTTTAACACATGAATATTGGAACAATTCCTTTCTATTTTCAAAATGATCACCTTTAGCTCTAAGTGGAAAATATTTACATCAAAAACATCTTTCCGATACAAGTCCCAACCCATAATACTTCGAATTATGAAGTATTTATACAATATTTTTCAAAATATCTTGATTTAAAATATCTTGGTTTATTACAAAATATCTTGAAACTATTTATACAAAAATAGTACAAAAATATAGTATAACAAAAAGCGTTGAATTTGTTGGCACTATCTTCAAGGGTTGTTGGTGATTACTTAGCTAGAAAGACTTGATGCTTTATTGTTGAAGATATGAAACTGCCTTTTACTCCAAAATTCTACCCAACTTATCCCATCTATCTTCATCTCGAAAGGAAATTTTAGCCAATTTTTTGTAAGTTTCATCCACCTTGGTATATTTATGAAAATTTGGTTTGACTAGGAACAAATTTTTTTAGTTCATGTGTAATAAGCGAGTCAAATTCCAAACCTTCCATAAAGGATATTCCCGTAAGAGCTCATTTGGATAGTGGAAAAAACTTTGATTTGTAGTTGGCTATGGTGCACAAACTTTCGATAATCCTCCATTTTAACTAACTTATCTCCAACTCATTTTAGTCCTAGAAGCCCCTTTGATGCAACATGTTAAATTTTCTTCGTGAAATTTCTGGATGTTGTCCTCCAATTTGTGGAATTTATTCTACAATTGGAATGCTATATTCTCTTTAGTAAGGACCCTTTTAACTTCAAGGTTGTTTTATTCATGTCCGAGATCTTAAACTCTTATAATTCATCCGTAGTTTTTGAATTTAGGATTTTGATCAATGTATTTTATTCAACTGAAATTTGTCCAAATTTCCTTTACCTTTGCAATGATCTCCTTCAATCATTGTACTCGTTCCTCCCTGCTAAAAAAATTTCTAAATAGAAGGAATATTTGAGTGATTTATTCATATTTATTTCAATCCATATAGTCTCCTTAGATTGTGCAATGGTTTGAGCCATAAGAGACCCATTCTCTAGGTGTTCAATCCTCATGAGTTAACCCGTGACTTTCCCGAAGCTCTGCGCAACATATGAATTATCCATATTTAATTTTTTTTCTTAAATGGATTTAAGATGAGCTTTCGCTTTTTCAATTTTCGTCTCTCTCATGGAAATGTGTTCCATAGCCTCGATTAATTATTTGAATTCATATTTGGGTTGTACCCCTATTTTGATGATTCTTCTATCGTTGGATGTTCATGTAATGAGAGAATTGTGTCTCGAAATAGGAATTTATGTGAGTGGAATAAATACTAGTTGAGAGGATTGTTCCTTTTGTTTCAAAACATTATCCATCTTAACCTTCATCTTTTTAATTTGGACACTCTATTCAATGATAATATTGAACATGCAATATTTGTCTTGCTCGAAATTTCCAACTTATTTCTCACAGATTCTTTACCGGAGGGAAGCTTGATTTTCTTCCTCAATGTTGCTATGTCTACATTATTCCTCTTAAAAATTTATTCTCGGGAACCTTTACATATTTAGGATCATATCCAAATTTTATCACTAAATCCTCCAATGATTTAATCTTCGTGTCTTTTGCCAAAGAGGATATCTTCTCGCCTTTAATTGGGACCGGATATTAGTGTCTTAAGTTTTCAATTTTGAGGTTGTCATTTCCTTGCTAGTCAAGGATGAATACAACATGTCACATTTTTGTTTGTGTAGACCCATTTGATCAATGGGATGAATTTAATCAGCATTGAAAGAAAACAAGAGAGTTCCCATAGCCATATGCATTTTCTCGGGAGCAAGAAATGATGCCTAGAGGAATTCAAGATTTCATTTTTACTTTATCCGTATCAAAGGTAGAAAGAAGCATGTTCTATGAAATTCATGTGTGTTTCCAAAAATATGTATAACTAGTAGCCTTGAGCATCCGAATTTTATTTTTAATTTATTGTATTTAGAAAAGATATTTCATTCGTACTAGTCATGAACCAACTATGTTGTTTGAGATGTGTCCAAAGGCTCTGAGAGATCGAAGAGGATGTAGATTCTTTTAAAAATATCTGCGCTTCTTGGAAATATAGAAGTAAAAGAACCTATCAATACTATATTGGGTTGTGTATCATATTCATGAAATATGTTGTTGTGCAAGTCTTCCTTTCTTTTTATATATTAAGAAATATTTTTCTCCAATCTCTCGTGATCGAAGAAAAAATAATCCGATTCGGGCCTTTTATCCTCTCTCTCTTTTCATTCTAGAGTCTATGTAATTTATGTAGATATAACCTACTCTTATGCCTAATGTAATGTATATTCCTCCCACTGCTCATGATTCATAAATTTCTCTATTTCAAGCCTTGGAGTGTGAGTATAGGGAGTATTCTTCTTTCTCTACTATGAGCTTTGAGATGATGCCAAATGGGTCATATGACTAAGTGAAGTTGACTTTAAAATTCATTTCTTTAGAAGCGAATCAATTTTCTTTTCTCGATACCTTGGTGTTACAAATAAAAGGACCAACCTATGTTTTAATTTTAAACTAAGATTTCTTCTTTTCAAGCATAAACAAAATGCAAAACATCATCCATATTGATCACCTATTTGATATATTGTAATGAGAAAATATTCATAGTAACATACATAGGTAAAGTATGTATAGAGGAAGTTCACACCCATACAATTCTAATTTATTTGTAGTTTTGGTACAAGTACCAATCACCTATTTTATTCTTCTCACTGAGATGTTGAAATATCCTTATCTTTGGCCCTATTATTTGTCGAACACTGCTCAATAAGTAGGAGGCCATATAAAAAAACCTGCTCAACATAGTCATTGTTGAAAAAATCATTGGTATTCTGCCTTACCAAGGAAGTCCAATGAATATCATATTAAACATTTCTTGCTCATCCAGTTTTTATAATGTACATTGAAAACAATATTCATGATAAAATATAAATAAATACACTAAAATTTAACCATATTTAAAACTACCTTCTATGGAAAACATATGAACTTCTCATGGATGGGATTGGCTAAGAAGTCATCAGAGTTGAAGATGAAAGAGGGATTTTCATATTTTGGAGAAAAATTATTTAAAACTTATGGAGGCTTCATCAACCTACTTGATCGTATTGATAGCCTACTACATGAAACTATACGTATGATTTTCTTGGTCATTTCAACGAACATGGAGGATAGTTGTGGAGGAATATTATTAGGTAATTGGGTATCCTAAGGTAGGAAAATCTCAAAATATTGGCTCTATTAGGAAAAGTAAGGTTTTCATAAAGATATATGAGGGATGCATCCGAAAAAAAGGTTTCAAGGTGTCAATTTTTGGGCTTTTTAAAATTAAATTAATCGAATTAGGGAATTGCAACATTTGATTAATTTATCGAGGGGTTATGGTGAAAAGAATGTCGCCATTATGGGCTACAATGGATATTTGGCCATGGATATATTTGGGATGGCCCCATGCTAGATATTTGAAATGATGGGTTTGGGGAAAAGATTAGTTTGGGCAGGAAGGAGTCCCAAAATCCTAATTCATCACTCGGTCAATTCAATTTTGTTTTTTTAACTAGCTATGAAATTTGTAAAGGTCGAATTCAAACCAGCTTTTGATATCTTATATTACCGATCTACTACGGGTAGATGGTCCAAATCAACAACATGAGGTAGCATAGGGTTTTCATCGATTTTCTATCGTTTCCTTTAGGTGATTTTACTTTAGGGCCATGATGAAAAGGAAAAAATGAGGGTTTTTGCAATTACTCGCGAATTTATCCACTTGAAATCACACTCGATAATTTGCAATAGTGAGATGTAATTATGTCGATCGGATGTTATAGAGGTCCTCGCTCTATCGTATCCGGACCATGGTGGTAGGTTGAATAGTTACCTAATTAGTTGTTGCAAGTAAACTTGTTGAATAGTTTAGACTTCTATCATTGTGAGGGGTCTCTAGAAGGGGAAAATGTCATTTTATATAGAAACAAAACTACCATTGGGGTTGCAAACATTATCGTAGGGGATATGTTGCATAAAATAACTCGTAGGCCACGTTGCGGGCGACTTGGGTAGAGTGTACCCGTAAGGGGAGAGGGGTTGAGTGGGATGCATATCACTGGTAGTGGAGCCGTGGTCAAAATATATGTGGTAAAGTAATCGTGATTGAGTGGGCCGAATATTCAACAACTAATTTTTTAGCGGGAGAGAGATGGAGTGGATTTCCAGGGGGAAGGGTGGTAAGTGTTATTAAGGGGGGGGGGGGGGGGTCTGGGGTTTGAATAAGGTGAGAGGCATCATGTATGGGAAGTTAGGAAAGGGAAATTCATATTTTGAGAATCCCCACGTGGTTAAGCGTCATATGGGTTGTGGGGCTCCGAAATGTTGGCCCATCATTGGATTAGTGTGTAAGATCTTCATCGGGCGTATGTTGCACATGAATTATCATAATGATAAAATGTGGTTTCAAATAATTTATTACATCAAAATCATCATGATTAAGGGCATGATTAAGCTAATTAGAATCACTTAATTAAAAATAAAATTTCACTTTATTGCATAAATTAATGACACTTAAATGGTGTGATTAGCCTAATATTTTTTTTGTAACTAATATCTAATTCTAAACTTAGACTTGAAAGCTTTTTTATATATGATCTTATACGTCATTTTTATTTTTTTGGAGTGGAATTTAGATTAGCTCACTTATTTGGGCATTTTTCTTCAATTTTTCATATTTATATTATTTATTTATTTTATTTTTTCTTTCAAAAACTATATATATATTTTTTTTATCTCCTCCTCTCTTTTATTTATATTTATCTTTTTATCTTTTTTCTATTTTTTCTTTTCTTTTCTTTTTTCTTGAAATAATTTGAGATATGAAATATTATTTACAACATATTTAGACAAAACAACATATATTTATCAATATATCTGTTAGCATAAATTCTTAACACAACTTTTTGAACCTCCTTGGCGAAAATGAGAGGGGCGCCGGGGGGTGAATCACTTTATCACATTTATGGACTTTTAAAATTTTCTTTTAAACTTATTTACACCTTCTATTTCATGATCAACTTAATGCATAACTAAACAACAATCTTAATATCTCGATATGGCAAGTATCACATATTAAATACAGAATATCAACATAGAATCATCATGCATATAGACAATAACTATAAGTAAACTCGTAAGTGAGAAAACCACATATTATTATTGTTGTGATGCAAAGGAAAGCTCCAACTCCCTCTCACCACCGAATTTTTGTAGGCTTCAACCTATAGGAGGATACTACCTCAAATTCTGCAAGCTACAACTTACAAGGAAGCTCCAACTCCCATCTATTTTCAGAGGCTAAAACCCTAAGAGGTTCCTACATCAACTACCTGCTAAATCGGACATCTATCAAGCTACGACTTTATATGGAAGCACCAACTTCCTCACACTACAATAAATCATATGTTGATTTACTTGGATATCAGCTCTGCTTTACTACTTCTTGACTTCTCGTCCTTCCAGCCTTCAAATCGTTTTATATTAGTTCTGGATATTCACAACTTCTCTATCTCAGTTTCTTCTTCTTCCACTCTCTACCCTCCTTATGTGCATTAAAATAACATCATTTATAGAGATTACTTCATGGATTTTTGTATTATATATGGGAATATGAAGTGAACATGCATGATTCTTTCCTTCCACCCATTCATTTCCTCACTCAAAGATATTCAAGATGTTATAAAACTAAATATACTCATTTCAAAGATAAATTGGAGTTTTTCTTTGCCTACGAGACATTCCTTTGCATCACAAAAATATAAAATAATTGATACATTTACAAGTACAATAATATTCCAATTCATCCCTTTCATCTTCTTAGATTTTTTTGTGTGTTTGTCCTCTTCGCTTGTTGTTCCTTTGTCTTTTCTATTTTTGTAGTTATATTTCAACCGTGATGCATAACCTGCCCTTTTGCCCCACTGACCCATGTTGTTGCATTGTTCCGCATGAGTTCTAGTCCTTTTACTTACCTAAGCCTTTGCACTTTGTGTTCACCCTTTTCTTTCTTACCCGAGTGTTTTATTCCACGTTTAGCCTTTTCTCTCAACCCACATAGACTTCCTTTTACCGCAAGGGATTGTAATATCGAGTTTTTTCACATACATATATTAGAAATCCAACAACATAAACTCTTTATAAAAGAACCCATATAACAGATATCCCTTGCATATACGTGGAACAAGGGGTTTTTGGGTCCCACAATCCTATACCAATCACAATACATCACACTTCACTTTCCCCGCAAGTTTAACTCTTATTGATATCACTAACCCATATAATTTGTGATGTGCGCTATTGCTCGTAGCCGACATGTGGCTCTTCCCTCATTGCATTGCAACTTTCCGAACATACCGCATCAAAAAAGATTTAACATACCCTAGCGCTATCTAATAATATATGTGATGAGTGAACTCACGATCCACCATCTACTATTGATCCGTGCCTCCAAGGTGATCACACTTCACACCTTATCACACTTCACACTTCACACTTTATAGGGTTTACTTTTTTGGTTACACTCTATTTCTTGCAATATGAGATATTGGGTCGTGCCAATAGGTGTCTTCTCCACTTCGCATCACAAATAATTTCAACTTACCATGTGATGCCTTAATAGTAAACTCTAAGAGTTTCGATTTTCGAAATCTCTCTGCAGATTCAATCTCCACCATTGGTCTTTAAGGGATCGACCAATCCACACTTGTTTTGTTGATAAACTTCACATCATCAGTTAAATATCTTACCATGTGAAACTCCAATCTACTGCCTCGCTAAATTTTGCAATGTTTGGAAGTCTTCATGGGTTTTCAATATGATCCCCATCATAGATCTATGCCTGATCTAACGAACCCCCGTTGGCCGCTTGCAAATCCGATTGGTCTTCGATTCTTCTAAGTATTTTCTACCTTAGTTGATTTTTTTGTTAGGCTCTTCGTAATTTGCAAGACTGGAAAATGCAAACTCGAAAAGGCTACATATGAACCACTTTGGGATTCTAGGATATAGCTCCGAATCCAGAGGATCTTCTATAAGTGCAAATATTAATTTATCTTTGTTACTTGAAATGTGATATTAGTTGTTATGAAGAACAAGGTTTTGTTTGTTTTGCTGGGAAAGATATGTGAAGGTAAAGGAAGTCTAAATGAAGGGTGAAGGTGAATGAAAGTGAAAAATTGATTCAAATTAAAAAATAGGCAAGAAGCACTTCAATCCACCGGGCTATGGAGTCATAGTAGAATTTAATTAAAACAGTTAAGGTTCAAGAGTGGTCCATGGGGCAAGTCATATATGTCATAGGATCTCTTTAAAGTTGATTTTATGGAATGGAATGAAACAATAGGAAGGGAATCAAAAAAATGAAGAACAAAGAGCAGCTTTAAGATCAAGGTACTTTGAAACTATCTTTCTTTCGGTATGCACTTAAGGAAAAACATAAAAGTAATCTAAGATCAGTAAGTATTTTGAAACTAGCCTCGCTTTTGATGCACTTTCAATAGAAAAAACATTTAAAACACAAAAATAATAGCTTAATATCAAGTAAGGACTTTGAACTATCCTCGCTTTCTCAAAGATATTCTAAGGGAATCTTTTCAAAGCAACTTTTGGAGAAGAAACTAGAGGATAGGGCTCACCATGCATTTCCCTAGCTCGCTTTACTTGGAAAACTTATCAAGACAATACATAAGATAACAAAGAATATTCTGGGATTAGGTAAGGACTTTCGAACTCTTAGTCTCCGTTCTCAACATACTTAGGGAAACTTTAAGACAACCTTTAGAGATAAAACTAGAGGACAGGTGGCTCACCATAGACTTCCCTAGTTTAACTTTACTTGGAAAAAACTGGAAAATAGCATTCAAGAACAATGTTTATTTTATAAAGTAGGACGAGGGAATGCCAGACCTAACTTCGGACTCGTATTAAATCATTCCTAAATACACACTGGGAAGAAAAACATGTATATAAAGCTTATCAATAAGAGTGTGTACCTTTGACAAAGAACTTAACTCTATAATTGTTGTTCTTTATAAGAGAAGATGGACAATCGAAACAAAAATAAAATAACAATTTACAATAAGAAAAACATCACCGTTGACATAGACCATGATCTGCATAAATCGGCCTTTGTATTCGATGCTTCAAACTAGTTAATCTTCAAGTCCGAAGGGTTCTCTATAGCTTCAAACTTCTCATCTCAACTTAGGTATCTTCAATTACAAACAGTAGCTTACAATGCCTTCAGTAAACTATTTACAAGAAAAATATAAGTAGTGACCAACCTTCGCTCATCTTCAACAGAGGCATTTATATAATAAATGAGGAGGTGGCATATAAAATAAGATATTTTGGTTCAATTAATACAATTACTGCTTCTCAAAGATTTGGAGGGGCTCAATAAAGATTGATATTTCCGTATTAATTGATTTTCATTAAGTTATTGAACTACCTTGGGAGGATTGGTTGACTTTAAGGCTTTCCTTTATCTTTGTAATAACTTTCATCGACAAGTAATAAGTTCCTTTGGCTTGAAATAACTATTCAGCCGCATTTAGGCAACATTCTATTCGGGAAATAACTATGGCCCTTTTGAATGTTTTCTAGGCCGTAGGTGGATTTTGGTAGCCGAGAGGATTCAATTAGCCTCTCGATGTGGTAGTGGAGGATTCTGATTGATGAATGTATTTTCGTATTTCCCTAAAAACCTTAATTTACTTTAAGTCCGTGTTTTAGGTCTCGATTAGGCATAATCGTGTCTTATGTTCTTCAAACTATGTTTAAGAGAGGATTAGAGTTTTGATTTGGTCGAAAGTGGCCTTAATCCTTAAAATTGCATAAAAAATCTTCAATTCTTTATCTCTACTATGACTAGATCCTTTCACACCGATACCCTTGCTTGATTAAGTTTCGTTGTGTCTTGTTGATGTGCGTGCTTACGCAGGGCTCTTATATTGTCGCCAAAGGTACATGAGGCACCGGTAACTTTGATAAACTCAGAAAGATCTCCTTCAAGCATAAAGGCCTAGGGGATCGTCATCCCCGGCCTTCAATTTTCTTTTAAAACATTTGATAAAACCATTAAAACCTGCACAACAAAGAAAACTTAGAAGAAATCCTGCGGGGAAGGGTTTAGAATGCTTCAGAGGTTTTGGTTAGATCACAGCCATTTGATGAAAGCATCCAATGGAGAGCATTTAATGCTAAGGACAACAAAGAGGTGGTTGAGGGAGTCAATGAAAAATTAAGTCCGAGCTTTCGAAGTATGTGGATCAACGGTTGAGATTAACCCAAGATCTTATAAGGCGGAAGGCAAATGTCATAGTGAAATGGCCGAAAATATAAGAAAAATAGGGAAAAACTTTATCGTAGGTGAAAAGGGGTCAAATGATATTTCGGGTTTCCAAACGATCCGGGTCGTTGGATTGGATTAGTCCACACGAGATCAAAATCAGAGGTTGATCGATTAAGTTCTCTCGGGATAAAGGGGGAGGGAGATGAAATGAGGGAGAGATTGAATGTGATCCGTTAGATCTCAAATATCAACGGTGGATATTATACATGGGATAATGCAAATGGAAATGGAGAAAAGTGGTTTTTACCAAAGAAAAACAATCTCTCCTGTCGCATCGCTCTTAAGTGGTTTCCAAAATCTTCATAAAAAATGCAATATGTTTCGTCGCTCGCCACGTGGCCTTAAAAAATTGCCCATATCGTGTAATTTTAAGAATTAACCATCGGATGCGAAATCACGTGATATGGGACCCCACTATTAGATGAAAGGTGGCAGTATCCAATCTGGAGTTTGGAGCATGATAAGAAAAGATGCATGGGCCAAGAAGGTGGAATAGGGTCAAAGCGGTTTTAATCGGGACCGTCGCATCGTGGAATGGACAAAGGAGATTTGATCCGGGGAAAGGGTAGGACCCAAAGGAGTTAAGCCTATCAAAGTTAAATATGGACCGCTGGATGAAAACAAACATCAACGACTCGTATTTAATATTGGGGTTAATGGAATAAAATATGAAGCGGGGGGCTCGCCAGAGTTTGGGTTAATGCGGGTCATTGATCCGCAGAGATCAATGGTGGAGATTCGCCTTGGAAGAGGTTACACCGTTGAGATTTGAGAAATAAAAAGGAAAGGGTTGATTGATCCGGACCACTCCGATCTTGGTGTATGGATGCTCCGCATGCACCCAAGATCGCCATCGCGGGGAGAGAGGAAAGGGTACAAAGAGAAGCTGCGATGCGATGAGATTGGAGCCGTCGATCTTAGAGATGAACGGGTCATAAATGATTCTACAAAGTTCAAATTTCGCAGGCCATGGTGGAGGGCGATTGGATGTGAGCCATTGGATCTCGTGGAGGAGAACAACGACAGGAAAAATCGAGAATCGACGATCGCAGGAAGGTCGATGCGATGGTGCGATCGAGCCATCGAAATCGCAGGTTTCAAAGGCAATAATAATCAAGAAGCATTGAAGAAGTTTCTAATGCGATGGGTGGGGAATATAAAGGTGCCGACCATTGATTTGTTTAAAGGATCAATGGTGGAAAAAGTTGCGGAGTCGATAGACCAAAGCTTCATCGCATTGGGGAAATGGAGTTTAACAAAGAAAATGCACCCATATGAATGCCTCGATTGCGATAAGTGACCGTGCCTTACCATTTGGTTCCGACGCTAGATCACATGGTGGGGAAGTGGTTAGGGCTTAGTCAAGGGGGCTAAAGGCCTTGGGCGAAAAGATTTTTTTTTATGATTTTTCTTGTTTTTCAAAGGATTTTGGGAAAGCGCCTGATAAGGTTTAAAAAGGAGTTTTAAACTCCGATTAAAAGGGATTTAAAAGGGAAATGGAGAAAAAAATGAGGAAAAATAGGAGGATTTTATGAGGAAAAGGAATAAAAGGAGGTTAATTTTGAGTGGAACGAGGGGTAAAAATGAGGGAAAAAATGGGTTTTTAGTAGTCTTTTTTGTCGTGAAAACAACATATTTTTCATAGTTTTAAGAGGGAAACAATAGCAGATGATTATTTCTTTAAAGGATAAAGATCATCATTAGACTTCAAAAACTCACAATTTTTGTCATAAAATTGTTTCTTGAAGGCTACAAAAAATTCTAGCCACCATTTGATATGACAAATTTTTATAGGTGGCTAACATATTTTTCTACTGCAAATAATCATCACTACTCTTCATTTCTCCTATCCTTCCTTAGCTTTATTCAGCTTTTAAACGTGTTGATCTCTTTATTTAGTTTTTAAACATGTTGATCTCTCCCGATATTTTTCTTTATTTGTTATTAATTTCTGACATGGGATTATTACTCTTGTTCCATGCCATTGCCGGCTTCTATGCTTCCTTTCTCGCCTTTGCTATTTTTTGTACCTTAACTAACCTAACACATTCACTGGTTACTTTGCTGAGATGTCTTTTCTCTTTTATGCCTTAACTTCGTAGCTACCTTTGTTGCCTCTTTCCGCTCTCCCTCGCTTCTTTTCTACTTCTCCTACATTTGCTACTTCTTTGCCATCAATGACAATATTTGAACACTTGAGATTGCATGGAAGGCTTTTCAGATAGATTGTTATGTAATTATGTTGTAATACTTTGATCTTGAGGACCTATACCATTCCATCGCTCTATAGTTATAGCTCTTCTATGACACCTTTTATGGGTTTTCCTCCCCCTCGGAATGATTCTTCTTGTCCGATACTAATTTACTCCATCGCACTATTTCTCGTTCCTAATATGCTTGCCTTTGCTCAAGTATCATCAATTTTTTTTTCTTTTCTTTTTTTTCTTTCTTTATCATATCATAGAGTATCATCTACGTACACTACCCATATTTGAATGGTTCTCGTAGCAAGAGGTTTTGTGAATATTTTTGTTGTTTGTTCCTTTGTTGGTACATTCCATCTGTTACTTTCTCTCGCTAGTTTTTATTTGAGGAAGTGGTACTTTATTGGGATGTGCTTGGTTTTCAAATGAAGTACCGGATTTTTTTATATACTTATTGCACTTGTATTGTCACATTTGATATAAATGGGTTCATTTATGCTTACCTTCATGTTTGGAGAGTTTGTTTCATCCACATTACTTGTGTGAAACAAACTATCGTCGCTATGTATTCTTCTTCTCGTTGTAGATAGAGAGATATTTTTTGCTTCTTGCTTCGACTCATCCACCAAAATTTCTCCCAAAAAAAAATGCACCTCCACTTGTACTTTTCCGTCATCCACACAGCTTGGCCCAATCTCGCATCCGTATATGCTATCAATGTGAACTCTTTCTCCTTTTGGATACAATAGTCCATAATGTGCGCCTCCTTGTAAATATCTAAATACCCTCTTGATTTATAGCAAGTGATTTTTTATTTTTTTCTATATATTTCACGAGTCCTACCGCCAACATAATTTCCGGTGTAGAGGCTAGATGTAGCATAGTTCCTATCATAGATCCGTAAAGTCTTTGATCTACATCCGCAAATCCATCATCAACACATAGCTTGCATCTAGTGACTATGGGAGTTTACATAGGTTTGAAGTCTTCTATTTGGAACCTTTTAAAGATATCTCTTAAGTATTTTTCTCTTTGTGAAATGAATATTCCCGTGTTATTTTGTATAATTTGAAGTCCTAAGTAGAAGCTAAGTTCTCCAATCATAGGCATCTCCAATTTCCGACTTCATCTCTTCTTCAAATCTTTTGCTAACTCATCATTGTTGCTACCAAACATGATGTCATCTACATATACTACTACAATTAAGACTTCATTTTCATCAGCCTTTATGTAAAGATTTTTGTCTACTCCTCTCCGTTAGCCATCAAACATTTTTTACATGTTAGTGATGACTATATCTTCTTCACCGAGTTTTCTAGAAACTCGATTTCCTTATGTCAAAATGTCATCCCGTAAAACCCTCCCAAACTTTTTCGCTCTTTATACCTTTCTTTACCCACCCCTGGCAAACCAAACCTCATTGTCACAAACCTATCTAGCTTCACCCTTTATTGGTCTCGCCCATCACCTTTAAAAGGTAACCACATCCGTTTTAATAGTCTCCCCTATGTTAGGAAGTGGCGTTTTAGGACATTTCACCTTTGGCAATCATCAAAAAGCCAAAAAGCCTCCATCCGCAAAAAAGACCCGCCATGACTGATCCCTTACTTTGCAATGAAATTAACAAGCAAATTTCTAAGTCGCGCCACTCACACCCCCTAGATCTCAAAGATCGCATAAAATCCAATCTCAAGCCGACTATCGGTTTTTCACAGCTTTCTATGGTTCTACAAAGGTAGGAATATATTTCATCTCATGGAGTAAAATGCTTGAGTTTACAAATAGAGGAACAATGCCTTCTAAATGAATCTCGAGCCTTTAGATATGTCCGCAAAACAAAGCTACTCATCCGGACCTTACAGCCTTTTTCCGCATAAAATCACAAAGTAAGAAAAGGTCACCACCGTCTCGCAACCGGGTAAATTGTCAAGGCCCATAACCTCCTTCATTTACAAGCGTAGGTTAGGCACCTCCTCATCCATAAGCAGAGGGCGCGGCCGCATTGACTCGCAAGGTTGCAAAAGTCCGGTGTTTGCCTTTACCGAAACAACGAAACAATATCTTCAAGTTTTATGAATGTAATTGATGATCATAACAGGAATGGAGCTTGAAATATGCTAGCTCAAAGGGAAGGAGAGTCTCGATTTGATAAAAGAGATCATCTCGAAACTTTCAAAACATTTGAATTGTTGAAGCTTTAGAAAGCATATCATCGTAAAACATTCCAATCTTAAGTAGCCCGAAGCTGTCCAAGATCAAATGGAATAGGATACTGTCAACCAATGCCATTACACAAAGTAAAAGAAAGCCCTTGGTTTTTCAAAAAGCACCGACCTTCATAGTCACAAAGAGTTTTTTTCAAGTAAGGTGTCATGAGATGAACAAGCTAAATGATAAATATCTCGCCTACCTCTAGAGTTAAACATAAAATAAACAAAGGTTTACCGTGGCTAGGGTTTCTTCTAAAAACACGTTGATGCTTGCAAGTAAAGATGCTAAGATTGGTGTTTTTCAATCGTTTACTTACCATCACATTCAGAGAAAGGCCGTGTCAAACATAGTGCAAAAAAGCCTTCGTACACCTTACCTCGATGAAGAGCCTCCTCCATGCATGAGTAGATGGCCAAAGCCATTGCAAGTTGTCAAGCCGATTGATTTGAAATACAATGGAAGGATACAAAAAAATTGAATAAAAGCCACTATGGCATGTGCAAGTGTTACCGTTTATGATGCAAAGGTATTGATTTCCTTCTTCAAAAAGCTATCTCTGTCGTACCGTATCTATAGTGGAAAGAAGGAAATGTTATGAATAATGTATGCTATTGATACCAAAAGGAGCAAACTTGCTTTAGAGAAATGGTTAAAGGCATTTCACTATCACCTACCCGTAAGCCTAAAGAAGATCCTTTTGAGTAAACAAAGAAGTATAGTGAAAGGCAAGCCATCAAAAGAGCGCACTTAATAGCCCCAAGGGAAGCTTGTGAAACACCCGGAAGCAGCAATCATCAAACACTTTGAAAGAACACAGGCCATCTCATGTCAATAAACAATGTCAAGGTATACAATGCTATAAGTGGACAAGGAGGAGGTTTGATAAAAATTGTCAGCTTTAAGGCTCGTAACAAATGCATCTTTCTCATCATTCAAAGACAGATACATCATAGGTAATGTACCTATAAGCAAAGAATCATTTTGAAAAAAGGGCGCCCTTGGAAATTGAGAAACCATAACCAAAATTCAAAGTTATATCGCAAACTTGATACGTGTTATATTCAAAGTTTGGAGAAGTCATTAAAGGCCAAAGACTGGAAGATGTATTTACATAACCACTTTGTCCTTCAAAGAAAAAGCAAGATCTTGTACTTAGTCGCAGTCATTGTTCGGGTCTACATATGCAAAATGACAAACCCACAAACTTTGAAAAACAAAACAGATTTCAAAAAGCCTACGTTACATTTCCAAGCAAGGTAACGTTGAAAAAGGGTTTTAAATGACATAAAGGATTAAGGGTGAGAGTAGGAATGTCATTTTCAAGAGTCAAGACGTTTTGGCTTCCCTATCACCAAAGAAATAGTTTCGGTCATCAATGTGCGTGCTAACATCGTGCGCAGGCGCGCGACGTGCCCGGGTTTTGGCGCGACGGCTCGGGCGAGCACCACCTGGCCCTTTGTCGCCGCGACGTGCCCGTACGTTGGCGCGACGTGCTCGCATACAAGGCCGCCCGACCTACGACAAAGCCGACCCGACAAGCAACTTCTCGCGCGACGGGTTTTCTTTAAAGGATGCCGCGCAAATGTTAAACACCGCATTTCTTCAGCTTCCAAAACGGGTGTTTTCACCAAAATTCAAGGTATTTGCACATCATTCTCTCTCGACTTCAAAATTTTGGTCGCCTGTACCCCCATGTTTTTACCGTTCAGACATATGTAGAATGGTTTGCTAGAAATACAAATTGTTGAAGAGTGGCACACTTATACCGGGTAAGGTTTTAAATGTTTGAAAGCCTCCTCCGTGCCAGGTGTTGGTGGACATCTAAGACTTCATAAAACAGAAAGTAATCATCGTACTTTATTGCAAGACACTACTTAAGTGATTGTTTTTCATTCACCGCTTTTCTCCCACTCCGAATTTGTTAACAAAGAGTTAACAAAGAGTTTCCAAAGGTGAACAGATATTGAAGGAGCCGCAGGTTGTTGGTGGTTAAATGTAAACATTGGAGGCAGAGGTATACAGGTGATATTTGATTTCTTAACTTCACAAGAAAAAGTGTCCCTCATATAGCACCGTGTATTGTTAATCTAGGTCCGCTCTTTTCACCATATTGTATCATTTTGAAAAGTCGATTAACAAAGAGACTCTAAGGATAAATAGTACACTAAATGCGTATTCTCCATTGATGGTTTCTAACTTTGAGGCAGAGGTACAAAAGTAAGAAGTTGTTTTCTTAAAACTTCACAAATGAAAAGGGCCATTTTCTAAAGGGCAAGAGTTCTTGGTAATTGCATTTAATATTAAGACAGAGATACAAAATGTGTAGTGTTGACCTTTGAGATTCACAAGTAACGAGCCGGTCTTCCTAAAGCGCTATGCATTGATTTTACACCTAAACTAAGTCTCAGCTTTTTCATCGCACTACATTGTATCATTCTCAAGATTGTTGGAATGTAGCTTTTTCCAAAGGTGCAAAACAGCCACTTTCTAAAGGGCGCAGTTGTTGATGGTTGAAAATTTAAACATTGAGTGGTGGGTATAGATGTGTTGATGGATCTCTTAAACTCACAAGCAGTAGAGTATGTTTCCCTAAAACCACCGTGCATTGGTTATACATTCAATCAATCGCCTTTTACCGAAACCATATTGTATCATGTTGAAGATTTGTTAATGGTGGTTTTTCTTCAAGGTGAATGTAGAGTCACTTTCTAAAGGGCATAGTTGATTGATGGTTGAAACTTTAAAAATTGAAGCGAGGCACAAAGGTAGTGATTGATTTCTCAAAATTCACTAGGTAGGTGTTTTCCTAAACACAGAGGGCTAATATTTCACCTAACCAAAAGGTCTCCTTTCTTTCCACCGTGTGGTCTCTACAGAACCGTTGGACAGGTATTTTTCAAGGTGAATGACCCGAAGAGAGCTGTGGTTTTTTTTTTTTTTATATTTGAGTTTTGTTTTGAAAACACAACACTGGGCAGGTTGGCCTCTAACAAATTCACAAGAGGGGTGATTGTTCAAAATCGTGCACAGTGGAATCTGCTGTGCTAGCTAATTCCTCCATATTTTACACATGGTACCATTGTTAAAAAGTTTGCCTAGCTGAAGTATATCCGCAGTTGGAGGGTCGTTTTAAGAAGTACGTAGGTGGTTTGTTCAAAGGAAACATTGTACATTTTATTCAAAACTACGTTGTCCATATTTGTCCAAACAAATGAAAAGGCCAATTCAGCGAGCATTGTCGATACAAGAAAGGCGGCTTTGCCCTTCCAAAGTTTGGTCAAGGCCTGGAATGCCTCCAAAGCGAGATCACAAGAGCGTGTCCACATAAGAGATATGAGCTTCATCTCCATGAAGAAACTGCTCTCACCCATCGTTGCTTTCCAATTTCCATGAAGTAGGTTGTCTTGATTTCTCGTCGAGGACAAGAAGTCAAGAGTAGCATTTGTGCGCTTTGAGATTCAAGGACAAACACTTCCAAGCAGCGTGTCTTTACTTCAAAATCTCCCCCAAGGTATGTATCCAAGGCTACCAAGATCCCGTATCATGGTGAAAAGTGGTTTAAACAAGCGTATCTTTGGATCCTGGAGGATTATAAACCTTTCATCAAGCCTCGCCAACATAGGGAAACCATCATCGCTATTTTCCCTTCTCCTATCTTCTGACATTTGCTCCGCTCGATGAAAGCCATAATGAGATATTTCACTTGTGAAGGGAGGTTTAGCCACCTTTGCATATCATGTCCGCTTGTTGATGCATTTTACCGTGTATGTAGGCAATAAAACCTCTTCCATACTTTTTGTCCAAAAGAGCAGAGAAAATGGCAAACATCATTCAAAAGAAGGCTCCACCCCGCAAATCCCTTCTCTCTTTTCATCATTCACTATCGATCAAGATTATCTTTTTACACCAACCGGAAAAGAAAGGGGTTTCCATGGGACTCATTCATTAGCCATGCAGATTTCGCCACCGTCCCTCCTCGTTCATGTGTCTCCTACCTCGCATGTCCATCGCCTGCTGTCTTTGTCTAGTAGGCCTACACCTAAAAAACTCAAAATGACCACTGCGCCCTACCAAAAGGGAGAAGGAGAGGGCAAAGGAACTACGGGAGGAAAGGAAGGCAAGAATGTGTTAGCCAGAGATTGAGGAACAAAGAATAGCATAGGAAGAGGGACAGTAGCCTAGAGGCAAGTGAATGCTAGCATACAGGAAGAGGGACAAAGCAGCCTACAAGAATAGCAAATAGCTTGAGGTTGATGAACAAGTCAGCAGATAAAATAGGTTGAGGAGCAAAACAAGTTGGGCAAACAATTGAAACACCTTTGGAGCCACAAACTGACATGATGTTGAAGAAGGAGAGCAAGTCAAGCCGCTTCTCCTCGGGGACAAAGGACTAAAATCAAGCCCTAGAAAGAGGAAATTGCCCAAAGAGACAACTTCTAGCTTGCCAAGGAGCAAAAGCGCTAGATTGGTATTCAAAGGCAAAAGCATCGCCGGAGAAAGTACCAAGCATGGAGGTAACCGCCCGTCATCCCTATCCCAAGCGATGATAAAGGATAACGAGGCCCGCATCCTTGAAAACTCCTCATTCACAAAGAAGGGAAAATTGAAGTGTTACAAGAAGACCTTCAAAGGGCGAGGAATTTCAACCATTTCTCGAGGTTGAAACAAACAAATGAAGTACAGCCATTCATGAGGCAAGGGCGATCAAGTATAAAAAGGAGGCAAGTAAAAGGCTAAAGTACAATTGAAGAGCTCATTGGCGAGTTTGATGATGAAGAAGAAGAAGACCACTAGGCGAAAGAGGCCTAGGACCACCTGGCTTAGAAGAGCCTTGGAGAAACAGAGAGCAGAAGAACAAGCTCAATTCGAAGCCTTTTCTCTCACTACCTCCTTGAGCAGAAATTGAGGAAAACAAGGAAGCATGGCTTGAGAGGGCTAACCAGCATTTGGAAACAAAGCTTGAGAAGGAAAACAAGGATCTTGAGCCAGAGAAAAAGGACTCTTCACTTTCAAGCAACCTACTGCTGTGCGAAAATTGAAGGTAGCACAAGAAAAATTGAAGAAGTTGAAGGAGAGGCGCTCAGCACTAAAGAAGAAAAGCATATCATCCTTGATATTTTGGCTTCAGCTTCTGAGCATGTTTCTATGGACCCTGAGGGTCATGCATGCCAATTTTGGGCCCTCGTTTCGAAACTTGTTTTTTGGCATTTTTTGGGTTTTTCGCCAAAAAATCATAAATTTACCATTTCAGTTTGATGAGTTGTCAAGCGAGGAGGATGATATCAATGGATGCCATAATTCCATGAGCATGTATCCAGCGATTTTGAGGGCATTTGAAGATCATTCGCCCTCAAATTGGCGAAAAACAAAATTTCATTTTTGCAATATCTCCGCTTCCGCCTATATCAAAGAATTCTGCTATTTTCTGGGTTTTTGCATGTGTACAGTTTTGAGGGACTTTCAGAGATCAGACTGAGATGATTCTACTTGTGCTGGAAAGCAGACATAGAGAGCTTTCCAACGAGCTATCATGAGCCTCATTTCGACATCGGGAAGGCTTCCATTTGCATCCACAACAAGTCAGAGAATTTTCAGCAGCAACATGAAGTATTTGTCCAACCTAGAATACCATGCATGTGGAGCTTGTTTGGGACCATATAAGGATTTATTTAATCTACACACATATTCATTTTTATCTATTAAGGAACATCCTTTAGGTTGTTCCATGTATACTTCTTCCTCTAGATCTTCTGCTTGTGTATTGAACATGGAGATACCTTGTACCCATGATAGCATGCAAAATCTAAAAACATTCGATTGCTTCCATTCTTGCTACAAGGAAAAAGTTTCATCGTAACGAAGTCCTTCTGGTCTGAGATATCCTTGCATACAAGTCTAGCTTATTTCTTATTACCCTCGACTCGTTCATTCATCTTATTCTTGAATATCCACCTTGTGCCAATGAAATTTTTCGCAAGTGGGTCTTGGAATTAACTCGCCGCTGCAGTCTTGTTATTCTCAATTTTTATATTTATTCATTCATACCATTTACCCAATTTTTTTCTTTGTTGGCTTCATCCAAATTCTTTAGTTCTACCGGTTACAACATGGCTAGGTAGACTTCCTCTATCTCCGTTCAACTATATGTCTTCTAGTTTGGACTCTTGCACTCTTGTCTCCAATGATTTGATCTTCCTGATGGTTCTTATGATCGTGTCTCATAGTCATTTTGGATTAATTCGCATGTTCTATTTGTTACTATTTTTTTCTTTTTCTTGGTTCTCATCCTCGTGATCATCTAGGGGATTCACGTAAACTTTGTGCTTCGGTCTCCGTTTTGGCATATCTTCTTCGAATCTCACATAAATTCTTTTCCATAATTTTATTTATTATTTTTTTGTAGGCATCCGTATCCCTTACTCTTGATGCATATCCCAAAAATATTCCTTCATCAACTCTTGCATCATACTTCCCCAAACTTCTTCATACTTCCCCAATCTTTCATCATTATTCTTTATGAAACATTGTCTTCCAAATACTCTAAATTTCTTGATCAATGTCGCTCTCCCATGCCACAATTCATATGGAGTCTTGTCACAATTTGGTCTAATATTAGCATTGTTAAGAATATGAATGGTTGTGTGTACTACTTCTTTATAGTAGGCTTAGGAATGTTATTTTCTTGCATCATGGTTCTAGCAATCTATTGTAATGACTTGTTTTTCTCTTCCGCAACTCCATTATGTTGAGGTGTACCTACAATTGTAAATTGTTTCTTTATCCCACATTCATTTCACAAGTCTAAAAAATCATCCTCAATGAATTCACTCTCTATCTAATCTCGATGCATTTATCTTACATCCTATTTGATTTTCTGTCGTTACATTTAATATATTGAATTTATTAAACTCTGCATTTATATTTGATAAATTTTATCCACGTCAGCCTGAGAAAACTACATATTATCAACACAAATATGATTTCACCCGATGCATTAGTTCTTGAAATCTCCGCATGTGTCCATGTGTACAAGTCAAGAGGATTACTTGTACATATTTGGTCTTTATCTTTTAATGATGCGGAAGTTTGTTCAACCAAATATTGTGAATTACATATTGTATTTGGAGGCTTCTTTATTGCAAAATTCCCTGACATCTTTCTTCTTGCTCAACTGATGATGGTCAAAGTTTAGATGTCCCAATCTTCTATGCCATAGCCAAAATTCGTCAAGTTTTTTTATGGGCATGCTTCATTCTTCTTCTACTATATAGACATTACTCTCTTTGAACAAATATTATTAGGTCTTTCCTATATTTCTCTTTTCATAATATCCTATGTTTCTCCTAGTTCTTCTAGTTCAATCTAAATTTAATAAGATCTTCTTAATCCGGTTCTTTTTTTTGCATATTTTAGAAGAATTTGATTATGTTTCTTACTCTTAAGTTTAAGTCCGCTTATTTCGTCCCGGGTACTAATTAGCTCCCCCTCAATATCCGCCCACCTTTCCGTTGGAATGGGGTCTCCTAACAAGCCGCAAACCGGTCCATTTTGATTATTTTTTATTATATTTAGTATAAATGTTGTGTCGAAGGGTCAAAGCCCCGAACATATTGTAACGGTCAAAGGGTAAACCAGAGTCCGAAAACCATGGGTTGCAGACCATAGGAATTTTGAGGCTAGATTTTTATAAATAGAGATTCATTTTCGATTGTAAAGGATAGGAATTGATGTGCTATTGATGTGTTCTCGTGGTTTAAGCCATCTCGTTTGGGTTTTTTGGGAATGGACTCCGTTGTATGTGTGCACGAAGATCCTAGTCCAAACTTGTGTGGACTCCTACGTTTCCGTGCACAAAGTTGGGAAGGGAATTGTAAGGGAAGATTGATGAATGAATGAATGTGAAGGATTATAAGAGATATGAATCTACGCAGTACTATTGTATGAATTCGATAATTGTTGTGTTACGTCTTTCCTATATTTTCGTTGCGAATGTCCGTGTACCGAATGCTTGGATCTAGATCTATTCCGTTATGTTTATGCAAAATGATGTATTGATGTTATAGAAATCATATAATTATAAATCTAGTGCACATGGATGCAAATAGATACATAATTAACCCTATGAATAAACAAGGTAATCTCGAATGTAACGAGCCCTCGCTTAATTTTACTTATTATCAGGGTGTGAAACCCGGTTCCGCACCCACCCATACTACTGCGAGACCGTGGACTCGCAAAAGGTGTCACCGCCGAAAGGCCAAGAGTATAGGGGTTTGCTACAAACCTTGCACACTAAACTCAGGTCACGACTCCCCAAGCCAACAAATGCAGGTTCCGTTGTCGTGATCCACGGGAAGAAGTTTGAGAAAGGAATTCGGGTAATGAAAAGAGAATAATGAAGCTCCGAAAGAAAAGAGATCTAGGACTCGGTTTGAAAGATGCATCCAAGAGTTCAAGAAAAGAAAATCATAGTGAGAAGTTAATGGCGTAAAGGTGGAAAAATAGGTATGTCTACCGAAAGCTACGAAATATTCCTTGTGACTTTTTCGATTGAACCTGGCAGTGGCTAGCCGCACTAGTGGAATTCAAGAAGTGCTAAGGACGAGCGGTCACTTTCAGGACCCCAGATTTTCTTTAACAACTCCGAGAAAACCGATAATACTACTTTCACACGTATGGTGGATTACCGGGTGGATGATGTGTTGGGAGTGATTTGTACGTAATTTTCCATCGATCAGTTTGTATCATACCGAAGCCGAACGACGATTTTTCAAAGGATTCAAGAAAATTCTTGAGGACATTACCATTGTTGATCAAGAAATTGTTGGTGCGAAAAGATCATTCTATGTAGTCATAATGACCGAATGACCTCGGATCTAGACTTTAAGCATGATAGGCAAGTAAATACCACCAAACTGGGCCTCGACAGAGGGAGATCCTCGCCTACAATCCATTGAAGGAACTCCCGCTCGCACACGATCGCTCGGTTGCATCGCCACCGTATGCGAAAAGGTAAGAGTTCGCTCACATCGCCACCCCCTGTAGATGCTGATATGGTTGCGCATTTGAAACTACCTACCTTCAAGGGGGTAGGACATGAGGATATGGACCGTTTTGGTTTGTAGAAGGCATCCGTCCGGGACTCGTGCGTAACATGGCAAGTGACACGATAATGAGGGCGAAGCTATATTTAGCATTTGAAGATAGAGCTATGGACCGGGTATATGCGATAAATTTCCTAGCATGGGACCGCTCCATTCAAGATATCGTGATGCTCTAAAGAAAATTGCATTTCCGGAAGTTGAAATCTTATTCAAATGGTAGCGAAAGTGAAGGACCTCAAACAAGGCACATCTCGAGTCAGTATGGGAGGCCGATCAAGGATTGAAGAAGGAAATTAGGGAAGGCATGTTCGAGTATGATGATAGAAAACATACGAGTGGTTCATCGGCCATGTTTTTACCTCACTCGCATACGCCATGAGTCATCACCTTTGAATCACGTGAGAAAGTCAGGAAGTCGCTATGAAATTAGAAGCTACACCCCCGGGAGGATAAATTAATAGGGGTACAAAAAAATTAGGAACAACTTGGGGCTATGCACATGGAGATACGTAACTCCGCGAAAAGAGTGAGGAAATTACATCTCGAGCGTATCTTTGGTGCATATGAGGCCGGGTGTCCGGCTACAAGGGAAGGATCGCGCTACTCCACCGACCGATTATATGCAAGTAGGAGGGCTTCATCCGATAAGCCTATGAAAAGTAGGAACTCCGTTCGTTGCGACTAGGGATCAAGCGATCTACGTTATGGTGTGATGATTTTTGAGTAGCAGTTCACATGATACGAACCATTGCCCTTGGGTGGGTGCGTAGGTACCACAACTAAAGCAACAATTGTGCCGATTCTCGCCAATTAATGGGACATGAGGAGAAGAATTTTTGAACATCCGACTTAATGATGATCGTGGGAACTATCGGGGGAACGGACCCTTGCATCACCAAGAATTGCTACACACTTTGGAGGATCACTAGCCCGAGGTAGAGGAGGTCGAGGAGGAAGTAAAGCCGAGGATGAGGTCACTCAATCATATAATTGTGGAGAACAGGGCCTTTTCCGCAGAATTCCCTAATCCTATCGCCGTCGTGTAAATATTATAGATAGTCAGACCATGAGTTAGGAGGACTACCCAATTTTAATAGTCAAGATGCAGGAAAAGAAGCCTACCCCTACGCAAAACGTATGAGGGTTAAAACTAAACTGCGGGAGGTGGATTAAGTGTAAAAGTCATGAAACGGGAAGTTTTGGTTTGGACACCTGTGGAAACAAGGAAGGACTTGCCTCTCGAAAAGGAGTGTCTGCAAGGGAACAAGCACCATTGAAAGCCCCCGCATAGCTTTAGATCGAATAAGGAATTAAGCCCTTTTTAAAGGCATGTCCGAATTTTTCTAAGGAATCCTCAAAGCCGTAGGAAATATCCTAGCACTACCGAATACCGTGAAATTCTGGCCCACCTTGATCCCTAAGACCAAGGATGTACATAAACTCGAATAGCTATAAGAAATGCACCGAGAGAGAAATGCGCGAATCGCATAGATTGGAGACTATGAAATGGATCAAGCGACTTAGATCTCGGATCGGGATGCCAATGTCTTACCAAAACAAACATGGCAATGAATGGGAGAGCCAAATTGAGTGGTCCACTATCCGTATGCAGATGGCAAATCAACAAAATCATCCCTCCGGGAAGGTTACCAAAGGTCGTTTTGTTGACATTGCAGTGGGTCGTGGTCCTAGCCGATTTTGAAGTAATAGAAACAGTTGAAGACGAGACCCCTACCCTACACCCTGATAGATCGAAATAGACATGGGGGGGGGGGTCATCAATCTCAAGAAATGTAGCATGTTTGAAAAACAAAGGTACGCGTGTCATAAGACTTCTAGATCTAGTAGAAGGTGCGCGTATACAGAGTCATACCCTATGCAAAGGAGGAATTAGATCACATTTATAAGATAACTCACAAGATGAAGATTGAGTTAACCCCACGAATGAAGGAATGACTTATTGGGGAAATGATAGTGAATGTTTTTTTCGACTCTAATGAGGAGTTGGAGAATTGCAAGGCTTCAGTTGCAATGACGTTTCAAAGGATTTTCGGCCTCTCGCACCATCGTGAATTTTCGTCGCATCTCTACCACAAAAAGAACATTGCCTCGCCAGAGGATGAAGGTGATAACCAATGTACCGAGAAACCTAAGATTCCCATGGAACCCAAAAGCGAAGCACTATTTCTAACCCTGGCTGTGAAGCACCTATGCAAGGACCGTATTCTTTACTCGGGGGAAGTACTGGAGTAGGGTGATCCTACGTATAGAAATCCTGAAGGGCTTTGATGGGCTCCAAGGTCAACCCATGTGGATACCCGCCGATGTGCAACACTCAAGGGGGTACATTGACCCTTGCCCGACCAGACTTACCAGGTACCACCGACCTAAGCAAGCGTAGATTGCGGACCCGTCTACAACCATGTATATCCAGGAGAATCTCCAAGTGAACATCTCAAGTAATAAATAACATAAGGACGTATGACGTAGCCCGCTCACACAAAGACGTCGTGCCCACGAAAAAGTAAAGGCCTCAAAATAAGTGATCAAATTGTAGGTACACCTTGCGCTAACCTCACCAAGGTACGCAAATGACCGAAAAACTTCATCCATTGTCTAACATTCCATGGACACGACCCTAGGCACGAAGAATGACTTCCGTCGTGACATCTAGATTTGATAAGAAAAGACACTTGCAAGCACAAAAACAAGCGGCCTCTCATCAATGTCGTCATTTATGATAAGAACAAATTCACCGTATCGAAGGTACGTGCCACGCATGAGCTACCTCGCCATTAAATATCTTCGCCTGGGCCGCGGTGGCTAGAAAATTGTGTCGCTATTTATTCACCCTTCAATAGGCTTTGGCTACCGGGCCGTCGTTCGGTTTTTTGTGTTTATCCATACTCTCTAATGCTCAACTCTCTCACAAAAATATGGACCCCATCCTACTAAGGGAACTATCAAGAGTGACCTAGGGGATGCCGAGGGTACTAATAGGAGTGAGCACTTCAAGCCTCCGACAGAAAGGATTATCTATGAACCACACTCATATTTGGAATGTTAACACAGACAAAAAGGACATGCTACGACTTCTCCACCATTTCTCGAATACCACCCACTAGACATAATGTATGTTCACTTCCCTTGCTACCATAGTTCGCACTCGACCCACTTATCGGGGGATGTTCAATTAGACTCTAACGCATCTATCTAGCAGCGCAGTTACAAGGACTATCCTCCGCAGTGTTGCAAGAGGTTCACCGTGACCGAGACATGTGACAAAGCGCATGAAATGCCTCCGTAAGAATGAGCCCAAAGCAGACGCTTTGACCACCGATGAAAAGCGTATTATTCAAAGAGTAGCTAGCGTAGGGATCCCAATTGGTTGAAACAAATACGCAACTATGGACAATGTGGGGATAACACCATTCCACGCTTCAAGATGTTGAGTAGGAATTACAAGAAAGGTTATTATGGAGCAAGTCTTAGCCTCCACACCGCCCCATCTCCGCGCAGCACCTAGCCATGGACAATATTGTAGACCTCTCCACCTGGCAGTTGTTCAAAACTGATCAAGCCATGGTCCGATACCGCACTCTAGCTTGCACATGATGGTCGGTCACATCGCACGCCTCCACCGGCCGTTATAACGGGTTGTCGCGGATATAGATGGGCTTGCTTTCTAGTGCTAGTCATCATTGGGCAACAAGATGTGGCACAAATCTCGTGACATACTCCCTCCAATTTTCCATACCGTTCGCTGTGCATGAGAAAACAAAAGCCGCACTCCGAAATACAGTTGACTCGGGACGAGGCACAAGATTGTGTTGGGGGATCGTTGGAACGGGGTCACCTAACAAGCTACGAAACTAGTCCATTTTGATTATTTTTTATTATATTTAGTATAGCGTTGTAAGTTTTTGGTTGGGTCAAAGTCCCGAACATATTGTAATGGGTCAAAGGGTAAACTAGGGGTCTCGAAAACCATGGTTTGCAAACGATAGGAACGTTGAGGCTAGATTGTTATAAATAGAGATGAATTTGGATCGTAAAGGATAGGAATTGATGAGCTATTTATGCGATCCTCGTGGTTTAAGCTATCCGTTTGGGCTTCGGAGAATCCGGATCGCTCACCGTGTGCAATGCATATCCTAGTCCGGGGCCTATGTGTGGACTGCCATCGTGTGCACAAAGTTCGGGAAGGAATCGTAAGGGAAGATTGATAAATGAATGAATTCGAAGGATTATTAGAAATCAACTGAGTATTGTTGTATGAATTTTTGATAATTGTTGTCTTATGTATTTCCTATATTTTCACCGCAAATTTCTATGTATTGAATGCTTGATCTAGATCTATTCCGTTCTATTTATGTAATGATGTATTGATGTTATAGAAAGCATATAATTATAGATCTAGTGCACGTGGATCCAACAGATACAATTTACCTCGCAAAGAAACAAGGTAATATGAACAATAATGCAGCCCTACTTGCCTTACTCCTTCCTTTCTCATGGTGTAGAAACCTGGTTCCAGCACCCACCCATACTACTTTGGGTGAGATTATGACCTCGTGAAAGGTGTCACCGCCGAAAGTGCCGCATGATAGGGGTTTGTTGGAAACCTTGCACACCGAACCCGGGTCGCATTCCCAAGCGAACACCGTCATCTTCAAATTCCATGAGATGTTCCTCAAGTTTTCCTTGGCCATCAAAATCAATTATTATGTTCCTTATTCATTGGGGGATTCATCCAGCTCTCGATGCACCGTTGTCTTGTTGAACATAATGATCTTTGATTAAATCCGTTCCCTTTCTCGCCTATTGTTGAAATTGGTTTTCTCTTTCCTCTGATTGATTCTCCATTTTCTTATGAGGAAATTTAGATGCATAGTGTCCCACTCTTCCATAGTTAAAGCACTTAAATGGAAGCTTAACTTTATACTTACCTATGCCTTTCTCCAATCTTGTGAAAAATTTGCCTCTTCTTCACCGGGGAAAGGTAGGAGCATGTACCTTCCTTCTCTCTTCTCTCGCACTTATCATCCTTAATGGCTACCTCCCCGACATTTGACATCCCATTTGGAAGTCCCATTCAATAGGCCATCATGTTTCCAAGCAATTGGTTCATGGTCAAATTTTTCCAGCTTTTTTTTTTCTTCTATGGCAAAAAAACTTAGGGTTAAACCTAGATGGTAAAAATCTCAATATATTTTGTACAATTACACATTCCTTAGTGGTTTCTCATAGATATTTCATGTTATTCACAATGTCCACAACCTTTAAGAAGAAAATTTTTATATCTTCATCTTCATTCATTTTTACATTTTCAACCGAGCTCTATAGGTTTGCGCTTGGTCATCATCACATTTTTATCTCCCTCCATTAGGGAAATTTTGAGGTCTAAAAATGGGCCTCCCGAGAAAATGTACAACCAAAATAAAATTATAAGAACCACTAGGATTCAATATGATGATATCAACCATGGGGGATGATTCACCTTTTTTTGAGTAAAAAAGTAAAAATATTAAAAAATAATAAAATAATAAAATTACTTTTTCAACTCGTATTTTCAACTTATCTCCCTAATTTTTACTCAAATTTCGATCGTGAATACTCATTGGATGTAAAATTTAATTCCTCATGTAAGGAGTACCCATGTTGCACACTTTTGATGCACCCTACTACACGAAAAATGAGAAATACATAAAAAAGCGTGATTGCAATCATGTTTTTCATGTATTTTTCATTTTTCGTGTAGTAGATTCCATCGAAAGTATGAAAAATAGGTACTCCTTTGATTATGAATAAAATTATGCATTCGGGCCGATTGTTCTCACAATAATAAAATTTTAACAAAACCATAGGGAGATAAGTTAAAAATACAAAGTTGAAAAAGTAGTTTTTCTTTTTCCCCCTCTAAAATTTGATGATGTAATCTAATATTATTTTATTATTTCCACTATTATTTTATAATTTCCTTAGGAGGCCTATTTTAGACCTCAAAATTCCCCGAATGATGGATATTTTCTAATGTATCCCATATTTTCATAAATTTTACCGTGCATTACTTTAATAAATTTTGACTCACGCACCAATAAAGAGTGCATTCATTTCTTTCTCGCATTAGCTATGAAATCTTCTTTGACTTCTTTCTCTATGTGAGTATCCTTTGGAGAATATCCTTCTTCCATGAAAGGGCCCAAAATTATATTCCTAGATACATTATCTACGTCCTCATTCTTATTTTCTAGAAGGCATAGTTTGTGCCAAGAAACAAAGGGGCTTTATTTGTTGAGCATCCTTCTAGGCTAGCCATCTTGTGGACTTGGGATCTCCCTTCCTGCCAAACTCATATGTATGAAGGAAATGTCTCTTATACCAATTGTTGAACCCTTAGTTAAACCGAGTGGGGGAGGTGAATCCGCTTAATACATTTATGGACTTCCATCTTGGGGACTCCGGGATCTCCTTCCAGCTTTTAAATTGATGAAGGTATGAAACCGGCTCTTATACCAATTGTTTAACCCTTAGTTAAATTGAGTGGGGGAGGTGAATTAGTTTAATACATTTATGGACTTTAAAAACTTTCTTTTATATTTATTTATGCCTTCATTTCATGATCAACTTAGTTTATAATGAAACAACAATCTTAATATGTGAAAAAAAGTATTAAGAAGATTAAATATTGAACATCAACACGAATCATCATGCATATAGACAATATATATAAGTGGAAACCCATAAGGGAGAAAACCACATCTTATTATTGTTGTGATGCAAAGGCAAGCTCCAACTCCTTCTCACCCCCGATTTTCCGTAGGCTCCAACCTACGTATACAGCCACCTCAAATTCTCGCAAGCTACACCTACAACTTACAAGGAAGCTCCAACTCCCATCTATTTTCCGTAGGCTACAACCTGATGAGGCTCCTACCCTCAACCAAGCCTACAATCGGACACCTATCAAGATAGAAATTGATATGGAAGCACCAACTTCCTCACACTACAATAAAATCATATGCTAATTTACGTGATATCAACTCTATTTTAATCCTTATTCATCGATGTCCTTCAAACCTTAAAATATGCTTTATATTAGCTCTAGATCTTCACGCATTATTTATCTTATTTTTCTCTTATTCTCCCACTCTCTAACCTCCTTATGCACATTACAATAACATCATTTATAGAGATTATTTCATGGTTGTTTGTATTCTCTATATGGGAATATGAAGTGAACACGCATGACTTTTTCCTTCCATCCATTCATTTCCTCACCGAGCATATCTAGGATGTTACAACACAAAATACATTCATTTTAAATATTAAATTGGAGTTTTTCTTTGCCTACAGAGGCTTTCCTTTTCATCAAGAAAAATATAACAATTAATACATTTACAAGCATAATAATATTCCAATTCATCCATTTCAAACCTTCTTCTTAGCTTTTCTTTTGTGTTTTTCCTCTTCTACTTGTTGTTCCTTTGTCTTTATTATTTCTCTAGTTATATTTCAAATCTAAGTACGCATAACCGCCTTTTCCCGACTTGACCCATGTTGTTGCAATTATTCTCGCACGAGGTTGTGTCCTTTACTTACTCCGAGCCTTTAATTGTTTTGTTCACCCTTTTCTTTTCGTTACCCGAGTGTTTTATTTTGCGTTCATCCTTTTCTCTCAACCCACATAGACTCCCTTTTACCACGTCGACTATAATACTAGATTTTTTTCACATACATATGTTAGAAATCAAATAGCGTAACTTCGATAACATAATGCGGACAATAGACATCCCTTGCCATACACAATGTGGCCAGTCCCACAATCCTATACCAATCACAATACATCGCACTTCACTTGCCCACAAGTTTAACTCTTATTGATATCGCTAACCCATAATCCGTGATGTCTCCACATTGCACAAAGCCGACACGTGGCTCTTCCCTCTTCACATCGCAACTTCTAAATTAACTTATCACAAAAATTGTCATACCTTAGTGCTATATGTCAATATATGTGATGAGATAACTCGCGATTTTCCATTCATCGTTGATTTCCTCGCTCGCATCTAATGGTCCTCACTGATCGCACTTCGCACTTTATAGGATTTACTTTGTGGTTACAATCTATTTCTTATGATCTCTGCATTATTGCGTCATGCCAACACGTGTCTTACCCACTTTAATTTTAAATACTTTAACTTACCATGCGATGCCTTAACACTAAAAATCTAAGAGCCGCGATTTGTAAAATCGCTCTCTCGTGTGATTTTGATCGCATTCGTTGGTTTTCGAGGGATCAAATGATCCACACTTGCTTTGCCGTATCAAATTTGCATCACCGTTCAATAACTTACCGTGTGAAATATTAACATTATTCACTAAATCTTATGATGTGTGAAGTCTTTATGGGTTTACGAAATGATCCACATTGTTGATTTTAGCCTCGATCTAACGAACCTCGCTATTACTTGCAAATCTGATTGGTCTTCAATTCTTCGAAGTATTTTGCCTCCAATGAAGTTTTCTACTTTCAATGACCACTTACTTTGCATCTCCGTTATCTTTCCGAGCTTTATTCTTTTTTTAAATGTGCCGATCTCTTTTATTTAGTTTCTAATCCCGAGCTTGTTCTTCTATTCGTTATTCATTTCACTAAAAATTATTACTACTCGTTTCACGCCATTTCTTCTTCTCTCGTTGCCTTTTCCGCCTTTTCTACTATTTCTCGCCTTAACTAATCTAAGACATTCATGACTCGTCCCTTTCGTTGAGTTGTCGCCTTTATCTTTTCTACCTTAACTTCTTAGTGGCCTTTTTTTCCTCCACTTTGTTGCTTCTTACATCGCTTTTGTTGCTTCTTTGCCATCAATGAGAATATTTCCAACAAAAGTGTGTGAAAAGAGCTCACTTTAGCTATTCATGGAAAACAACCCTAACAACAAAGATGGTTGCTTAAATTTTATATCTCAGGCACTTGCAGTTAAAAAAAATCTATAAAAAACCCTATCTATTTAGTAAAAGTAGAAAGACAGTGAAAATAAATAAGAATTTGTCCATGCATCCAATAATAAAGATATAAATAGTTTTATATGTATTACAACACCTAGGATGGGGTCCCCAACAATGTGATGGGTTGTTGGCTATCCTCAATACTTCGTATCTAGAAGTTTCTCTCTCTTAATGGTGAAAAACCCAAAATGTGTTGAACTCTATAAGAGATCAAGAAGAAAAAGAAAGTATTAGCAACATGAAAATGATCAAAGTGCAACAATGAAAGTGATAAAAGTGAATAATGAATGGAAAGCCCTCTTATTTTTAACAAATTGTTGAGTTATCCTCGATAATGGTGAATAATAAAATATTATTAACCAAGATCTAGATCTAACCGCATGGAATATTTTATTATATTTTACAGAGGGAAAAGTATTTAAATGATAATACATTTATTTATAAACAATAAACAAATAAATGATTGGTTTATCATTTCAAGAATGCGTTAAGGAACAATTAACAAATAATGATTTTTAATTATTATAGGTAATTTAGTCAAATTTAACAAGGAATAATAACTAAGTAATGATTTAATTAATTATTCCTAGAGAAAAATCAGAAAATAATGATTTATATAGTTATTTCTTATAATTAAGTTAAATGCACAAGGAATATTATTTAAAAAATGGTTTAATTAATTATTCCTAGAGGAAAATTAAATAAATAAGGATTTATTTAATTATTCCTCATGTAGTTTCGTGTTTCAACCAAAAATAGCTTAGTAAAATATGATTTATTAAAATTAGCCCTTATATTGATAGAAATTTTACTATGGTAAAATTGGTCTTACATGGTGTACTTCGATGCATCTAATTGTGAATGGTTATATGACAAAATTTTTGTGTGTAATAGATTTCTACCCAATGTATGAGCGTTAGAGCAAATCGTATGACTAAAGTATAAGAAGAACACAATCAGAGACAACGAAGGGGAGCCGCAGAGAGAGAGAGAGAGAGAGAGAGAGAGATACATATATGGATTTAAAAGAAGGAGGACAATAACTGAGGGGGCAAGACCTACAAATGATATAAGTCTCCATTAATGTTTTGGTACATGTTATCATTGAGGTGGGGGAGGCATACATATGGTTGCTGAGATGAGAAGGTAAAAATAATAATGGTGCACCTAGCAAAATGAAACTAAGAAATAAAGTACATGATAAATGGTACATGATATGCTAGCATAAAATGGCTAGATAAAAATATATAATGGATCCCACATACATATCGCGCCTAGAAAAACATGAGTTAGGAATGAATACAATAATATCTTAGTAAATGAGACATAATAATGTTCAAAGAAGCCCTCACCAGTAGAAAGGGCTCTAAAAATATCAATGATCATTTGAATGATACATGCATGTTATGTGGGTGTTGTAAGCGGCTGCATCCAAACCCATCAAATTTGTGGAGCTATCCGAGGTTGTATAATAAATCGAGGTCATATTGGCATGTGGGGGCCACCGAAGGGTCACCCCTCATGAGTTCTGAAAACATCTGAGACAAGGACTCTGAATTTACTAGTACAACTATTGAATCATCAAACCATCAAGTATATAAGGACCCCGACCAGTAATGAGTTGAAGCTTAGTGGATGAGAAAAAATCAAGTCAGTGGAAATGATGAGTCCCTTTTCCCGATCAAAGGAATAGATTGAATAATGGAAGTTGGAACCAAGCTACACCACCTCTATACCTATCTTCTAGAATGAATGTGGTTATGTCAAATGAAGGAGGTCTACCATAGGTGAGACAACGAGAAATCCTTAACTAAGGCACGATGGATCATAGTAAAGTGAGTTATGGAATAACACCAGGGATGACTGTTGCATTAGGGATATTGAGTATCATATGGAAAAATTCCCTTATGAGAGCATAAAAAGACAATACTTGGAAAAGATTGAATCAAATTCAGAGGGATTGTGAGTATGATTGGAGGCAAAAATTGGCGAAGGAGAGAGGGACAAGGAAAAATGGATGGAATAATGTAACATGAGGTAAAGTGACTCGAGATAGACTCCATGAATGTGATGGTGACTCAACTTAGATCCTTCCGAACAAGGCTAACCTTGGTAATGCTGCTACAAATAATAGGCTCAAAGGTGTACTATAATAACATGAGAAAAAATATGGTTACTAATGATGGAAGTCAACACACGCACCGAAATTTAGTGTGAAGGAAAAGTGGTGCCCCAAGTAAAAGCACTAACCGAAGAAATATGATTTTATGGGTGAGAAAGTGACCCTTCTTGGAAAATGGATTCTATGAAGTGTAACACAAAAACCGATAGCGTATTATAGTTCTCTATGGAGATATTGACCAATGGTGTTAACGGCTCCGTCAAAAACCAAGCTATGGTTTGGTCGCAATTAGCAAAGGAAAATTTTTGATTTTTCCATTAATACAATGATTTCCCTCAATTTAATTCATTTTATAAGTGAATTTTGGTGAATATGGAGAGGAGGAGAATGCTTCAAATTATAAAGTGAGAAACTATGGCTGCAGACAAACCCACCATTGAATCATGATCTATGACTTTCAAGAAATTGGTCATACTTGTCTAAGGAGGGCCTTAATGCTTCTTGAAGAATGGTTCCCGGAGAAGAATCAAGGTAATAAAAGAATACATGAATGAATTAATAAAGAAGGTCTAGAATCATTCCCACCCACAAAGTCAAACATGGGGACCAAGTGTTAAGTGTGGTATCACATAAAGTTGAATATTTGAAGATATGGTATCAAGCATCTACTTATATATGGCTCACTAGAGAGGCTCCTGAGGAAAAAATACCTAATAAATGAGTGACAATCGACCATACATAGATCATTCCAGTCTAGGCCAAGAATTTTGTTAATCGTGGAGGAGGTGGCTAAGGGAGCTACTGCTGCCCCGCAATACTGGGATACTTCAAACATATGTGATTGAGGGGGATTGATCCGGGTATGCAAGGGTGCTAATGATGCCTCAGCTAGAGGAGTTTGCAAAGCACAACGATGTTACAAGTGGTGAAATAATGGATTCAAGCATTTGGCCTCATAGGCACTACGTCCTCAAGAGGATGATGAGATTATATAAGTGCATAGGTGTCCCTAAGCATGCTATGGACATGCCAATGTATTTAGAATGGGTGATCTTAAACCATTTTTATGATGTGGTTCACTATTTGTTTATGTTATGGTTATCTTCATGGGAATAATGGATAGATATAGTTAAAGAGAAAGGAAATGGTGGATTTCGAATATCCTTTGGAACTACATATATGAATGAAATGCACTAAATTTAATAGGTTCGCATACATGTTATCACTATCCCAAAGAGTGTCTTTGGATATAATGGACTGTGCCGACCTGGGGAAAATGTTGAGGTTGGTCACCTAAAGAAAATGTTCAAGTGGACCTGGTTGTTGATGTAAGATGAAGGAATGACATGGATCATCCGTAGAGTGATTCGAAGTGATAAGAGACTCTAGAGGTTCTTTCAAATGGGTAAGAATAATGGTAACAGCTCTAGACACTACTAGATTCATGAGGAGTGTTGTGGAGAATTGCTTCTACCGGACTCCTCAAATATGAGTGCCCCTTTACCCAAACATTGAATGTCAATGTAATGGCCAAAAATTTTATGTGGTTCGAATGCATGGGTTGAAAGTGCGGGAGCTAGTGAACCAATTGAATTTATTATGTATGAGGTATTTAGACTCCACAATATATTGAGCATGGGTGTGTTACCAAGTAAATACACACAATGGTGCATATCATGCCAAGGAAAATCGTGGGGTAGTCATGTCTTCCATAATGTCTTCATCTAAATGGAGAATGGGGAATACAGAAGCAATACCACATGATGTGGCCAAGCTACCTAGTGCATCATCATGAGAAATATGGTTCACACAGCATCGCTACTATGGTTAGGAAAACATCTAAGATGAAACATCTACCGATGTTGAGACCAAGGTGTTCATAAGGGAGGTTCGACCGAAAAAAAAATGGATGCCCGAGAGGGGTCTTCCACTCATAACCATGGATGACGACATATGGAGAATAGCCACCAAATATTACATCATCTTGACATCGGGGAGGTATCACAATAGGTGTAGAAATTTCTGAAAGGAGCAAAGTGGAACCCACAAGTAGAGGGGTACGAGATCCACTATGAGCGGCGTCTATTTTCCAAACAGAGACAGACCAAGGGTGTCGCTAAATTTTTCGAGATGGGGACAATGATGAGAATAGTCGCTATAATTATTGCACAAAGAAGAGGGGTGGTTTGTGCGAACAATTTGAGTTTTTAGATGAATTAGGTAAGGTAACATGGACTCATAGCCGTGTCTAAGAATAGAAAGGTGGTTGGGAAACATTGGGGTAATCATGTTGAGTAACAACCGGCCCTCGCATCCGTTGATATAGTTGAACAAATGCATAAGGTGTGATTTTACATGGATACATGATGTCATGAGGGGGAAAAGTGTTGAGGAGCTTGCACCCCCTTGGGGAAACCATAACGCATGGAAGGATGGGTATACTGGATGTGAAAGAGATCCAAATATACTATCGAAGCAAGACTTCCTTGGTGTATCACACCACCAAGTCTAGGAAGACCCGTAAAATGGTTTAAACATAACCAGACTAGCACAGATAAATTCATATTTCAACCCCATCTGGAGAGCTTCTTCCTCTATCTAAGGAAAGTGAGACATGACATCTTCTCCAAAGGAAGTTAAAAGAATTATGAGAAACCAATCCATATAGACATAGTCGTCGAATGTAGGAGCCGAACACAAGCTCCTCCTTCTACTCCATTCTTGCACATGGTCGTGAAGGAAGGTGGCAAAAACTGACAGAATGTGGTCAAAAACTCGGTATCGGTATCATTATGGAGAGGTGGCCGGAAGTAGGACAAAAATTATTTAGCAAGGGTCAAAAAAGTGGAGTGAGACATAGAAGTGTGATCAACATACCACTTCGCGTTCTCCAATGAGCGTACGTTGGAAAACCAAAGGTGGATGGAGTCATAGGTAATGGAATTGTATGAACACCACATGTGAAAGGAGCAAGAATGATTAGCGTAGGGTCCTCTCTAGTGTTTCCTTCGAACTTAGGGATGCCAAAAGGAATCTTAGTTGGAATAGCGTGCCAACTCCGGATTGTGGAGTATAGGGTCATTGATTAACTAGCTGAAATCGTAAAGGCTTAAACCTACCATGAAAGGAAGAAAAGGAGAAGGGAACAATTCCGAAGTAGCTCCGCTAGTAGTTTCTCTAGAATTAGGGCCGAGGCCATGACCAGCTTGGAGGACTTGAACTTGTATCAAGACCGTCACATGACTTATACGAGGGTGAGGGGAACCGAGCTCGAATCGTAGGAAGAACCGATGACCAGAATTAGAGTCAAGATGGGGACAAAGGAGTAAATATTCCCAAATGTAGCGAGGGTGAAGGCCTCAAGTCTCCGAGATAAACCTTTTGTGGGTGTAATAATGGAAAGTCGCGTATGACACGAAAATGTTGAACAAGAGATAAACAAAGGCTCAAGAAGGCAGATAAATTAATTACGATCTTTATATCTTGGCTTGGTGGTGTAAAACAAGCACTATTTGCTTTAGGTGTGCATGTGTGTGCAAGATGTATGTTAATTTTACCAAGCCTAGGTGGTTGTATAAAGAAAAAGAAAATATCTTTAAGTACCGTAAATAAACTCAAATGACAATAAAATAAAAAACTATAGATGGTTGGGACCAATCCAAAAGAAGGCTTCCCAAAGAACTAATCCAAAATGTACCAAATTGAATCAAAACACATAAGGCATCCAAACTATCTAACGTCTAAGGGACAAGGATCTAATGACTCAAATCCATCAAGGTAGAAAACAACAAGAAACTAGAGGGGAAAACTCACGCAAAATGGGAGGCAAAAGGTTAAAACCCTAGGGGAAACAAGGAACCCTAAGGGAGAGACAAAAAAATAAGAGGAGGGGGTTTGGGGTGGAATAAAAACTAATCAAAATGGACCTTAAAGAAAGATAAATAAGACCTTAAACAATGGTTGAAATCACTAAAAATCTTAGACTACCTACTCACTAAACACCTCCTAGAAAGGTGGAAGTGTACTAAAATAAGGGGATTAGTTCTACTTGTGTGAGAAAAATTGAGCATCCTTGTGCCCAAGATGGGCTGAGATGGAGGTCGTACAACAAAGAATACTTCTGTGAAAACTCCGATTGTCGCGTAAAAACTTAAAAAAATAAGTCAAGAATAAGGTACTTACTCGTAAGTCATGGAAATCGGCACTTCTCGTCCAACAAAGCCTATGAATTAGGCTGAAATCATAGGTTCTCGGGCTAAGAAGTGTGAGTTCTAGATCGATCCTCGTGCACCGTGTTACGGAAAAATTTGTCATCTCCGGGGTGGCTAATACCCTCGTTACCTATGGAAAACACTCGAACAAACACAAAATTTAAAAATTTTACTATTTTAGGGCATAAAAGTTAAAAACCAACATCAAGACACTAAAAAAAAATTGAATAAAAACCCTAGATATCAAGTTGCTCCTCATTGCGTAACTGATTAAACAATAGTGAATTCGCCAATTGTTAGCGTAAATTATTAATGCAAGGGTACGAAAATAGCTCACTTTAGCGTATGAGAAACAAACCTAACAACAAATAAGGTTTCCTAACTTACTTAGATCTACAATCGATAGTGAAAATAAATGTTGCAAAAAACCCAATCTATGTAGTAAAAGTAGTTAAAAAGTGAACAAAAATCACAATTGCTCCATGCATTCAATGGACAAGACAAGATATAACTAATTTCATATGCATTTTGTGGCCCCAAATTTTCCATCAAATTATTGGAATATTAGAGTTCTTATTTTTCTTAATTAATTAAGTAAATAAAAGGGTGGAGGGACCCATAAACCCCATATATGAATAAAATCCACTTTTGGTGTGTGTATGTGGGTTAATTAGATAAGAGATCAAGATGCGGAGTATTGGAGCACGTACACGGTGAAGAATGAAGATCATGCAACATTGATGAAGAAGATCATGGAGATAAATTAAGATCATAAAGAGGAATAAAAATAAGATCATAGAGCAATAATGATGAAGTGATGGAGGGAGTGGTGTATTAAATTCACACATAATGAGGAGTGGAAAGTAAATGCAGCAGATCATGGAGATCGTAGAGAGACAACGAAGTCTTCATGGAGACTAGTGGCCACATGTGCGTGGCATTTATGAGGTGGGCCAAGGCTAGGGAAGGCTCACAACCATATAAGGAAGACGAGGGAAGAAATCAAATCCATCCGAATTTGATATCGTATTGTCGTTCGACATCTCTTGCATGCTTCACTATTTAGCTAATTCGTTGTGTTCTTTAGCACACTCGTGTTCCCTTTAGCCGGAATCCACCCTTACCCACGAGGGACCTTGAGTGCATACTATAGGAAGGTATGTTTGAGCAGAAACTTATCATCTAGCATTGGTTCCACATTAATCCCCCGTAGCACATATACCTTTAGGAATTACCCATTCTTGCCTTATGGTTTGAGAGAAGGAGGTGTCTTTAGCATTCCGGGCCTAAGGAATTAATGGATGGATCATCCCTTCCATCTTGTGCTTCATTTCGCCTTCCGAGATCAAAATTTATAAATCCAACATCATGCATTAATTTCTACACCTCCATGTAGCATCACTTCCTCAAGAATTGCACAAATAATAGGACGATCTAAGGAGGAAGAGAGTTCCAAGAATTTTAGCTTTTTAAATCCTATAAGGAGTATTTACCTCACTTTGGAGAGATAATTTCATCAATTTTAAGCTATAATTCATCACCTAGCGTAGGCTACAACTTCATCCCTCTTGATGGCGCAATTCATTCCAATAGCTTGTGAAGTGTGCAACCGCAATCAGTGAAGGAGGAGCTAGATCTCAAGTTTCTAGTTTGAGATCAAGAGAAGGGACCATACCTTCATATATTGAGTTGATCGTGTTTCTACAGCTGATAGATCATTCTTTCAGCCCCCTATAATTATTTTCCTATAGGGTGTGCGTAACTCACCCAACAATGTTTGTAGTGCGCAACCCAAAAGGGCCGAAAATCCAAAATTAAAGTATGGCCAAACCATTTCTCGGGTTATTCTAGGTGTTTTTGAGTAGAATCCGTGTTTAAAATATCGGATCATTCTCGAGCATTCAAATAGACCCCCAAAATGGTTTTTCTTCCCTATAACAAAAGTTTCCAATAACAACAACAGAGTATAAAGACACATTTTATGTTGCTAGTTTTCTTTAGTGTATTTCATCCATCTCATGCTTGAGGCATTATTTTGGAGCACTTTTTAATTTATTTTTATATTGATTATACGGATATGACCCAACTATTTCTTCGATAGATTATGACGTCCCAATGTACTTTCCAATTAAAAGATATTTTCGACATTTTCCCGTATTTTAGTGTTATGTTCGTGTTTTGATTTTTATCCGGAATGTCAGATATGTTCTCTATTCTTGTCTTTAATTTTTGTAATATTACATATTATAACACTCCGGGAAGGGGAAAAAGAATAATAATGTTACTAGTCCCCCTCAATGGGATGGGTTCTTAGCTATCCCGAACGCTCCAAATCCTAAGTTTTCTTCTTAATGGTGTAGAAAACCCAAAATGTGTTGAACTCTATAAGAGTTCAAGAAGCAAAGAAGGTATTTGTAGCGATGATAATGATCAAAGTGCATGCTTAAAGTGATCAAATTGAATAATGAATGGAAAACCCTCCTATTTATGACAAAATATTGAGTTATCCTCGATAATGGGGAATAATAAAATATTATTAACCAAGATCTAAATCTAATTGCTTGAATTTTATTATATTTTATTGGAGGGAAAAGGTATTTAAATCGACTAAATACCTTTATTTAGAAATAATAAACAAATAAATGATTTATTTATCATTTCAAGAATGCTTAATTTAATAATTAACAAATAACTTACCTGTTTAATTATTTATAGGTGATTTAGTCAAATTTAACAAGGAATAGTAACTAAATAATGATTTAATTCATTATTCCTAGAGAAAAATAAGAAAAATAATGATTTGTCTAATTATTTCTCATAATTGGGTTAACCCGGAATATTATTTAAACAAGGATTTATTTAATTAAGTTAAATATTATAACCAGGAATATTATTTAAATAAGGATTTATTTAATCATTCCTCATGGGGTTTCTTGTTTTAACCGTAAAGAACCTATCAATATATGGTTTATTAAAGTATTCCCTATAGTGAAAGAAATTTTACTATGGTAAAATTTGTCTTACATGGTGTACTTCGATCCATCTAACCGTAAATGATTAGATGACCAAATTTTCGTGTACTGCATTTCCCCCCCAATGTGCGAGCATTAGGAGCTAATCGTATGACCAAAGCATGTTGTAAGAACATAATCACTAGACACCGAAGGGGAGTTAGAGAGTATTATGTAGAATTCTAATCAACAAATAAATCCAGTCTTCCCCCGAGTGTGGTGTTCCTTCTCACTCGAACAACGCAGGAAAATTAAATGTTTTTCTCTAAGATAAATAGATAAATAGAATATGCGTATACCTACTTGTGATCCTTCGCTCTCATTCTTCCTCTTTCTTTCGCTTTTGTCGCTCTCAATCCAACCAAACTTGCCACATTAATACTTGCATTCAAAACTAGAAGACAAAAAATGACGATAAAAATATACAATATCTATCTATCATGACCAAATTAAACCGACTAAATCCGAGAATACATGCACATATTGAGAATATATTCATGAAAGATAATCATTTATATGAGAGAAAGAACCAATATATCTATTTAAGTATTAGGAGGAATAGACTACAATTAGTCGATCAATTCATTATCAACTGCTTCTCCAACTTCATCCTATCCTCATCACACCAAGCATCAATCTAGCATCATCAGCGTACTTTAGCTCTCCAATAATTGAGAATCCAACAAGATAACACTACACAAATTTCTTCCTCCCTTGCACTTAAATGAGTGCTCAATTTATAGGGAAATTATATAGTTTCTCGACAAATGATATTGAATGCATTTCTAATAATATATGAGACCAATTTGCAAGTTCAATGGTGATGGATGAACACTTGTATTCAAAGTATGACACCTATTATCTCTTCTAGAAGGCACTCGACATGTGGAGATTCCTAAAACATTGATGATTTCTATCTGGAGAGACCAAAGCACCCTTAAGTGTGGGAAGTTCTTTGTAGAGCACCATTGCATGGGGGTAACTGCTTTGCAACACACTTAGGCCCATTCGCAGGAGCATTGATGAGTCAATGGGCCATTTTAACTATACTTACAACATTTAAACTCTCATGAATTAAATCCATCAGTGGAATGATTTCTCTAGGGCATGTAGCAATTGAATTAGGGGATGATAGATCCTATTCATATTGGTCTTAGGGATGATGACGTAATTGACCTATAACAACTACCGCCTAAAGCATGAAGTCAAAATAATGATAATATTTAGATGAGATTCTTTTACGGTGATGAGCAGGATCCGAAGCGGACGATGACCTACATCAATTTGCAATATTATATCATGACATCTTGTACAAACATTGAACATGAATTTTTGAGGGAGCCATACCCATGCTCGCACATAAACTATCATTAAACGTAGATAAATCGAAAGTCGTCTATAGATATAGACATGCCTATAGATATAGGTCCACAGATAGATGACTATCTATTGTAAATCCATCATACGCATGATGTGGTACACCTCGAAATCGCAGCCTTGATGAATGAAACTAGATATGGTGTCTTCTATTCAAGCATCGTATCATTCAAGTATAATTCTAACAATGCAAATATGTGACTTGAAGTCTTACATGGGAAGACATCATTTTGATTACGAGCCAATGATGTAAGTCATTAACAGCAAGAGAAACCACCATTGATGTTAATGGTTCTCAAGGTACCGTAGTACAATTTACAAGGCGTGAATATATTATTTTATTTCGAATGCCAAATAAAATATTCCGTTCGAAGGTCTATGATGTCAACCTATCGCTCTAAGTAAGAAACTTGTCATTCATGTAACCAAGCTCCAAGGTACTTCGAAAGATGTTTAGTTAACTTTGTGAGTGATGAGATTATGCCAACAGGAAGTGACTCATCATAGATACAACATGAAACAAGAGTACTGATTTTGGAGACAAAATGTGACTCGATGAAGCAATGTTCATGGATGGTGTTTGGAAAATGAAGGTTTATGTGTATTGCAGAAGATGACGAATTAATCGGATGGCTTCGCTTGAACATATCAAATGTATACTGAAATGAGTTGTGGCATTGACCCAAAACCTAAGTGATGGATGGTATGATAGACCATAGGTATGATAGACCGTCAAGGATATTACCCAACCCAAAGTCATAGAGATGAAGTGAAATTTTCATGTCTGCGAGCGACCTACTACCATAAAGTGTTTTTTATTTTTCCCAAAATTTCCCTAGCGATTGCTAATAAGTACCTTTATTTTTTAACAATCTTGAGGAAAGTAAATATATGCTTGCTCTAAAATTCAACCCTTCAGAAGTCAATCCATCACTATTTGATGATTTAAAAATTCTATAAATAGTGAAACTCGATCTTGTCATGATTGGACAAGTCCATCGCTATTTGTCACTCGGTGTACGAAAATATTGTAAAATGATACCCGAGAAAACCTCTTAGCCATGTTCAACTAAGGTGTTCCTTTTTCATAACTAATATTTCTTAGTCCAAAAAGGGTTAAAATTATACCGAGTAGATGTCTTTTCATTTCCTTTTACGAGTTCGAAAAGAGAAGTGCTCAAAAATATTTTCACATTAATCTTAGGCCCAAAAAGAGCTAAACAAAGACTCCAGGTTTCTCTTTTTCATAAGTTTTAACGAGTCCCAAAAAGTGATAAAAAATGTACTCATATGACTGACTTTCAATTTAATTTACGAGTAGGAAAAGACCGAAAGAACTTTGGCATTTTTATGTGTTTTACAAGAATGAAAAATATCAAAAGAAGCTTGGGAATTTCTCGAGTTTAACGAGTCTTGAAAATAATAACCAAAATGGAATTGAGATAGGTTTCATTTTTATGAAATCTTGAAAATAGAGAAAAAACTATGCTTGAGAATGGTCTTATTTTTACACAAGCTTAAAACATAGGAAAATTGTGCTTGAGAATGGTTTCATTTTTTACGAAGTTTGAAACATTTCAATGCCTCCAAGCATATCCTTCAAGGAACAAAGAAAAATTTGGGAGAAAGGACACATATCTTTATTGGGTAAAGATTAGGAGGAATAGATTACAACCAATTGACCGCCCATTTTCAACTCCGGCTTCCAACTTCATCTCGTCCTCATCACACCAAGTATCAATACAAGAGCATCACATTACTTCATCTCTCGAAGAATCGAGAATCCAAAAACATAACACTAGAAAAATTTCTTGCTCCCTTGTAATTAGATGAGTGCTCAATTTATAGGGAAATTGTAGGTAGTTTCTCAATAAATGATATTGAATGGATTTCCTAAAATAGATGACACATGTTTCTAGGTTCAATGGTGATGGATGAACACATGTATCGAAGTATGACACCTATGAGCTCTTCTAAGCCACTCGACATGTGGGAGATTCCCTGAACAATGATGATTTTTACCATAGGAAACCAACGCACCCTTATGTCGACAAGTGCTTTGTAGAGCACCCTTGAATGGGGGTAATCGCTTTGCAACACACTTAGGACCATTTAGAGGAGCGTTGATGAGTCAATGGGTCATTTTAACTATACTTCAAACATTGAAACTCTCATTAATTAAATCCATTGGTGGAATGACTTCTCTAGGGCATGTAAAAAACCGAATTAGGGGATGATAGACCCCTGCTCATACTATTCTTAGGGATGATTCCCAAATTGAACTATAACAGAGAGAGATACATAGATTGAGTGAAGCAAGAGAGGACAATAACCGAGGGGGAAATACCTACAAATTATATAAATCTCCTTTAATGTTTGTACCTATTTCGGGAGACAGTGGGAGGAGTAACGGCGTTCGCCGAGATGAAAAAGTACAAATAATAATGGTGCTCCGAGAAAAATTAAATCGAGCAATAAATTACAAGGATAAATGGTACATGATATGCTGGCATGAAATGGGCCGGCATAAAAAATATAATGGATCCCACATACATACTACGCCCGGAAAAAGTAAGCGAGGATTGAATACAATAATATCCGAGTACATGAGACATTATAACAACCAAAGAAACCCTTCTAAATAGGAAAGGGCTTACAGTATGAATGGATCATCCGAATGATACATGCATACTATGGGCACCGCAAGCGATATAACCAAACCCATCAAACACTACAAGAAAAAGCACATTGGTGAGGGCGAAAATGGTCACTCATAAGCTCATTGGTGAGGGTCAAAAGAGCCTTTGTCACCAAAAACCGAACGTCATCAAAGGTGGCATCGCCAAAAGTATAGGTGTTGTGGTGACATTCATGGTCCGTCACCAATAATGATTTATAGTCACGAATATGACCGTCACCATTTCATATGAGCAATGGTGACTTTATTGGCCAGCCTCCCATCACCAAAAACTAAATGTCACCAAAGGTGGCGTCGCCAAAAGTATAGGTGTTGTGGTGACATTCAAGGTCCGTCACCAATAATGATTTATAGTGACGAATAGTGACCGTCACCATTTCATATGGGCAATGGTGATAGACAATAGCCTCCATCACCAAAACCGAACGTCACCAAAGGTGGTGTCGCCAGTATGTGTTGTGGTGACATTCAAGGTCTCATTACGAATATTGATTATAATGACTGATAGTGATCGTCACCATTTCATATGGCCGTTAATATTGGTGTACATATATGGAGACATTCGTTGACCGTCGCCACAAACTCACGGTGACATCAAGGTCCGTCACGAACAATGACTATAATGACAAATGCTGACCCTCACCATTTCATATCAACAACAATGATTTATGGTGACGCGACCTTTAATGGTTTTCACTATCGATGCGTATATATGGTGGCGTTCATTAACCATCACCATTTCATATTTTGGTGAGGGTCGAAAAAATGTCACCATAAGTCTACCGGTGATGGTCAAAAGAGCATTCGTCACCAAAAACCAATCTTCTTCATTCCATATATATGAATATCGGGCACGATGGAATCGAACCACCAACCTCCCGCTTTGTAAAGCAAAAGTGCTCTTCCATTGAGCTTTCGCACTTTTTAAAGAATTAGACTTCTTTTAAAAAAGTATACTTAAAACTTCATAGATTGTAAATTCTACAACTTTCAATAAATTAAAGTCTCGATAATCTTTTACTTAAACAAAAAAACACCATCGATATCAGCAGTCCCTACCTAATGGTTATGGAAGTTATGAAAAGTAGGTGAAGGGAAGAATTAAACTTTTAAAAAATAATACATGGACTACCACCACAAGAATCCCCCAAGAGAGATCCAAGGAGAATCTCTTGAATCGCATTCAATGGAAAATGAAGGACTAGATGAAAGAGAAAGGCCTCAAGTAGGATGGGAATCCACCACCTCGATTCAAGGAATAGAAGAGGTCCTCGAAATTCTTACAACACTTTGAAATAGAGCTAAGGGTATAATATCTACTTATGAAGATTGATTATGTAAAATAACTCAAATAGACAAGCAAATCCACAATTATAAATGATTATTTGGCATTTCAATCACCACTTTCGCAGCCAAAAACCTAAATAACCTAAAACACTCAAATATCCTAAAACAACATGTGAAATAAATACAAAGAAAAGAGAATATGTTCTCAACAATAATAAAAAGCAAAGACAAAGAGAATATGTTCTAGAACAATAATACAAAACACATCCAACATTTTGAAGTATTTGACTTGTCTTGCAGGAATATGCGTCCTTAGAAAATACAATGTAGCAATACCTTCCCCAAAAAAGAGAAGACATGTCGAATAGTATGTTTGACACAGACAATCATAAAGATGCCACAATAGCTACTCCATTCAAACACATGCACAATAAATACAACTTAGATGTTGATGGCAAAGTATGGGATAGAAACAAATATCCTAGCTTCAGTTGTCTCACAACAATTAATTCAGATTTTTTTACATATTGGTATGATGTTGTGGTGAATTTCCCGCCTTCTAACCAAAAGAAAAAGTAATAGATCAACATAACATACACCGCCAACATGTAACCTAGCCAATGGCTTCATCATATGCCTCATGCCAGGAATTGGATTTTGCATACTAGACCAATGATAGTTAGGTTCTAAATTTCAACTCGATTATTTCGTACGTATATGAGCAACGTAGTAGAGAAGTCCTATAATAGAACTTCCATCACATTATAGTGATTTTGTTGTAGCATTTGTTTTAGTTTTAGGGCTCATGTTTCAAACAATTCTTAACATGGTTCAAAGGTTCCAAAAATATCAGGAAAGTCTCCTTTATTGCGTATTTGCGTATTTGGTGGTAGCCTCCATGAACAATTTGACATCAATAATATTGTTATAATACAATTTTTTTTAGTAGCATGTTGTCATCCTCCATGGTCTCCAAAAAGCAAATGCATCACCATCCAAGCATAAATATAACTGGCATATAAGATCAACTTTGCCGGGAGGATGTGAGGTCATGTAACATACTTGTAGGATTATGAGGCAATATGAAGATGATATATAGAAGAAAATGACCATAGATTCGATGGCAAGATGTGAAGAGCCCTAAATAGAAGATACAATGTTAGATATATCCTTTTATTGGTGGTTCTCTCGGAACCCGTAGTGTTGGTCTTTCCAAAGGGTTGATACCTCCAACTATGGTAAATTTTCACCAATAAATAGAACTAGGATTAATGACAAGATGATTATGGCTCGATACCAATGTTTGGACAAACATAGGGCAAACATGAAAACAAGTATGAAAAATGGCTAGTGCTATCAACAAATTTTTCCAACAATGATGTGGGGTTTTTGGGAAGCTTGTTGTGGAATAATGTAAGGGATTTCAGACAAATTTTCAGCCTCTCGAACAACCATAATCTTTATTATTTTTTTGTGACTACATCTAGGGTCATTGTAAGCAAATTATAGCCAACAATAAAACTCCAAATACCCATCAATCGTAATGCTTCATATTTCCTTCAAGTAGGAACCAATTTAAATCTTCAAGTGTGTCTTCACCTTATAGAAATTTTGTGAAAGAAATGGTGGTGAAAAATATCATAAGGGCTGTTAATATCTAGTGAAAGTTTTTTTTTTGAAACCCTTGGAAACATACAACCAACCCTTGAACAAGGGCACTAGAACCTTTGTGAAATCCTTAGGTAGCATTTAACTGACATCGTATGTCATTATAAACATTGGAGTGCTTTGGTATCCGCAGGCATTTCAAGAGCCCTTTTCATATCTTACGGAAAGGGTTTAGATATACCTCCAAGTATAGTGTTCCTAGAATAGGATCCTAGAGTCCAGGTGTACGGTCATATCCTGGGTGAGGTGTTCTTCCTTTGGCAACACCACATTCCTTAATTGATAGAGAATGAACGTGAGGAAGAGACCTGAGTCACCTAAATACATGCATACCTTTTGTTGACCACCCTTACTTTGAGTACATAAACAATGAAATAGGTCTGAAGTTCTTTCTGCCCTAGATTATTATCTAGTCTTTACTCGTACAAAGGCAGTTTTTGATAAAATGGGTTTCTAACCGACCAACAATTTACACCCAAAACCGCAATTTGAACTAGTTCAGCTAGCAATGGAAAAATTGGATCTTCTAATCATCCAAAAGGTTATATAATTTCAACATTCTAATTTCCCCATGGCCTCGGAAGCCAATCCTTTGAGTGTAGGAACCTCTTTTTTTTTATAAAAGGCAAGGTTATACAAAGTGATAGAAAATTACTCGTTATATTAGGTGGTAGAAAGGTTAGAAAGGAATTCCACAAAATTTCAACTTTAGAAATGGCATCCACAAAACCATGTTGCATTAGTTTAGGTACTTCAATCTACAAACAACAAAAATTTATATCGCTCTAGGTTTTTTTCAAGGTGTTGAATCCATATATTGAATACCAAAATTCCATTTTAAATAACAAAATTAAGATTTGGCCAAAACAAATTTGGGTTAATAAGACAAAAACTCAAAAATGTAGTATATTTAGATTCCGAAAGATTACACTTTTTAAATACAAGGTATGGGGGGCACACGACCTTATCTTAAGGCATATAGACACACCCTACTCTAGTATTGACTATGAGCTCCTCTATATATATCATTGAACATTCTGCTTTTAGCTTATCCATCCATCCCTTGATCTACCAATCAATCGATGATGGGTATGTCATCCATTTTCTTGCATTTTTGGTGTATCTGTGTTTTCATTCACCTCTACAAATTCCATGGTAGTAGCCAAGGCACAATGGGAATCGAATCAAAGAAATTTGGAAGGGAAAGGCAAGTTGGCTCATTATGGTCATCCCTACAGAAAGATCAATGCCCCAAGTTTCTTTCAACTTCGCAGGCGATCCGTATATAAATCTAACCAACCGGGGAGCTACCCTTGTCTCCCCCTTGCTCTCCTTGATGCTGCTGCAATCATCCCTGGAACCCACCCCTTCAAATGCTTTACCATCATTTACTCGCAGGGAGCTAGCTCATTAAGTATTGGTATTTATGTGTATCTGTGCCATCTAGCAAGTATTTACTTCTGGCTATGACAATATTGCCTCATACATGGTATGTATTCTCATTTCCCCTTTGAAAATTAGTATCGCCATCATATGCTAGAACTTAAGATAAATTTACGCTTTTACTCACATATTGGAAATGTATCTCAAATGTATGTGTTACCATGGGGAATATGAGATTGTTTATTAATGCGTAACATGAGCTCCAATAGACCTTACTTTGTGCCTGGTGTGCTTCTGTAGCCAACCGTATCAAGGATGGAGAATTCACGCTGGGCGGGAAAACATATCAACTACCTAAGAATGATGGCAACAACACACTCCATGGTGAAAATCGCCTTTTCTATTCTACATGCATGTTTTATCCACTTAACTAGAGCCTATAATGACCACTACTCAGAATAAAATCTCTCTTTTTTCGTATATGTATGTTTGTTTGCGTAGGTCTAGACGCTACTATTTCAAGTAACATATGTGTAGTTCGTGATCCGAATGAATGAGGGTTGAGAGGCCTTGAAAATGTCATGTGAAGTGAAGACAGAGGCTTTGAGCATGCGTAATTTTATATGACAAAAAGAGTCTTTGAGCCACAACGGAGGGATGTAAACATACTCGTTGATCCCCACAACTATCATGTTCGTAAAAAGGAGGTGTTAAAATGGTGTGTCCGTACTCACAAGAAGAGATACAACAAGTACCGCTATATTGTATGGTGTTCCTATCAACCGCTCGAGGTCTAGACTTAACCATAAAATTGCCCCCGTACGGGCTTCTAAAATTGGTTTAAATAAATTCCAAAATGATGCACAAAGCAGCTCAAATCGATATGTCACTCTCCTTAATCAAAAGGCATGATTGTTCACTCATACACAAAAATATAAATAACTAGTCATGCTCGTCATTTTGGAATGAAAATTTCTGGGTGAAAATATAGTAGAATTCAGAGACAGCCAGAGGTCAAGGAGATAAATCTCGTGCCCTAGATTGTGGGCCCTAGGAAAATTTCTCTCGAGTGAGTTCTGCTGAATGATGGGAATATCGAGCCCTAATCCGAGTAGAAAACAGAATTGAAGAAGCCTTAGACCCTCGATCAATCTTTGTATGCCCTATATGATTTCCTAAGGCTAATAATTGAAGCCTAACTGGAAACGTTCTAATTCAAAAGAAAAGCACTCACAATAGAGGAGACAAAGTGAGTCATTGGATTGGTAAACAATATGAAAGCATGATTGAAACATTACGGCTCGAATGTATAGAGGCGTGAAGCGTACAACACTTCAAGTTAAGATTATGTCCCGAAGGTCATTCTACCCTCCCCGAAGAATTGAACTCCTCATCCGATGTGCAAATATTTGTCTACATGAAAATTATGTGGTAACCGACCCTAACATTTCAAAATATTTCAATGGAATCAAGCCGCAAAGGATATCACCCTTGTCTTGTTTTATGCCATCTCGTATCTATGAAATAAGGTTTATCATCTCACAACAAAAAAGCTCATGATCTTGCACTCGCCTCCTGGCGTAAGAAGAGTATTTGCCGACTTGTGGAGATAGTATGAGTCTCACTAAAATAAGAAAATGACTTCAACGCACATATATATTTATATACATACACAATCTGATTCACTTGAGCCTATGGAGAATTTTGACTATTGCATTGCAATACCGTAATTAAATAAGTCTACAAAACCCTAGGAAATTCACACTGCTGAATATTTGGTTACGTTGAAAAAAAAGAGAGGAATGTTTCGTAAACGGAAATCATTTTTTGAAATTCATCTTGAAGCCATGTATCAACCTCATTGAAAGAAGCAATCCCTGAAGATCATTTCAGGCTTGTATAGTTAGGGCAAATATGTGTATAAGGTGGACAATGAAGTATGGATCAACAAAGATTGGTGGGCACTATTCTTGGCGCTCATCTTTAGTGGCACATTTTTTCACAGGCAGACATCCTCGTGGATTGCATGAGTGCATCGCTAAATTCTCGAGGAATTGATGAGCAATGGTTAAATTGATGATTATGAGATTATGATGCCACTAATACCCTTTTATTTGTTTTGACAGGACTATTTCTGTTCATGGAGCGAAATTTCTCAAAAGAGTTTGAATATCACTCATATCCTATCGGGTAGCAAATGCAAAGCTTCACTAAGTACTCTAGCTCAAGGGAAACATAGGGATCAAATACCACTTTCACCTTAGTAGCTGCTCGTTCTATGGATGGATGTCCCTACAACAAAGGCTATCTCGTAAAATCTTGGAGATTAAGTAACCCGAGAATTCTTAGGCTAAATACCTTTTCAAGGATTCTACTAAATACACACCAAATTCCAAGGATATTATTCGATACAGTAGTGGACAAATCATACTAGTGGACAAGTATATATGGAGAAGTAGAGTGCTAGGCTCGGATAAGCACACCCGTGGAAGCTTGATTATCATTACACGGGATCATATCATACAAACTCGCATTATAGAAATTACAGCTTCTTGGGCGAAATGAATTTGGAGTGTTTGGATCGTTGCCGAAGAAGTCAGACTACCAACTATGGAGCTTCGGCTAGGCTCGACCGTGTGACCGTTTCAAGCTCGGTTGAAGGTTTGGTTTTGGACAAAAAATAGTGCTAATACTATGGGTTCAGACTCGAATAAATTCTCGTGGAGAGGCTCAAGGTGCCTCGACTCGTGGCTGTCCCGTGGTAGTCATGTAATCCTATACTATATTACACTATCCGGAAGTTGTTGGGAAAAGTGTAGTCTCCGTAAAAGGTTGAGTTGAAACTCAAAACCTATTGAACTATGGTGCAAAAGGTAAAAAATCGAATATTGACTCCTGTGTGAACAATCATCACTTTATCTCAAAGGCGCTGGATAGACCTCACCACATTGAATAAGTGTTGCCTGCACTCCATGATGATCGTGTAGACACATGAGTAAGGACAAATTCGTTTTTTGAACAATTAAAGAATTCGGACCCTATATCACTCCGGACTCAACTTCCGTAATCAACATTTAAAGAACAAGACTTCTTTGATATATGTTGTTGTAATTCACTTCGGACAACGTGCCATTTTTTCGGGCAACATTATTTCGTGGGTAGTCGGGGGCAATCTTTGAGAATTTTTTGGAGTAGTTTGGAAGGCTATTATTTGGAGAACTCGTACTTAAGGATAGTCACTTGGAGAAGCCTTTGGAACCTTTGGATTATAGTCTTCTAAGAAAACGTTGATAAGAACTTAAAGAAGTGTTGAAGAAAAACTTGAGGACTTGAGGCAAGAGCCTCGGGAAGTGTATTGAAGGCAGCCGTAAGAGACCTTTTGTTGAGATTGTGCAGATCTATTAAGGACAAGAAGTCAAAGCCCCTTTCGCATTTCCAACAAACAGGTTGTATATTCCCAAAGGGATAATGTAGAAAATAAGGGGGCCAATACCCTAACCAGGGTCAAGAGTATTACCTACTTCGTTAGAGATTCATATGAAAAGAGACACATAATCGTGACCCAAAAAGTATATTCAGAACTCGGGGTATTTTTGCTAGGGATGTGAACATTGTTTGTGTTGTCTTATGTCAAAAGCTTCATGTGCCCTAATCTTCTGCTTCGTGATAATGAAGATTGGGAAAAAATTTTAGTCATCAGAATACAATGTTTGGACAAAGGTTCGACAATTTTGACTTAACAATTTTGTAGCCTCTTGTAGTTCGGGGCTACTTAGACAAAGGTTTGGACTTAACAATTTTGTAGCCTCTTGTAGTGCTAGGCCCCGTAAGAGACATATAACCCCAAAATAATCCCAAACACGTTTTATCTACCTCCTTGCTAACTCGGCTACCCGAAAGGTTTATCTCCTATGAATGGATGCACATTGGGGGCCCAAAACCGACGTCCTCTCACCTATATTTATATATAATTTAGAAGGGCTACTCGAATAGAAATGTATTTTGGCACATGCACTCCAAGCCTACATGACTTATGTGCAAAAAAACTCATTGTACCTTTAAAAATACATAACTCATCAAGGACATCTCATATTTGATGATTCTCGTAGTGTTGGATTCTCCTTACCTTACTCTATCATCTCCACCCATCACTTGTCCAAAATTCTCCATGGTTTTTTCCCAAACATTATTGGGTGCAAATCCCCAACCTTGGTTCCAAGTCGACGAGTGACTCTTGTGGTGCTTCAACCTCAAAACCTCGAACCCTAGGGATTTGAGTACCTCCCAAGATAGTCAACAATCAACACCTTCTATCGACACTCTTCATCACCTTATCTCCCTATCCTAGAGTACTAGGTCTTGGAGCAATTCCTAGTTTTACTAGTGATAGTGGCTTGATCCTAATGGGGGCACAAAAGCTTGTGATTGTGACAAACCCCAAAGGATCGTAAAGAATTGTTCTTTATTATCCGAGCGAAGAACACTCGAGTAGCAAGGAGGAAACATCTTCGGGAACACTTATGGAAGACCCAAAATAAAAAATAAAAAAAGAAAAAGAAAAAAACAAAGGGTGGTGGTGTCTTATAAGTTGTATCGTAGCTCCTAGGTTCAACACTCGACCTGATGGGCTCCATTGCAAAAATGAGTATGATTTCATGTCATTGGTGTTATGTTATCATATCATCTACAAGTTTATGTATGGAGAACATCATCATAGTGAACAGGAATTTGAACAAATTTTTAGATCTTTGTATATTTATAACAAAGAGCTCCGAGAGATATAGATTTTGCTAAAACATTTTGGGCTTTGAGAAACTCTATTGTCCTTTAAATATTATCACTTTGTTGGGGAATAGGTTTGTCAATTGTTCTTTGTATTATGTCATTCCTCAAAAGCCGGGAAGTAAAACTTATACCAACCTATATATGTGCCAGAATATCTCCTTCGACTTTAAAAGCTACAACAAATAGTATATGAACAACCGATAGTTACTATTCAATATTCCATCACTTCCACTAGTTTATGAAAACCCTCAAACAAGAAAGTTGAAGGAGAGGAGATCCCGTTTATTGATCCGTATATATTACTCAACATGAATAGAAAGTGAAAATTATTAAAAACAATATTGATAAGATGTCAAAGGCTAGCTTGAACAATATTCGATCACGTATTGTTTATTTTCATTTAGGTGTTTTTTAACCATGCTCTCCCCCATTCACCGCCATATTCCTAGTTCACGTAACTAGGGAAATCAAAGTTTCCTATCTTGATTTACATATCATATTGAGATTCTTAGTGTAAAAATTCTACATGTTTCTCTGCGCCTTTGTTGTCCTAGACTCGATATAAAGTCATGCATTTCCACCAACATGTGGAGATCTAAAACCTCTTATAATGCAAGTTATATTCTTTTGACATAGCAAATATATGGTTTTAAGAAAATGTTCATATTTAGTCCTATGTAGCACAGAGCTTAAAACTTCGTTGATAGGGGATGGGGGTCAAGTTTCATTTTCCCACAGTATTACAGATTATTTATTATGTTATTAGTGCCATCAAACTAAGTCAATATTTTTGGGAGAACCAATGTCATATAGGCACCATTTTGCATAAGAAGCCCTTAGAAATCCCCGAAACAATCAATTCTTATCTCCTAACATCACCATTTTTGCGGTGAAAGATCTAGAGGCCAAGGGGGAAGCCCCGCCTTTCCTTAGGAACATCCCCTTCCAAACATGAGGCAGCCCCTTGTAGTCCCCAAGTTATTGTAGTAATGAAAATGCAGGAGACACAACATTCTATTGATGTAAGACCCAAATTCTCAGAATGTCCCCTTCAAAATAGGGGTACCGCGCTTCCTAAGTCATGGAACAAGGAAATGTTGGAGACACAACATATGGATAAATATTCCAGATAACCGATTATTCTTCCCATTGAGTAGGACTCATATTTAATCACCACACATTCAAGACTCTTGTATGCTCCCGAATAAAATGAACATATGTATATAGCTATATCCCACCCTTCCAAGGTTTGGGATTACATACAAGCATAAAATCATGCCCTCCATAGTCCTACTCTCAATTTTCTAAAACTTTTTCATCTATATAGCGCTTATCCTTGCAAATCCTACTTTGATTTTTCTAAAAGTCGATGTACAAACTACAAATATATAGGGTTGTATCATAACCTTTCAACGAAATATATGAATGAATTTTTCATATGTGTCATTCTAATGTTTGTATCTTGTTCTTAAATTCATAATTGTGAGTCGGAAACTTTATTTTCGTAAATCGGAAATTCCCTTTACGTATTTTGTTAAAAAGGACATTGTGTGTTCTCAAGGAAACAAAATTGAGATTTTAAAGGAAGAAAGGAACCCTTAGACTAAATTTTCATGGCCAACAAGAAAATGCATGCATAAGTAACCGGAATGTATTTTTAAATCCGATTTGTTTTTTGGTTTATGGTTTAGATAAAAGGAAATGTAAAATATATGTTTGTTTCCTTGAAATGCACCTCTAACTTATTGTGTTGTATTCTAATCTAAAAAGTTAGAGAATACATTGTCATATTAATTCTGATTTCCGTTTATTCACTTTAAACTCGAATTTCATTTGATGGTAAATTTGTACTCTTTAATGCACATATTTTATGTATTAGAAAGGTAAGTTTAGAAATTATTTCAATTTTCATTTTGTGCTTTCAAGTTAGATATTGGCATGATACAACCATAAAGGGTCAACATGAATGAGAAAATAATGCATTTATGTGTTTCATGAGAAGTAATTTCCATGTTGTTAGGAACATAACATCACATCATAACAATAATGTAACTATAAATCATGACATCTACATCGAAAGAAAATTTGTGCCCTAGATTGTGGGGCCCTGGGAAAATTTCCGAGTGAGTTCTAGTTTTTGGAATGATGGGAATATTGAGCCCTAATCCTGAGCAGAAAATGTGCACTGAAGAAGCCTCCTAGGACCTCAAATCAGCCTTTCGTAAGTGCTTGGTAAGGGTGATTCCTAAGGCTAATAATTGAAGCCCAATATGGAAACATTCTAATTCAAAAGAAAAGCGCTAAGCAATGAGGAGGCAAAGTGAGTCATTGGATTGGTAAACATGAAAAGCATGCTTGAAACATTGCGGCTCCGAATCTATAGAGGCGTGAAGCGTACAACACCTGCTCATTTGAGATTCCGTCCTAAAGAAGTCATTCTACCCTCCCGAAGAATTGAACTCTATCCGATGTGCAAAGATTTGTCTACATGAAAATTTCGTGGGTAAATCAATTTAACAAATTAAAATATTTCAATGGACTCAACAAAGAAGGATACTCACCCTTGTCTTGTTGTATGCCATCTCGCATCTATGAAATAAGGTTTATCATCTCACAACAAAAATCTCATGACCTTGCTCTCGCCCTACAGTAAGAAGAGTATTTGCCGACTTGTGGAGATAGTATGAGTCTCACCGAAATAAGAACAATGACTTGAACGCACATATATATTTATATATACATAAAAAATCTGATCTACTTGAGCCTATGGAGAATTTTGACGAAATTTGCAATGTCGTAATTAAATAAGTCTATACCAAAAACCCAGGGAAATTCACACGTTGAATATTTGGTTACGTTGAAAAAAAAGAGAGGAAAGTTTCGGCATAATGAAATCATTTTTTGAAATTCATCTTGAAGCCATATATCAACCTCATTGAAAGTATCAATTCCGGAAGATCATCTCGTGGATCGTATATTTGGGGCAAATATGTGTATAAGGTGACAATGAAGTATGGATAAACAAACATTGGGGCACTATTCTGGCAGCATCTCGGCACATTTTTCATGAGTAGACATCTTGATGGATTGCATGAGTACACGCGCTCCCGAGGACTTGGATGAGCAAAATGTTAAATTGCTGATTATGAGATTAAGATGCCACTAATACCCTTTTTATTTGTTTTGGTGGACTATTTCATGGTTCTACTGAGCAAAATTTCAAAAGAGTTTGAATATCACTCATATCCTCGTTGGTAGCAAAATGCAAAGCTTCACTAAGTACTCGAGTTCAAGGGCAAATACAGATCAGCCACCACTTTCACCTTAGTAGCTGCTCCTTCCGTTGTTCTATGGATGCATGTCCCCGTCACCGCAGGCTATCTCGTAAAATCTTGGAGATTAAGTAACCCGAGAATTCTTAGGCTAAATACCTTTCAAGGATTCTACTAAATACACACCAAATTCTAAGTATATTATTCAATAAGCAGAGGACAAACTCATACTAGTGAAAAAGTATATATGGAGAAGCAGAAAATAGGCTCAAATAAGCACATCCTGTGGAAGCTCTATTATCATTACAAAGGGTTGTTATCCTACAAACTCGATTGTAGAAATTACAGCTCGCTAAATGAACTTTGGAGGCTCGGCGTCTCTGTTGAAGAAGCTCGGGACTACTACCCGTGGAGCTTGGGTTAGCTCGGACTCCGTGTGATCGTTTCCAAGCCTTGCACAAGGCTTGGTTTTGGAAAAAATAGGTAATACGGTGGGTTCGCATTCTCGGAATAAATTTTGTGGAGAGGCTCGAAGGTGCTTGGACCCGTGGTTGTCCCTTGCAGTTTGAAGTGTAATCTTGGACTATATTATAATCATCCGGAAGTCGTTGGGAAAGGTGTAGTCCCATAAAAGGTTGAGTTGAAGCTCGTACCTATTGAACTATGGTGTAAAAGGTAAAACCGTAACACTAATCTCGTGTGAACAATCATCACTTTATCTTGACACAGCTTGACAGACCTCACCATCGAATAAGTGTTGCCTCGTACCCATGACAAATTAGAGACACATGGAGTAAGGACAACGTTATTGAAAAATTAAAGAATTTGGACTCGATATCACTCCGGAATCAACTTCCAATCAACATTTAAAGAACAAGACTTCTTTGATATATATTGCTGTTATAGCACCACTTCTAGACAACCTCGCCATTTTTTGGGCAACGTTATTTGTGGGTAGCCGGTGGCAATTCCTTGAGAATTTACAGAAGCTGAAGGAGATATTATTTGGAGAACTCGTACTTAAGGATAGTGACTTGAAGAAGCCTTTGGAACCTTTGGATTATAGTCTTCCGAGCAAACGTTGATAAGAACTTAAAGAAGTCTTGAAGCAAACTTGAGGACTTGAAGCAGTATTCTCTGAAGTGTATTGAAGGCAGCTTTAAGAGACCTTTGTTGAGATTGTGCAGATGTTAATTTCAAAACATGTTCTATGCCATTTTAGATTAGGGCACAATACCCAAGAAGATAGAACATACTAATAGATCGATAGAAGACAAGCCAAAATAGAGATAAGAAATGTGGTGGCGTTACGGCGATCAAGCAGATGCTTCGAACCAAATAAAGTCTCCAATACGTCATTCAGCCTGCCGTGCACACACATAACCCGTGTAACAACCCAAACAAATAACATGCAGTCTAACGCTATCCAGAGAGAGAGAATTCCTCCACACCAATGTGTCAAATGAACTCTAAGTCTCTCCAATATATAGGAATCTTTGGGGGTGTGTGACATGTCCTTTAAGACATTTAAGTCAATATTTTATTCTAGGCCAACCTAGCACATAAGTGGAATAAAAATCAAAGTATATGTTCTTCTCATCCGATCGAGATGATCTTTTAGATAAATCTTACACCTCTCCGAAAGAGGAATCCAATAAAAATATTGGGATTGTCATATGAGCAAGACAATCCGGAGTTTGGACCTAGTTGTCTGCTAATTTTAACACTCCCTCTCAACTAGGGAGAACTTCGTCCACTAGTGCAATCCAAACATCGTGCGTCATCCCATCGTAACTTTCGTCGCTTCCCTTTATTTTAGAACAAAAGTGGGTCACCACAAAGACATCATACCCGACCGACGTATTTAGCCCAGAGGTTCGAAAACCACTATAGGACTCACAAAGAGTCTCATACCAACCCGAAGTTGGTTTACCTGCCGACTCGTAAGCCGCCTGGAGGTCTGAAACCTCACTAGGACTCAAGAGAGTCATATACCAACCCAAAGTTAGTTTCACCGACCCGAAGTCGCCTGGAGGTCCGAAACCTCGCTAAACTTGATCCCGTGAATGCTAGTTGACACGTGTCATCCTAGACATAGAGAGTACGGCAATCTCCGATGGTCTCTATTCACTTTTTCCCACCTCATTGGCCAAATGAGAGGTACTTCCCATGAGTCCGAAACTCCATGGGTAGGATGCATACGGGTACGATCGCAGAGAGGTAAACCATCTCAATATCTTCACTGGGTAAGTAGAAGCACACCAAATAGGTTTGGCAAGCCTAGCCTTGTGGTTTCTTATAGCACCTAAGCTTGGTCCTAAACACCCTTTGAGCTCCTGCAGCTCATCATTCAACAGACCTCGCATTAGGGTTGTTCCATGATTCCAAGATTCTCACTGGTTAGGAACATGACCTTCCTCGAGGGCATTGTGAGAATATCCGCAACCTCGCCGATCATTTCCTATATGATAGAGCCTTACGACGCCTCATCGTACCATATCCTGTGATAGTGGCACTACCCATCAACATGCTTGGATCAATCGTGGAACCCGGGATTCTATGACAATTGAATCCCCCTCTCGGTTATCACAAAGGATAACGGTGGCATCTAGCACATGCTCGAACAACTTCCATCGAAGAGATTTCACAACCAAGTGACTTCACAATGAGTCATACATGTCGTAATGTATTCGACCAATGGTGCTCAAGGCTACCAACTTCCTTTTCCCCGCCCGGCGTACTCCACTTGTGAAGTAGCATCCTTATTAATGCTCTTACGATCCACCACACTACTAGCCCAATCGATATCAAGATATCAAGGAGTGTCATACTCCCGGTATGTAACTCTGCCCAAGGTATATCATGCCTCGCAGATATCTCAAGATTTTCTTGGCACCAACCTGTTGAATGTTATGATCACCACGTGTTGACTCAAAGTATTCACTCGCAAAACATACGTCTAGATGGGTGTTCACTAAGAGAATCAAGGCCCCTACGCAGTTGACGAGACGTAGGATTTGTCAATACGGCCTGGGTCAGTTGCTACCAATCAACTTATTGAAGTTGAGCTCCATCTGGCGTCGATACGTACTTATATTCCACCATACTGTGGTTTCATAATGTATTTTCCTTGAGAGAGAGAAAATATCACCAGGTCTCTCGCTGCGTACCTCCAAAATCTAGGAAGTAGTGCACTGTGGGCCCTAGGTCCTTTCTTTCGAATACAATAGCAATCTCCCTCTTGAATTGATGAATGAAAGTGGCCGCACTGTTAGGAAGAGGTCGTCCAAACACAAGCACTGCACGGGAGAGGCTTCTCTCTATCAACATTGAAGTAAAGGTTCGATCAACATTACTACGAGTGAAGCCCGCCTTCACTGTGTAGCTATCTATCCTCTCGCACCAACCTCTCGGGGTGGATTACTTCAACCCATAGAGGGCTTTCTTCAACTCGCAAACATGGGTGTCTCGATCCTCGACTTGAATCCCAAAGGTTGCTCCACATACACCTCCTCCTTTATCGCACCATGCCATAAAGAAAAAAATGGTCTTGCACCATGCAACACATTTTCCCATCGCATCCATGCTTGATCTTATATTGAGGTGACACCAACTTTGATTAGTGGTTTAGAACCATATCTAGACATCACCCCTCGCATCCATGCAGATATCGATGCTTTCCGCTTTCTTCAAATGATCCAGGCTCATATTGTACTCATGGTAGCTTGATACCCCTTGTGTTTATATGGCTTCTGCTTTCTTCTCGAATTTCCCTCTCGAAGCCATATGTCTTTGAGCCATGGGGATCTTCTTTCTATTAGCAATGATATTCACTCATGAGCATATACAAATGTATCTCCTTAATGCCGCCCCGAGAGAAGACATCTATTTTAAATGACGGCATCCTAGACACCAACTTCAAAAGGGGTCTTATTCTCCCACAGTTAAATCCATCCAAATAGGCTTTGCTGATCATGGTTCAAGACTCCAACAACGTGACTGAAAGGCTGCAAGGACTTCTCAGTTCACACTGCATGTTTATCCTTATGCTGTGATACTGTCACAAGCTTACAACTATTATGAATTTCATAAACATGGGTGTCTGTCTATGTCACTGTCATAATGACAGTGACATAGAATCACAGATTTAGAACTATCACATTCATCAGTGCTTGCCGAATATGCACTTCACTTACATCCCTTGGACTCTTGTCATTGATGTACCAGGCAGAGTTCTTTACCTCCTATACCTGCAAAGAGTACTGATGCTCCAATACTTCTGCCTCAGCTGCTCACAAGGTCCTCCGCTGCTTCACATATCAGCTGATCAATCTGCCTTAATGCTCCTCCAATGTTATGGGCCTATATCTGAGTGCCCCCTCATAGTGATTTGTCATATCACTGATTACAATGTTGCCATAATTTTATCGTACCCATCACTATCTTCTTCATCATGGTCATATTTCCATATAGTATTGAATATTTCTAATTTCATGATCATACATATTATGCCATTATGATTCCTCCTTTCATGATCCTTCACTGCTTCTTGTTTTCCAAATCTGTCCATTTGTCATTCTTTTTAGATCTCAATTCAACAATTTGTCTCCTAAATTGCACAGATCTAGGAACCAATTGTACAGATGTTCCAAACACAAAATTTACCCTTCTTCATGCTAATACTTTCCGATCTAGCACAGTCATAAGTCACAAATTGCGCTGAATTATGGCACAAATATGAGCTAGCAATAGGTCCCGTGAATTTTCATGTAACAAATCCGAGCTTGGAGAATCTTTGCACAAATATGAGCTATTTTTGGGGACAGGTCCAGGTATAGGTCACACATGAGCCTTCACTCAAGTATATTGCTATTATTATAGTCCTCTATAAAGGCTGTTGTTCTGTGTTGTCACCTTTTGTCCCACTATCTGAGTCTTATTGTTAAATGTTCGATCTAAATAGAACATCGAACCTCTATTCCACAAGTTCAGCAATCCAATCAACACCGGTAGCACTTCAATCTTAGATAGCATACCCTTTATGTGACTGTTATTTTCATGAACTATTATTATCACGAAGAAATTTTCTGACAGAATATGCCTCAGCCCACAATATTAACGAATGAAGGTTATCCATTCAATTAAGCTACATGGAAATGAATATGGATTCCCCAGGAATTTTGAAAAGCTAGGATCTCTTATAAGATCAAATCTCCTGGATGCAGATGCAATTTTAAGGAGTAAATATGTGTAGGTATATCCTTGTAGGATATGAATAATAGTTAATAACTCACACATGAACTTGTTCACTGCATACTCATCTGCACCATCACTGTATGAAAGACTCCGAATTTTGAAATAAGTTATTTCATCCAAAAACATATGGCAATAAGTCAACCTACCATCTCGTCCTGCACGGCCTGTCTCCTGAACATAATGCTCCAAACTTCCAGGCAAGCTATCACAGCTTCCACATTACTCTTGTCACCTTTAGAATTCGACCTCCAAAAAGAATTGGATATGTCTTTTCTCACTGTCCGTGTTGGATGCATGCTGCCCTTGCTTGGGCAGGGATAGCCATTAAGTATGGAGACGATTTTTCAGATGTAAAGCGAATGAATATATCTTCAAATTTTTACATTTCTTGACTATGGCATCCTTCAAAACTAAGGTAGGGACAACGGCATTATTTTGGGCTGAAGTTCTGGGCACTTTGTAGCCCCAAACATTCTTACACTGCCCCTTGTTTAGGTTGATAAGGCTTGCGGCCTATTTCAGCTGGCTTCTTTACTTTGGTTTCAGCCTTCAAATGATCCAGACATGGTGTTGTAGCTACCCTTCTTTGCGGTCTTGTAGACAGAGATATGTCACTCAATTTATTCACCGAAATAAACTTCGATACGTACCTTTCATCATTGTGGAGACTGCCCATTGGTTAGGGCTTCTGACCTCACATCAACTCTTCCTCCTTGGATTCCACAGGCTGCTAGATAACATTTGAAAATATGACCCTAAACTATGATCCAACATGCATCAAGATGCACCCCAAAATGCATACTTCAACTCATTGTTTTAGGGTCTACTTCACGTTGCAAATCTGGACTGGTTAGGGCATGAACCACAGTCTCTAACACCCTCAAATCTGGCCCATAATTTCTCCTCTTAGCTGCGGCTGCCCTTCAATGGTAGGCTGCCCCTCCACGCTGCTCCTTAGGGAAGATACAAGCCCTTTTACATCAATATGCCCTCCTAAATAATAGCGGCATCCTACAGGCATTCAAACAGAGATGTAACAGCCTCTTATGAGGGCTATTCACCCATGAAACAATCCTTAAATTGTTGTGGCCTAGCCAAGGAAATATTATCTCATGTGGGTTGTTATTATGGGCATCTTATAGCCCCACAAACTCCCACGCTGCCATGTTTAAGGTGGTTAGGCCTGCGGCCTACCATAGATCTGATTGTAACTTAATAACCCCATGAAAACATGGTTCTCTACACCTCGTTCTAGCCCAAATAGACCTGCGTAGACTCTTGAAGATGCTCAGCCTCGTTGCTGAAGCAAACAACCCTTCAAATAGCTCCTAAAAGGCTCCATGCATCCTTTTCTTCCTAGCTGTAGTAGTCTATCTCCAACGGTCTCCTTCCAAAGGAACTTCAGCTTCTCTTCCTAGGGCTGTGACCTCCTTCAGATTCTCTATGGCTCCCTAACAACCCTTAGAACAACCTTCAGAAACTTCAGTTTGACCTTCAAACAAGGCTGCAAACATTTCACCCTTTCAGCTCTTTTCCTCGGCCTTCCTTAGTTTTCTGTGGCAATATTTAGGGGTACTTTCCTTCTCCACCATGAATTTGGGCTTTGTCTTCTCCTCAGCTCTGATACCATGTTAATTTCAGAACATGTTCTATGCCATTTCAGATTAGGGCACAATACTGAAGAAGATAGAACATACTAAGAGATCGATAGAAGACAAGCCAAAACTGAGATAAGAAATGGTGGCGTTACGACGATCAGCAGGATGCTTCAACCAACAAAGTCTCCAATAGGTTATTCAGCCAAGCGTGTCACACATAACCCAGAACAACCCAAACAAAGAATATGCAGCTCCAACGCTATCCAGAGAGAGAGAATTCCTCCACACCAATGTGTCAAATGAACTCTAAGTCTCTCCAATATATAGGAATCTTTGGGGGTGTGTGACACGTCCTTTAAGACATTTAAGTCAATATTTTATTCTAGGCCGACCTAACACATAAGTGGAATAAATTCAAAGTATATGTTCTGCTCATCCGATTGAGATGATCTTTAGATCAATATTACACCTCTCCGAAAGAGGAATCCAATAAAAATATTGGGATCGTCATCTGAGCAGCACAACCCAGAGCTTGGACCTAGTTGTCCAATTTTAACAGCAGATCTATTGAGGACAGTGAAGTCAAATCCCCTCTCAGTATTTCCAACAGTGAGGCTGTATATTCCCAAAAGGGTAACGAAGAAAATAAGGTAGTTTCAATACCCTAACCAGGGTCAAGAGTATTACCTACGCTGTCGAGATTCATCTAAAAAGAGACACATAATTGTGACCCAAAAGATATATTCAGAACTCTGGGTATTTTTGCTAGGGATAGAACATTGTTTATGATGTCTTATTTCAAAGCTTCATGTGCCCTAATCTTCTGTTCTTGTGATAATGAAGATTGGGAAAAATTTTAGTATTGTAAATACAATTTTTGGATAGTGTTTGAACAATCATAACAATAATGTAACTATAATTCATGACATCTACATCAAAAGAAAATCTGTGCCCTAGATTGTGGGGCCCTGGGGAAAATTTCTGAGTGAATTCTAGTTTTTGGAATGATGGGAAAATCGAGCCCTAATCTGAGCAGAAAACAGTAAGTGAAGAAGCCTCCTAGGACCTCAGATCAGTCTTTGTAAGTTCTTGGTAAGGGTGATTTCCTAAGGCTAATAATTGAAGCCTAATCTAGAAATGTTCTAATTCAAAAGAAAAACACTACAACATAGGATACAGTGAGTCATTGGATTGGTAAACAATATGAAAGCATGCTTGAAACATTGCGGCTCTGAATGTATAGAGGCATGAAGCAAACAAAACTCGTTTGAGATTCTGTCTTGAAGAAGTCGTTCTACCCTCCTGAAGAATTGAACTCCTCATCTGATGTGCAAATATTTGTCTACATGAAAATTCTATGGTAAATCTGACCCTAACATTTAAAAATATTTAAATGGAATCAACAGTAAAGGATATCACCCTTGTTTTGTCTTATGCCATCTCAGATATTTGAAATAAGGTTTATCATCTCACAAGAAAAAGCTCATGACCTTGCAGTCAGTCTCCTACAGCAAGAAGAGAATTTGCTAACTTGTGGAGATAGTATGAGTCTCACTGAAATAAGAACAATGACTTCAATGCACATATATATTTATATATACATACACTGTCTGATCTACTTGAGCCTCTGGAGAATTTTGATTTACAGTTGCAATACTGTAATTAAATAAGTCTATACCAAAACCCTAAGAAATTCACATCAGTGAATATTTAGTTACGTTGAAAAAAAAGAGAGGAAAGTTTCAGACACGGAAATCATTTTTTGAAATTCATCTTGAAGCCATGTATCAACCTCATTGAAAGAAGCTATAACCACTGAAAACAAAAATAAAATAGGTGAAGCTTGACAGCTTAATAATACTTACTAATCAGACCACATTAAAACATCCTCTTTATCTATTCATTCCTCAATCCATCAATCCTTACCTCATTCATTGGTGAAGCCAGTGATCCCAGCCATGCAACCCACGAAGACCAGTGTATCTTGCTACTTGACTGGCGGGATTTTCACCATAGTGGCAATATCAATCGAGCCTCTTGGATGAAGGTGAGTAGGTAAAGGCTGAGTTCTTGAACATGTTTTCTGCTCCGAATTGCACCGAAAGCCCCAAATCAGGAGAAGAAGATTTCAAATAAAGATCAAAAAAGAGTGAACCCAGATCTGATATAATAAGTTTGGGTTAAAAATCTAGTGGAGTGGATAGAAGAATTGAATGTCAAATAAGGGTATGGAATCTGTGGCGAAATCATAAAAATTATGAGCTGAGAAGGACCACCGAACTCTGTCCCAGACCTGGCAAAGGGAATATCGGCGGGAAATTAAATTTTAATAGGAAGATTTAAATTTTATAGTAGCCACTAAATTAGATTTTAATAGGTAGTCAAATAAATTGCTATGGTCGGTTAGGTTTTCATCAAGTTTTATTTTTATGTGAGTAAAAATAATGTTAAACTAATTAGAGTATTAATCAAAATTATATTATACGTAATAATATTAATTAATCAAAATTATATTATATCTCTCTAATATAAGTAATAATATTCATATAAAGAGAGAAAATGAACATGAGCTCGGAAATATTTATCAACCTTTTAAGGTAGTGAAAATTATCTTTAAATCTATGAATAATGTTATCAATAAATTTAAGTAGGTATAGTTAGATATTAACATTCAATGTTTTAAGTGTGATTCCGGGGAGAAATGGAGGGTCTCTGCAGTGGCCGCAGGTGGGCAGGTGGAGAGCACGTCTCCCTACTCCTGCACAGAGACAGAAATGAATTAATTAGCAGTTAATTTGGGTAATTACGATCGCAGTTTTCCCTATTTCCTCGACCGGTGGACATCCGTCATCTAAATCCTGTCCTGGTGGTTTCGAAGGCAGTTTCCGTCAATGGAGGCAATGGATTATGATGAAGAAGCTATCGATTATTCCCAGGATCCTTATGAAGGACAATCCATTTTGTACGGTCATGGTGCCAACCCTAGCGTTATCGAAGCAGCACCTTCTCATCCGGCTATATCGCCGGTTGTCGAGCTCCCTGAATCTTCTGCATCACCGCTACATTTTGGATCACTCTCCTTGGAGTCCCTGGGTTTAGACATTCCTCCACTCTCCCCTGGCACGCTCAACCTTCTCTCGGCTATTTCGCCTCCCTCCCCTAATTTCGATCCGCTCCCCTCCTTCAACCCGGTGCCCCCTCTGAGATTGCCTCATCCGGTTTTGGCAAACCCTAACTCCCTCCCTTCAGGATGTTTTGACTCCCCGGTCATTATCCCTAAATCGGTGATTCCCCTGAAGAATTCAGGATCAGATCCATTGACGGAGCACCCATTGGCACCGAGAACAGGAAAGCGAAAGGTTAAGTGTGTGAAGAAGTCCTCAAAATATCTTACCATCACCTTCGGCGAATATATTCCTATGGGCGACGTCATGGATAAGGCCAACAGAGTACTTGTTGGACATGTGCAAGGGAGGGCCTACTCAGCAATCAGGCTCACAAATTGGGTATAGGAGATATGGGGTGGTATTCTCCAGGAGTTGCCGGAGGTTCAGAGATTGGCTCGGGGCTGGTTTGCCCTGCATTTTTCGAAAACAGAATACACCGATCTGATCTTGGCCAAATATTGGCACATAGAGATGGCACCGATCCTTCTCAAGTGCTGGTCCCCATTATTCGACCTGGAGCAGGAACAAATAGGGGCAGGACCTATCTGGGTACGACTGCCTGGTCTTCCTCTTCAATTCTTGTCTGAAGCGGTGTTTATCAAGATTGGTAATGCCCTTGGAACATATTTGTAGTATGATAAGACTTATTTTCAGAAAAAAAATCGGGCACTGGCAAGAATTCTGGTACACTTCGACACAAGGGAGGGCTTGGAAGAGTAGATCACCCTGAAGTGGAGGCATTAGACCAGGATCTAGATCTTGGATTATGAGGGGGTACCGTTTCGGTGTAGAAGGTGTCACAAGGTAGGGCATGTATTCAAGGAATGCCCTCTACTCTCGAAAGCATCGGACTCCCTAGGCTCGCCTACGCCTCGAAAAGGAAATGCTCCAGGGTTGGTATCTCTAGCCCCGGGTTCGGCATCGCGAATGGGTACACCAGCTCCCAAGAATCTCAACGTGGGTGGATTGTCAGAGGAGGCTGTAGAAGCAATCAGGGTGCCCTCGCCCCCATTGACCCGCGCTGGGGTTGCAACAGCTGCGGAGGTGGTGCGGGATACGAGTACATCTACTTCCCCCTCTTTGATTTCACCTTCATTATCACTTTCCATTGATGCACCTTCGAATGTATTTGTATCACTGGTTACTTGTGCAATTTCCCCACCTCCACCCATCATTGCACCATCCTCTCCTTCGATCCTTTCCTCTGCTCTTCCTGAAGATGTGGCCTCGTCCTGCCAAATGATGTCCCACTCTTACAACCTGCAGTCAAGGCCCTTATCTGGATCTGACTCTCATTCTGGGGTGGGGGTGGTCTACCCTGGTCCCCCTGCTCTTTCATCCCGGGGTCGCAAATCTAACCTAACCAAAGCTATACAGAAAGCTGGAGCTAAGGTAGTATCGGGCAAGAAATCCACCATGGAAGGGGTCCTTAGAGCACTGAAAACCCTGGTAGGGGTTCCCCCATGAAATTCCTATCCTTTAACTGCAGAGGTCTGGCTAGTAGCTCCAAGAAACTATCCTTGAGGAGGTTGTTTGAAAATGAACCAATTGATATCCCTATGCTGCAAGAGACTTTGGGCACTACTGAAGCCATTGAGAATACCTTTGCCGGCTTACGACCTGGATGGCATCACCAGGCGCTGGATGCCATGGGTCGGACTGGAGGTTTAGCCATCGGTTATAGTCCTCGGACAATAAATGTATCTGCCACTTGGGGGGGTGTGGGATACATAGGCATGGATCTCTTCTTGGCCGAGCTAGGGGAGACCTTGAGGATTATCAATGTATATGGCCCATGCTAGAGGAGAGAGGAATTCTGGAAGAATTTTCTTGGATCAAGCTTGACATTAGTAGATCAGCTTATCATTGGGGGTGATCTTAACTTCTCTATGGGATTTGGGGAATCCTGGGGATCGCATGCACAGATTGACCCCTTGTCCGATTTCTTTAAAGACATTCTGGTGCAACATCATCTGGCTGATATCCCCATGAACAAGGTGATGCCTACTTGGAGGAACATGAGAATATGGGATGCTTCTCTGGCCAGGAGAATTTAAATATTCATGATCAAAATCCCTCTTCTCCAAAGACTGACCAGATACAGGCAATGGGTAAATCCGACCATTCCCCTATCTATTTGGAAATTTTGGGACCTGAAGTCAAGCAAAGGGCTCCCTTTAAATTCAATCATGTCTGGCTACAAGATGAAGAGTATACTAAGCTAATTAAGGACTACTGGGTGCCCCACCCTATATCAAATCACAGATTGGCAGTAGAGGGTTTCTGCCATAATCTCTCTCAGCTCAAACAAATAACCATGGCTTGGGCCAAAGAGAAGAAGGCCAAAGATGATCAGAAGATTCTGGATATAGAAGTAGAGATGGGAACTTTAATGGCTGACAGGAATCTTGGCTTACCTCAGCTGAAGAAAAGAACAAATTGATCATGCTTGAGATGCAGAAAGAAAAGATTCTTAAATAAAGGGAGGAAGCATGGAGGTTGAAGAGTAGGGCCATTTGGTTGAAGGCGAGAGATGACAATACCAGATTTTTCCAAAATTATGCTAAAAGAAGGAAGGTTACTAATACAATCTGGAAGCTTCCCCTTCCTAACGGAGACATGGTAGACAACTTCCACAAACTTTCCAGACTAGGCACATCTCATTTTCGGATTCTGTTCAAAGTACCCCATGAAGCCAACCTAGCAGATATCATTCATGTGGCCGGACTCTTCCCCCGTTTTGTAGGTGAAGAAGAAGCAAATGAATTAACCTTGCCGATTACTCTGAAGGAACTGGAGGGGGTTCTGAAGTGGTTCAAGAATGACAAAATCCCGGGACCTGATGGGTGGACTATTGAATTCTTTTTTGCTTTCTCTGATTTATTAGCCTCGGATCTTCTTCGGGTTGTCGAGGAATGCCATTCAACCGAGAGGTTTTTCAATGCTATCAATTCCACCTTCATAGCCCTCATTCCTAAGAATGATACCCCTAGCTCTTTTGATGACTTCCGTCCCATCTCCCTTTGCAATTTCCTCTATAATATTATCTCGAAAATCATTGCCAATCATATCAGACCTATCCTATCTCAGCACATCCTCCCTGAGAAAATTTCTTTCCTTGAAGACCGCCAGATACATGAAGCAATTGGCACTGCTCAAGAGTCCATTCACTCTATTCATGCCCGCCGTCTCAAAGGTATCATCCTCAAAATTGACTTAGCCAAGGCTTTTGATCAGGTGGACTGGACCTACATCAAAATGTTGCTCATCCATCTGGGCTTTCCACTCCCTTTTACAAATTGGATAATGGCCTGCAATACGACCCTCACATACATTTTGCTCATTAATAGATCCGCCTCCCCTTTTTTCCATGCTGAAAGGGGTCTCAGGTAGGGATGCCCACTTTCCCCGCTCCTCTTCCTACTTGTTATGGAAGGACTGAGCAGACTCATCTATCATGAAAAACAGATCGGCAGACTATCAGGATTGAAGATCACAGATCAGTGTTATTTAACACACCTCCTATTTGTAGATGATGTCATCATATTTTTGGATGGGAGTGTTCGGGACACGATCACTTTTGAAAAGATTCTCGCCTCATTATACAGGGCAACCGACATGATGGCTAACCACACAAAATCAACTATCTCCCAGGCTTACACTTCAACTCAAGAATCTAAACTTGCCTCGCAGCATTTGCCTTATAATCCTCGTCCATTGGATCAGGGTTTCAAATACTTGGGCTATTGGATCAAGCCGTCGGGTCACAAGATTGTGGATTGGACATGGCTGATCACAAAATTAGAAAATTGGATCTCGCACTGGAGCAATCATTTTCTATCAAGAGCTGGGAGGTTAGTTCTCATTAAATCAGTTTTGGAGGCCACGCCTGTATTCTGGATGGCTTTAGCCTGGATACCTAGAGGTATTCTTGCTCACCCAAGACAATTATGATGTAGATACCTCTGGAATGGGAGACATGACAAAAGAGTATTTTCTTGGATCAGCTAGGATAACATTACTCTTCCAAAGAAGTGACGAGGTTGGGGCCTTAAGGATCTTGCGCACTTTGCACACTCTCTGGCTGCGAAAATGGGATGGAATTTGCTTACTAAGCAGAATCTCTGGACATCGATCTCATACCACAAATACATATGGCCCTTAAAACTCATGGATTGGATCTGATTACCTAACTGGAACAGGACAGGTATATCAACAGTATGGAAAGCTCTGTTGCACTCACTCCCCCTCATTCACAGTCATCTAACATGGAGAATAAATGATGGATCCAGGGCTCGCATCGGAATGGATCCATGGATAGGAGGAGGAGGGAGGTGTTTTCTCCCACAAGAGCTTATTTGGATACTCGATCAACAGAATACTAGAGTAATAGCTCACATAGCAGATTAGGAGAACTCATCCATATTTACTCAAGCATGGAAAACAGCTGCGCAGTTAAATCTAGCCTCTGATTGGCATCAAAGCTGGGAAGATTACACGATCGCTCTGAGTGAGTCTCATATTCACATCAAAGACGGACCAGACGAACTCATGTGGGATAAGGCTGAATTGGGATATTACTCCCCCAAGGAAGGGTATCTATGTATGATTAATTACAAAAGGCCAGAAATAGTGCAGAGTTGGTGGAAGATCATCTGGCGATTAAAGACCCCACCCTGGACAAAACTCTTCTACTGGTGTTTACTCCGGAATAAGGTCCCCACAGGGGAAGCGCTCATGCACAGATTTGTGCATGGTCCCACCTGGTGCATACTCTGAAAATAGCAGTCCGAATCGACCACTCATGTTTTTCTTACATGTGGAATAACTATTCAAATTTGGAAGGAGGTGACTGAGGAACTCGGCTTCATGAGTATTTGGGAGGGTGAAAGCATCTTAGTAGCATGGGAGGCTTGGTATCAAGCTCATTCTGGTTCAAACCGTGGGTGCCTTCCCCTTATCATTAGCTGGGTAGTTTGGTTGGCTAGGGACAAACTGATTTTCGAAAATGGCTCGATTCGATGGCAATCTGTTACTGCCAAAATCGTTGCAGCATACCATGAACTACCGGAAATTACCCCTCCTCGCATTCACAGACCAACTACCCCAGACCCCATAGACCAATCCATACCATGGGCCTTTTTCGATGGTGCTGCGCAGCAGAATGGATGTAGGGGGGGTTTCATTCAATATTTATTAGCTCATCATCATTACAAAGTTAAGATGGGCTTAGGCATGGGAACGAAAAATTTCGCTGAGCTCATAACCATCAAACATCTTATGCATTTTTCACTAAATCATTGCAGAGATTTACAGATACACGGGGATTCAAATATTATCATTAACTGGATCAATCTGAAATCTATATGTCATGCACACACACTCTTAAATATTTTGGATGAATTTATGCACCTCAAATCTCAGTTTAATAACATCATTGTTCATCATATCTACAGAGAGCATAATCACAGTGCCGACAGATTATCCAAGGAAACCACGCACATTCCAGGAGGACAGTGGATAATCCATGAACAGAGGGGAAACTCATAGTATCAATACTTCCACAGGCCTTACATAGATCAAATCTACCCTCGGGTGGAAGACCACTGATTTTTTCCATGTTATATATGATGATATAGAAATCTAGTTTTTACTTATGAACAACATCCCATGAGGTGAAATTATATATTTCTTGTTTATGATACAAACATCCTGCGTGATGTTCATTTTTAACAGCTTGATACAACATCATTCTATGTGATGATTTTATGATATGGATACAGACATGTACAGGAAGAACCATAGACTCATAAGTCATGAAGGAATTTCGCATATGCTGAACAACATTTACTACATGTAATTTTTCACTATTAATGGAAGATTATGATTTTTCCTTGGGAAAAAAAAAAAGTAGGTAGAGTTAGTTTCTTATTTTTGAGGAAGTTCATTTAGAGCTTAAAAATACCCAATTAGAAGGCCTTCACATGTGTTTTTAAGAGAGACATGGGATAAATTTTGATTAAAGGAATTAAGGGGTACAATAAGATCAATGTATAGCACCTACTCAAATCACCAAGAATATATCCAAACCATCAAGATGACACACTTCTCTTAGAAAAATTATGAAACACCATGGAATAACTCAGATTAAAACTTATAGTCAATTAATCAATAGTTAGAACATAGTGTTTAAGTGAACACAATAAAAATAGTACACATTGGACATAATATAATATACACATGGATCATACATATCCAACTAAATGTGGTAGCTAAAGGAAATTCTTCCTACACATAGTGTCCTAGATGGCTAAGGAAAGATGTCATCAAACCAATGATACATTCATCAATTACATATAGATCCATATACCTTAGATGAAAAATGATCAATGTGACAAGAATCGTAGGGGTTGAGATGACAATCAAATTTTAAAATATCCTCTAAAATCCCATATAGAAAATGGGGTAACATATCCTATGACATCCAACTTGTGATATATGGTGGGAAAACCTTAAATTATATCTAAAGAAAGATGTCTCGTTAAGGTCTAGGTCAAGAAGAGGTACAATGCCTCACTAATTTGGTAGTTGAAGAAGTTTAAATCTTGGTTTGTCAATTTGGCCCTATGTAGGCAGGGCAATATAGAAGGAGGTGACCCCCTTGGAAGAGTTCTAAAGGGGAAGGGCACATAAGGCCTTATATAAAGATCTAAATCCAAGTACCTCCCTCATAAAAAGTTCTAGACATGTATTTAAAGAATGTAGATAATGACTTTTCCAAATGTTGAAAAAGACAATAGAACATCCCTTGAATCCCATAATAAATGGGGGCATCTACAAATGGAAATGCTAGTATATGTTATTAAGAATAGGAAGGTTATTATGATTCGTTTCAACTTGACGTGAATGTAAACCCACTTTGAACGCAACAAGGGAGATATGAAGGGCAACATTTGATACTCTTGAGTGTATGTGGTTAAACAAAAAGACCCCCTTTCAATTGCATGAAGTGTTCCTGATACAAATCCATGTTACAGTCGAGGCCCTAAAAAGATGAAGTCCAAGTACATTGAATGTATTGTCTATAAATAACTTCTTTGACAACCTGACAAAAACATATAATGATGTCATTTACATTTGAGGCGTAAATCACTTGAATTGTGTTACAACTTTAATCGCTCCCCAACAAAACTCTGCCATGCTTCCTTGTGATGATGCTTCAACCCTATTGGAGAACAACCTCACAATGTAAAAGGAATTTAAACATAATGTAACTTTAATAGTGCCCCACATTCACCCTTTGGCTCACTACCCATGGCTAATTTGAGGTTATTCCAAGCACTGATGTGGATAATATCATTTTATTTTCTCTTATGTATAGTATTCTACATTGACACAATTGAGTTTGTTTAACAAACAAAATATTTATATTGAGGGTTCATTCCTTGTGCATTAGGGCTAGACAGACCTTGTCTTTATGAGTGATCTATTCATTTCCAACTCCTTAGTCCTTCAAATTTTGCACGTCGTTAGATCCAATACACCTACCCTTCTACCATTCTTGTTTTCCTTCACAAGAACAAGACTTGGGGCTCTTCTTTGATAGTCACCTAACAACCCTTCAACTGTACTTGGCTTACCATTAATTTTCCCAACCATGGTCAATTATTTTACTGATCTAGTGGCCACAACACTACCCTCATCTAGGGATCTTCAAAATTTCCACCTAATAGTGATTTGACTCCTCTCAAAATCACTATTTTTGTGTACCAATTTCTTTGTTGTCCAATCTATGAACAAATATGAACCACTCCTGTTATCATCCTTCTAACACTTTGTATATTCTTGAACTAGGGTCACAAAATATCCACTAAAAGTTGATTGACTAATTGTTTATAGCTTGCTTCAGATATCTATCCAAACTCTCTGGACAATCCACCAAAATCAACTCCTCTTCATGTCCATCAATTCCTCATAATATGCCACAATTATTCTACCCAATCTTCTACTCAGGTTCCACCTTCCTTTATATTTTCTATCTTCGCACATACTTTTGCAAACCATCTTCCAAATTTGTGGTATATATTGTAGAGATAAACCTCTCTCCAAGGGTCCCGACCCCTCTTCTTCTACACATATTTGTCACAGTCTTAAGGGCATACCTTATGGATTGAACATGTTAGGAAACCTCCTTAACTATGGCATTATACTTCTATTCGAATTGTCTTAGAAAAAACCCTATCCACCCATAGAAAAAATAACAACTCTTACCTCCATAAGAGACACAACCTAGCTCATATGGACCCATAGATTTTGGGAAATTATTTAACTAAATTAGGGTTTAAGGGGTTAGGGTTAAGGGTTTAAAGGTTTAGGGTTTAAGGGGTTAGGGGTTAAGGGTTTAAGGGGTTAAATGGGTTAGGGGTTAACTAGGGGTTTAGGGGGTTAAATGGGTTAGGGGTTAAGGGTTTAGGGGTTAGGGGTTAAGGGTTTAGAGGTTTATGGTTTAGGGTTAAATAGGTTAGGGGTTTAGAGGTTTAGGGGGTTAAATGGGCTAGGGGTTGGGAATTAGTGTTTAAGGGGTTAGGGGTTAAGATGATAGTTTCATTGGTCTCTGTTTGTGCAAAATAGTTGCTTATTCTTTGCGTCTCAATGTAACAATTTTGTAAGTATTGTTGCTTGTTGCCATGTCTTCTTTATTTATTAATTTATACTATTTGTTAGCCATTGCTTTACATTTATTGATGAAAATTTCTATTGCAATCAAACCAAATGTATGTTCAATCTCCAGTTTCAAACTCAGCCACAGTGTTGTCACACAATTTAAGTCCGGAGAATGGCCATCTGATGAAGTCTTAATAAACAGACTGCACCTCATGACTACTCCAGAAAATCTTAAGTTCGAGTGTCCCATATTCATGAGAAATTTGACTCTTATACTCTTGCTCCACCTGACTGTGTCCTGGAAATACCCTTGTTTATTGCAAAAACATCCTAATGTTGTCGACCTTGTCCCTTAACAGACCAAGGAAACATATGTGATTGAGAGGAATGGAAAGCACTACAAAGTTGAAGAGAGTACAAAAGAATAAGATGGTTTAAAGGATAAGCTTGAAGAATGTAGCAGTGTTGAAACAACTAAAAGTTGTCCCAAACAAATAGTTGATAATGTGAAACCTTCTTCTGTACTAGTCAAGCAAGACTACATTCATGTGAGAGAAAGAAGAGGCCAAGCGACTGATAGGCATAGGCTAGAAGATAGGGTATGGTTCCCTCTTTTTGATGAAATATTTGATCTACATTTTGTTTATCAAAGATTAACCATTTTAACCTTTCCAACAAGGCATAATTAACCGAATCATAGGTCCCACTATGTCATGATATATATTAACTCTAGATATATATGAGAAGGAATAATAAAGACATAAATTGATAGAGGTGGCGAGACAAGGGGAGTCACAAGGGAGAGATGGAGATAAACTGAAGGAGAGGGGAGAGAAGAAATGGAGAGAGAGAGAGAGAGGGAGAGGAGTGAGAGAGGTAGAGAAGGGTAAGAAAGGGAGATATTGACATAAAGATGGAAGGGGAATGGAAAGAAGGATAGAGGGAGGGATATAGTGAGAGAATTGGAAGGTCGAGAGAGAGAGAGGGGAAGAGAGAGCGAGGTAGGAGAGAAAGGGAGAGAGAAGACGTACAATGTATTAAAACAATAAATATACTAGGCCCACTCTACACAAATCTGCAATCTGAGAATTCAGGATAAAAGAAGCAGGCTCCAACAACAAATGCATAGAAGTATTTATTACTCAAATAGAAGAATGTCACAGCAAGTTGTCATCTCACAAAAGCTCCTACTACAACCTACAAGCTAACAGTACTCACTCTTATTATCTATTTCTACAAATGACCAACTACCATGCCCATCCTTTTAATTTATAAGTTAAGAGAAGGTGATGTTAGAAAAAGGCTAATGATAGCATTAGTGGTGTATCTCCCTTGAGCATGAACAACTCCCTCATAACTTTGCCTTGTATGCAAGGCTTTTCTTTTAGAGTAGTGCATTATCATAGTAGATATAACTCCTCTCCTGAAGGTGCCTCATTCCATAAATGTGCACTCATGAATGCACCTGAGATGATGGTGTTAATCTCCTCAACTAGTGTACCATACTTGGTGGGTGTGACCCAACAACTAATTCGTCTATCCTTGAAGGTGTCGTTATAAGATTCTAGTTGTATTTAAGAATCTTTCTGACTAGTGTACCACAATCTAGCTCTGCAATCCTGGTGCTGCTCAACTACTCAAGGCTGAGGTGAGACCAACTCGGACCAACTAGGTAATCTAACACTCTAGAGAAAAAAAAAAATGAAATAACCTAAGATTCTTCCCCAACTTGTCAAACTTCCCCTTTTTTAGGAGCTTTGTCAAACTATTAACCATATGCAACTTTTTCAGAATGTGGTCCAACACTACTAACTCCCTAATGAACTTGGAATCTTAGGAAATTGTACTGAATATCAATGTGTTTGAAATGGTCATGACACATTGGATTTTCATAGAGCTTGATATAACTTTGATTGTCACAAGAGACAATATTGGGCTTCAACAACTAATTGGTTGACTCTACAATCAAGTTGGAAATCTAGATAGCTTCATAATAAGTATATGAAATTGCCATATACTTTGCTTCAGTGAAACTGAATGCAATTGTTGCTTTCTTCTTGTTGATTTAATAAAAATGATTTATAAAATGATAATAATGATGTTTAAAATGAGCCTTATGATGGTCTATTTATACACATTGATTGTTCACAAGGTGTAGGGGTATGTTTATAACATCACTGCGCTTGAAAGCTTTGTCTTGAAAGCACAGTAATTAGAATTTTCTTTAGTTAAGCACATTTTTTTGGTGGAATGAAGATTATCAGATATCTATTTATACTTTGTAGAGGTTTGACTTTGTTTGTCCTTTGAGTGTTGGTGAGGTTTCTTTGTATTTTTTGCATCATAGTCTAAAGTCTTTTAACCTGATTGTTTAACAGGAAAGATTTATGCTTATTGGCAATATATTTGAAACACCTGCATGATCAAGAAACTGTTATGGTTAATTAAATTACTAATTAGGTACTATAGAAAGAGGATGATGTTGAGAGGGCTTGCCTGGGTGACTCTGGGAGCAGCTCGAAGCTGGTCAGACAAAGCTCTTCTAAGTTACAAATCTGAAGAGAAAAAACTGGTGATGTATATGTGGTTGCTCAACCTGGGTTGTATGGAAAATATTGGCTGAGAGTGTTTACCTTTCCGTGTCTTTACGAAAGTAGGTTGTCCAGTCACATAATAAGATCATGACTACATGTAGGTGATGGTTCTGTAGTAAGTTCTTAGCCTTATCTTCATAATGTCTAACAGAGAGGATCAGGTTTGAATACACGATATAATTTGATGAATTTGGAGATTTAGAGTTGAAGAAAAGATAGTGGTGATGTTTGGATGAGTTCTAATTTGTAGGGTTTTCCATTTTTATAATTTTCTTTGTTGTGCTTTCTACCATGCTACCTAGTTGCTTTCATGTTTCCCTAGCATTTTAACTTTTTCGATTTCTATCTCTCTATTGTTTCTTGCCCCATTTGACATGTCATCCTTATTTGGTAGGTTTTTTCTTCAATATAGTGTGAATATTTTTCCATCACACAGCTTCTGTGGGGTTTGTCTACGCAGATAGCTTGTAAGGTCCATTCATCGAGGTATTTGATGAAATGAAATGATTATCGATGATCACCAACTAATGGTACCTGCAGAGATTTACTCTAACAATTCTATAGTTTTCTTGTGCGAACAATTATACAACATTTTAACCTCATGAATTAGTCTCCTCTGTTCTCTTAGCTGATTCTATAACTGAACGACCCAATGCCCAGTGTTGCTTCTGAATTCCCAGTGTTACTTCTGAACGAGGCGCCCGTAAAACTTTTGCCATTCATTGACTGCTCGAGAAGTGGAAAATGTCTCTACCACCTGCCCTCTAATATTTCCCTCATCATTTCTCATTTTCAGTCATTGAAAGTGCCATTCTTAGCCCCTGCACTGCCCATTCCTGAATGGCCCGGGCCACCTATCAACAGCCCGGCGCCCGGGCCACTGCTGAACATGGTCCTGCCCGCTTGGGCCGCTGCTAAATCCATCATCTCATACATCTACAAAGCAGTTTTCTTCACACCAATATCTCACCCTCCATGTATCAAACTCTGAATATCATTTTCACCTCTCCTGGTTCATCCCTACAGGCTTATTTTTGAACGGCCCAGCGCCCGGGCGCCCGAGCCACCAGCAACATAGTTTTTCAAAAGATGCCAAAGTCAATTTTTTAGCAAAAAAGACACCCCCAAGTGCATCAAGAGAATTTTATCAAGAGGATGAAGGAAGTCTTCTACTATGATTACAGAGGACATAAAATAGTGAAAGAGAGAATCGTAATTGTGTCACTTTGAAAGAGATTTTCTTTCTATAAATGGCTAGGGATATGCATAGTCTCTAAAAGAAAAACATCAGTTTGATTACAAGGTTTTCAAGTAGTTTGAAAGAGTATTTAAAATAGTGTTTTAAATGAGTCCCTTTTGTCTCAAATAAACCACAGAGAAACAGTGAAAGGGAAGAGGGTTAATGTGAAAATTTGAAAGTCCTTTTTGTGCTATGAGATAGCTAAGACTACACACAGTTGATGGAAGGAAAAACATAGTTTTTTTGTAGAGGTTTTCAAATCAGTTTAAAAGGTGTCCTAACAGTGTTTTCAAAAGAGCACACCTTGTTTGCTAAATCAAAGATCAACACAGTGATTGGGGAAGAGGTTGTATCAGTTTGAAAAAAGTCTTGTTTACCTTTTAAAAACAATGATAATAAAGGGGTAGTGTTTAAAGGGGAAGGGTTTTCATGCCAAAAAAAAAGGAAACTCCTTTTGAACAAAAACCACAAACATATCTTGTTTAAAACCCTTTGTTCAAACACAGTGATAAAAAGTGATAATTTTGTTCTCATTTGACAAATACTTGTTTGCTAGCATCAAAGGAACACAGTGATTTGCAGGGAGTAAAAGGTGTCTTGGTTAAAGATTTTTTCCAATGATCATTTCATAAGTTTGTCTTGGTAATTCAGTGAAGAGTATTAGAAGCAACGAGCACTACAAAATGCCAAATCAGTTTGCCTAAAGGAAATTGAAGGATGCACAAGAAAAACTCAAAATCACCCAAAGAGGGCGCCCAGTGGAAAAAGAGGAAAAAGACACCTCTAGGCTTGGAATTTCGGCCTGAGCTTCTAATCATGTTTCTAAAAATCCTTTAGGGACTTGCACACCAAAATTTAGTAAATTTCGACATGTTCTTGTTTTTTGACATTTTTGGGCCTAATTGCATAAAACCATGTGCACCGCCATTTTTGTTTGGAGCATCCTCAACTGTTGAGAGTGGTACCATTGGATGCATTAAATTCAGGGGCATCTACTCAGAAATTTTTAGATCAATTGAAGATTTTTTGGTCCCCCAAAGAGGCAAAAAACACTCACTTTTTCGACACTCTGCCCACATATCACCAAGGCCTATTTTTTGGGTTTTTTTGCTCAGTTATATATTTGACAAACTTCCAGGCATCATTTTGTGAAAATTAAGGTTATTCCAGAAATTATACATCCAAGGCTTTCCAACAAGCTATCACGGGCCTCATTTTGACATTGGGAAGGCCTTCAAAAGTCTTCCGAAAGACAGGCAATTTTCCGCTGATGCACCCTTGTGGCATTTTGACCAAAAAAGGCAGTTTTCTGAAGTGGCCTCTCCAAATGTGCGTTAAGATATTTTGGGACATTTTCAGTCATAAAAAGTCAAATTTATTCCCTTTTTTAGTATTTTGAGATATTTTATTGGATATTTTGTGCCTTGGGCTTTGCAAACCCTCAAGGACAAGATAAGATATTTGTTTTTGAGCCAATGGCTAGCTAGTTCCCTTGGTTGGTTTTCCTCCTCTTTGGCCTATATATTCCAAGAGGATTCATTATAATAGCAAGAAAAACTTGATGTTAGAGAGAAATAAAATAGCACTATGATCTTTGAAGAAACACTTGTCTTGTGATGTTGATGATCTCTTTCTTGACTTGGATGTTGGAGAAGGATTGTATGTAGGATTCCATGGCTTGGTGAATGGTATAGTGTTCTTATTTTGTTTATGATTCCTCTATTTCACATATGTTTCCATGCTTCTTGCTTGTTTTAGTTCATTAAAGATAATTTTGAGACATGCCCATGGAGGCACCTCAAGTTTCCTGATTCATTTACAACTTCTATGTTTTCTTCCTTCTTAGTCATATCAAAGAATTCTTAACTGCTCTTTGATCACTAAGAACTTGTTTATTTATTGAACATTAATGGTTCTTATGCATGCTAAGTATGATTCAAGGTATTCCCTTCTTACTCATGGCTAGTCAAAGCTCCGTCTCTGAAATCTCTCTTTGAATGGTTGATTGTCTTAGTTGAACCAAGGAGGTCTTGTTTCGATCTTGCCCTTTGCCTAAAACTTTGAATTCTTTCTTTCAATGTTCCCAATAGCTCAAAATATGATGTGTAGGAGTTCCCTCTTCATATATTGAGTTTTTTGTCCATGTTATTTTTTTTCCCAAAGTCTGAAGGTGATTTCCCAAAGTTAGAGGGTCTTATAATTCTATGCATCACCTGAATTCTTATTTTATGCATTGATTAGTTATTGTTTCGTTCATAAGGGACCATGGTTAGCCCTAGCTTATGAATTCTTGCTAATTAACTATTCATTTTTAAAACCTATTCGTTATTCACAAACTTATTGTTCATCCCATTTCATTTTCGCCCAAAGAATCTATTCATCTCGACCAAATTAGCCCTGTAGTCATACCTTATCCATCATTAAGACTATCTTGACCTCATTTGACCCCATAGCCCAATTTTTTTGACATCTCCATATCTATTTATCCTTTCAGTCATTTTTCCCTCAAAAACCAAAAAAAACCAAAAACATACTTCATAACTAGCTTAACATCTAAAAACAAACTAAGCAAACAAGCACACATCCTTGCACATAATAGAGAGAGCCCTCTCTGAGTCCAGGAAGGCTAGGTCCTAGGATTCCAAAGTTGGTCTGATGTTACCGTGTCATTTGGATTTCCAATCTGCCAAATTATGGGACACTAACACTATCTAACTAATCCTTCCTACTACTGTTGTACTGCGGGCTCCTCGTAGCCAGGTTCGATCCATGAGACATGCCATATCAATGGACCTTGCCGAAATTTCTTATCTTGGGATTATGTCTACACATAACCCCACCTTACACCTCGAGGTATGGCTGCTCCCTCTTCCTGTCTGGCTCAAAATTTCCCCCTCATGGAGGTCTCTGCTTGAGTGGACACTTCCACTCGGTCTCCTCTCTGCTTCTCTAATTGTGGCAGCTACTCCATAACCTTCTGAGACTGCTTCTCATGAGGATGCATGTTGAGAGGTAATTTATGCTCCCTCTAAACCACCAAGTCTCTAACTTCTGCCTTTCTCCTCAAAGATTTGCATGCATCTGGTACCTCAAGTGCATATAGGTTCTTGACTCGTGCACAGTGTAATTGTCTCGAAGTTACAAAAAGTTTCTAAGAAAGAGTTGATTTTAAATCGATGATATCTCCCTCATCCGAGCTCCGATTTGACCGATTTTTTTTTCCATTTGGGTATATTTTCGCAAGGAATCCAAATATTCTATTTGTTTTAGAAAATTTTACACCAAAATATTCAAATATTCTCTACAAACTCGCCACCCAAAAAATTCCTGCTCTGATACCATGTAGAAAATCTAACCAACGAGATTTAATCTAATCTTGTAATCTACTAAAACATGATACTGAATCCTTCCTACAATTTATGAAAACAAAACACGATCGCACAATCATATATAAGTAAGAGAAATAAATTATCAATCGCACAACAACATGATGTATTTGGGGAAAGCAACTAATCAAAACCCCTCTATCTCTATTATGTATTAAGTCAAGGAATCATGAAACAATACAATGCTTAATCTCTCATGAGATTCTCCAGCACTCTGTCAATTGTCTCCCATTGATCTAGGCAAACTCGGTCTAGTACTTAGCCAATTCTCATCCTTACTTTAGCCTGCCTTGCTAATGTAATTCCTAGGGAATTAAATCCTTATTAATCAGGAAAATCAGTCTTCCTTGATTGTGCAATCCATCATGGCATCCCAATGAGTTTATAATTGCACATGGGAAACTTTCTCTGAATAAAACTGATAGTTATGTTCCCTTTAACCTCTGTCTTAACTGGGTATTCCTCGAAACTGGCATGCATGAAATATTAATAGTGAATTATCAGTTATCTGATTGATCACTCATTGTGAATTAAATCTAATTTAATTCACTAGACCTCTCACTAGCTCATCACTTAGTTAGAACTAGTTAAACTGATTTTAACGCATTTAATTGAGTTAATTAAACTTGCACCCCACTAATGCATCAACTTCAACTGGACCCAAAAAATATTAGAATCCCTCTAGATGCCTCATATTAGACCCTCAAATCGAATTTCTTGAGTTAACTCGATCATCATGACTTAATTAATTGACACAAGTTGTTATGAGATGAAATTACAATTTATTTAAGGGAAAAATAAATAAGACGCCCCACATTCCCCACTCTTGGTGCATCAAAATTCCTCACCAGTGTGGGTGCATTTTTTTTTGTCCTTTATGGTTTCCAATCTCACTGTTTCTTGTTTCTAATTTCAACATTTCAGAATTTGATGTGGGCTTCACACAAAGACACCATTGAAATCACATGCCCATATTCTCATGAGAAACCTCTCTTAAGCTTGATCTACTAGAAGAGAACCAACAATATGCCATCCTACTTCCTAGCGCAAACTGACCATTAAGGTATGCAACATTCTTTTGAACCCTCACATGATGATCTTGCTCTTGGAGGATGACCATGACCTCCCTTTAGCAACCCTTACTCGGCCCTCGTACTTGACCTACTTTAGGACTACATCTCTCTTCACCCCCTTGATGTGCCAAATAGTGGGAATACATGTCAAACATGCTAAGATGTGCCAAGTGATAAGGCATGCCAAGATGTGCAAGGGTGTGTCAATGCATGTCAGGGACTTTCAAGACAACAAAAGGGAGAAAAAAGTTAAACTACAAGGAAATGAACAAATAAGAGGGTTAATAAGTCATCAATTTACCTTTTCCATGAGGGGCATGCTAGGCACACTAACACTAGGTGGCAATAGGTTCCAAGTGCAAAGTCTTAGTGTATTCTAAGTGCCAAGTATTCCTTTGTTGCTTCTCATCTACTTTCCAACAATTGATCATCACAAATAAATTTAATATTAAACCATGCTAAATCATACCAATGAATCTCAACGTATTCCACACATGCTAAGACTTTCCAAGCGTCAACACATGCCAAGCGCCAATATGTGTCAGGGACTAGTGTTATGCATGTTATGAAGTGGAAGGGAATGTTGAAGAGTGCTAAGGTGTGCCAGAGAGTGATAATGCATGTTGATGAGTGTTAAGGAGTATTAGGAAAAAACATTAAGGGAGCATTAGGTAAAAATTCATGGAAGTTAATGAATATGAGGAACGTGTACTGCCAGAGACTAGTGTTAATGATCAGTGTTAGTTGTCATGCCAAGGAGGGAATGACAAGGTATGCTAAGCATTGGTAAGGCATGCTAGGGAATATCAAGGCATGTTAAGAATTCCCAAAGTGTGCTTGGGAGTTCCAGGGTGTGCTAATTATATCATGTGCCAATTAATAGTGCCAAGATATGCCAATACATCCTGGGTGCTAAGGATGTGGCGCAAGGTGCCAAGGTATATCAATATGTGTCAAGGCAACAAAAGGAAGAACTAATAAGAGGGTTAATAAGTCATGACTTCATCTTTTTGAAAAGGGGCATGCTAGGCACAGTAATAATAGGTCCCAATACATTCCAAGTGGCATTGTGTGCCAAGTGCTAATGTATGTCAATGCATTCAACCAAGGTTTTCTAGGGCACGCTAGGGACTATATGCAGCATGCCAACACATGCTAGGAGAGTTCAATGTTGTGTTAGCACATGCCACCATGTGCTTGGGTGTCAATGTTATCAAAATATGTTCTAGGTACAAAGATGTTCCAAGACATGTGGGGTAATAAGAAATGTTAGTGTGTGCCAAAGCAGTAATTTAAGGTGTGCCCAGATTGTTGAGGATTGTTAGGTCTTTCTCATTAATAGAATTTTCAGAGCCCGATTATGTATTAAATAATATATTTCCTACACACAATAGTGGAACTTTATCTAAATGGAATTTGCTAGATAATAAACTTAATAGATATGAATCATGTGTTGACTCAAACGAAATCTCTATTCGACTAATCATTACTTGAGGGAAATGATACACACTTATTACATCTTAAAAAATTGACTAAACCTAACCATTATGGCCTTGGACATATTATAAAAAATTCTCAACAATAATGGTATTAAATCGTTATCTTTTGATAAAAAATATATTAACAGGCACATAGTTTCATCAAAAACTCATTGGAATGATCAATGATGACGAACATTTTTTTATCGTCGCCAAAAGTAATAAAAATAGCATTGGTGAGGGTCATTAAAAGTTCGTCACTAGAAGTGTCACCAAAGAGAGAATTAGTGATGGGCCTTTAACGACCCTCACCAAAAGTGAAATGTCTTTAGTGACGGACCATAAAGGACCATCATTATATACACTTACAATGACGGTTTTTAGTGATCAATGATGACGGACATTTTTTGACCGTCACCAAAAGTAACAAAAAGAGCATCGATGAGGGTCATTAAAATTTCGTCACTAGAAGTGTCACCAAAGAGAAAATTAGTGATGGGCCTTTAACGACCGTCACCAAAAGTGTCATTGAAAATGTCTTTGGTGACGGACCATAAAGGACCATCACTATATACACTTACAGTGACACTTTTTTAATGACCGTCACCATATGTGACATTGGTGATGGACCTTAAAGGTCCGTTGCAAGCATGACCCTCACCAATGTGATTTTTTCTTGTAGTGAAATTTTCAGAGCTGAATCTAAGATTGTAGCATAATCTGAGGTCATCTCAACATGTGGGGGGCTACTAGACTGTTCACCCCTTAATGAGGTCTGAAACATCTCACACACACCCGGGAATCGCTGATACAATCTGCTGAATCACCGAATCATCAAGTATTTGAATCTCAATCATGCAATAATTAGTTGAATCTGAGTGGATGAGAAGCAATCAAGTCAAAGGGAAATGATGAGTCCCTTTGCATGATCCGATGAACCGAACAAAAATGGAAATTGGAACCAAGGTACATCACCCTCTACACTAGTCTTCTAGAATGAATGTGTTGATGTCAACAGAAGGAGGTCTTCCATAGGTGAGGCAATGAGGAGTCCACAACTAAGACACAAGGTATCATATTAAAGTGACTGATGGACTACCACTAGCAATGATGGTAGGATAGGAGATATTGAGTAGCCAATGGACGACTTCCCTTGTTAGAGCATACAAATCACGGATGACTTCATAAAGACTGACTTGAATCTAGAGGGGATGGGGAAAATATGAATGGATGAAAAAATGAGTGACATGAGAAGTGGGAAAAGGAAAAAATGGATTAAATACTATAACAGGAGGAAAATTTACTCGGGACAAACTCCATGAATGTGATGGTGACTCAAGTCGGATGCTCTGAACAAGGGTGACTCGATGATGCTACCACACAAAATTGGCTTGGTGGGGACCACAGGGACATGAGAAAAATATGGTTACTCATGATGAAAATCAACACATATGTTGACAAGTGTGAAGCCAAAGTGGTGCCCCAAGTACAAGCAACAAAGGTGAAGAAATCGAATTTTAAGAGGTGACAAAGTGACCCTTCTTGAAAAAATGGATTCCTGGTGAAGTGTCTAACTACCAAAAACAAAATGATGCCCATTATAGTTCGTAGTGAGAGCTTTCCAACATTGTTGATGGTTCATCAAACTAGGCTACGTTTTGGTCATAATTGGCGATAGAAAATTTATGGTTTTTCCTTTAATAGCGTGATTTCCCTCTAGTTTAATTCATTTTGTAAGTGAGTTGCTGTGAATTTGGATGGTAGGAGAAGGGCCTAAATCATGTGGCAATCATAGCATACATACCAACCATTGGAATCAAGATCTGTGACTTTCAGGATAGTGGCCTTACTTTTCTAAGGATAGCCTTAATGCTTCTTTGAAGAATGGTTCCTAGTGAAGAATCAAGGTAACAAAAGAATACAGGAATGAAGTACTAGATAAGGTCTAGAATCATTCCTGCCCACCAAGTCAAAATGGGGACCAAGTGGTAAGTCTGGTATGACATAAAGTAAAATATTTGAAGATATGGTATCATGAATCTACGATATATGGCTCGCTAGAGAGGCCGGGAGGACAAACTATCCAAGGAATGGAAGGACAATTGACCATACCCAGATCGTCTGGGTCTAGGTTGATACTTTTGTTAATCAAGTGACGAGGTGGCTAGGGGATATATCATGCCCACTAGCATAGGATACTTACCCCCAAGGATATGTGATGGAGCGGAGTGATCTTGTATGCAAGGGTGGGAATGATGTCCCTAGCTAGAGGAGTTCGTGGAGTGCCATGGTGTTCCAAGTGCTGAAATAATAGATACAGGAATTCAGTCTCATAGGGACTAAATCTTCAAGAGGATGGTGATAATATATAGGGGTATATGTGCCTCCAAGCATGCTATGGACATGCCAAATGTATTTATAATGGTGGATTATAAACACATTTTTATGATGTGGTTTGCCATTTGTTTATGTTATGCTTATCTTCTGTGGGAAGAATGGATAGATACAGTCAGAGAAAGGAAATGGTGGATTTCCAATCTCATTTGGCACTGCATATATGAAGAAAATGGAGTAAATTTCTAGGTTCACATACATGATGTCACTATTCAAAATAGTGGCTTTGGATATAGTGAACTATTGCTCACCTAGAAAATCTTGAGTTTGGTCAACAATAATGTCTAAGGGACTGGGTCGTTGATGTAAGATGAAGTAATGATTAAGTGGATCATCCCTAGAGTGATATGAAGTTATATGAGACTCTAGAAGTTCTTGTAAGTTGGGAAGAATAATGGTACTAGAGTCGATACTACCATATGCACAAGGAGGGTTGTGGATAATTGCTTCTCCCAGACTCTCAAATATGGGTGCCCCCTTACCAAAAAATTGGATGTAAATGTAATGGCCACAAAGTGTATGTTGTTCAAATGCATGGGTTCAAAGTAAGGGGTTAGTGAATCAATCGACTTCACTATGGAAGAGGTCTTTTGACTCCACAATATACTAATCATGGGTTTGCCTTGGAAGGAAATACACATGATAGTGCATATAATCCCAAGGAAAATCGTTGGCATTCATGCCTTCCATAGTGTCTATTAGTGTCAGTCTATTGAGCTTGTCACCAGTGATCCAATGGGCTCTTACAATGTCTTGTTAGGTTCTTAAAGTCAATTTTCTTTCATTTCATCAGGTCTTCAAATAAAAATTTGGTCACTAGATAGTGTCTCTAGGGCTATTTCCAGTCCGTTCAAAAATTTTACATGCTGGTCCTTGTCATCACTCAATTTTTTGTACCATCATTGAAAGATTATCATCATCACTCAAGTCAACATCATCATGAGTTCATTCATTTCAGTGTCTCCATTAGGTCATTAGGGTTTCAGTCATCCAAAATTTGTCAATCTATGTATAAATCTGACAATGGAGGAGTAGTAATAGGTAAATTTGTTAAATAAAGTTTGATTTCAACATATAATTTATATTTCATAATATGTAATAAGTTTCATGTTCCTAATTTTGCATAAGAAAGTTTCAAAACTACAAATTTTCAAAGCAAAGTGAAAAGACATGTAGTGGGCCATCCCACTACTATGAAAACAATTGACCACCACAAGCTATAAAAGGAAAATTCAAGCTCATTTTCTCAGCCACCTCATTTATTAAGAGCTCTCATTCATCACTAAGTACTTCATTAGAAAATTCAAGTAAAAAAAATTCCAAAATTTGATGCCAAAGTAGCCACACTGGACTTTCTGGGCTCCATGCTGCCCTTTCTTCAACTTGCTGTGTTTTCTCTCCTAGAGGCATAAAATAAAATTTTGAATGTTTCAGAATGATATCAAGGTGTTCATAATTAGTGAACAAGTAAGTTACACCTCAAGTAACCCTACTTGCATATCAATTTTATTTATTTATAATGTAAACCCTCCATTGTCCCCTATGTTGTTTTAGTGGTTGGCCCATATTTTCAAATTTTTCAAGGTAAATACATCTTAACATAATTTTCTATCCTCCCTCATACCAAATACCAACTCCCATAGCGTTCACACTACCTCATTTTCAATTCCTAAGTCCCAAACCCTAAACCCTAGCCTAATACTACAAATTTTGACAGTTTTCTTAGCTAGGACCGTGTAAAAATTTCCTAGCTCAATTCTCATACCCATTTCACTCCATTTCACTTCCTATACTTCCTTAAAATCCCTATCCACCTCCCTAAAATTTCCTACTCCCATATCAGATCCCTAACCACATCATCATATCCCTTCACTCCCTTCCCCTCTTTTGTCCCAGTAGGGTTTTTCCCCTTGCAAACAATCAAATGGAGGAGAAGAAGTCTTACAATAATGGAGGCCAAGTTATAAGGAAATAGCCCTTAACCACTCATGAAATTATGTCCTCACCATTATCCAATAATTTTCTTCAAAGGGTAGGGTGTCTTCCTTTACATGAACAAGTTGAACAAGTCAAATACCATGCCACATTAACCAAATTGTTTTCCACTCAATTCAAAAAGGAAAAGGTAATTATTGCAAGGGTAACATTCACTATATCAACTGATGTAGTATCTGAGGCCACAGGGATACCCAATCATCTTGAAAAATGGTTTAAAAACCAATACCTAGACATTCAAAATTACCAACCCTATCTCAAAAGACATTATTAACAACACATGAAGAATATTTTTCATGTTGGGCACCTCCTTGAGAAGCATACACCACTAATGAAGATAATCATGAAGTACTTCACTTGTGAGGGATGATTTTCTAGACTATATCAGTATCATGTGAGACTTCTCATGCATTTCATAGGGGTAAAGCCACTCAATTTTCCCTATCCTCTACAGACATTTGGAAGAGATAGCAGAAAAATTTTAGCATAAGTAGAGTATTTTTGAAAGAAACCTCTTTCATCATGCTCTTATGAAAAAGATTTCTTTACACCAACTCTAATAGAAGAGAATCACTTGGGAAACCTTCATGCAATCATACGTCTTTTTGTCTTGTAGTAGCAAGCCTATTAGCCATATTTCACCATTAACATGATCTAGACATGTGGAGGTTGGCTCATTTAGCACAACCTCAATGAGGAGGAATATTGAGGTCACTTAGACATACCATAGAGGTACAAGGCTTGTGTTTTATCCTCAAATTGAGGAAGGGCCAAGCCTACATCAACAGAGCAGGGATTACCATCACAACCATGATTAGGAGCTGCTCCATCATGACATTGACATAGTATAGTTGGAGGCTAGTGAAGAGCATTAAAACCTACAACAGATCATCAAGGAACAACATGCTCAGATTAAATAACTGAAACAAAATTTGGCAAGGGATAATTTCATAATTTCCTTCCTAGAACAAGAGAACAATCAATTGAAGGCAAAGTAATTGTCTTTATAGAAGAATCAATTTCAAGCTAGTATGAAAGATGTGAAAGGAAAAGCCATGGCTGATAGGGAATATTTAGAGAAACATGAAGAGTAGGTGACAAGGAAAAGGCCAAGGACCGTGGGTCTCCAAAGAGTACTTTAGAAAGAAAGAGAGAAAAATCCACTAGATGAAGAGTTGGCATTTAAAGAAAGGATAACCACTGAAATCATTGAAAACAGGGTGTTTTGGCTTGAGAATGTCAATATTCACTTGGGTAAGCTCATTGAAAATGCCAAAAGAGACAACAGGTTGCAAAAACAAACGCCTGACCACTACTATGACAAGAATCAGATTTACAAAGTGAAATTCAAACAATTGACAACAAAACTGAAGGAATACCTAAATTGTAAAAAGTAGAAGGGTAACTCGGAGTTATTTTTTGATGCTTCCTTAGTAGCATAACATACGTTTATCGGAATATTTGGACCAATTTTGAAGACTATTAGAGAAAATTTTGGTTTTTGTGAAATTTTGGTCAAATTTGGCAATTTTGAAAACCAATCATACTGGCAAAAGCGCAGCATGGGCCATGCTATGCTTTTGTTGGGTGGGGGGTCAATTAGATGAAAACTCAACATTGGTGGATTCCTCTTGATGAGTACATAAATCCTACTCAGTGGTGGATCCATGTCAGCCACTTTTGGAGGGTCAAAATGCCCAAAAACATGTAAAAAATGACATTTATGCCCTATTTTTGGAGGCCATGTTGGGCTTTCTAAGTACTCTTGGTAGAATGATGTTTTGGAGGGATAGAAACCATATTTTTAAGTGATTGAAGAGGCTATCATGTAGCATACATCCATATATTTCCATAGAAACTTTTGGATCAACATTTGTACACCTAGAAGGCCTTCAAATTTCCTTTTTCCCCAGCTCACTATGCTTTCTCCAAGCATCTTGCACTTTCTCCAACATGCATTTTTCATAAGGACTTTGACCTAGTTTGACTTTTTACATATGTAATTGATGAATGATGATGATTTTCTGATGTCATGAGGTGTAATTCAGATGGAAAATAGTGAAATAGGGTAGCTACATTCTTATTAATGTAATTTTTTTCAAATGTATCTAGTTTCCTATGATGACATGAATTGGTTGACCTCCACTAGAAATTAGGGTGTCGTGTTGAGCATATCATTTAATCAGATCCACAACTCATGGAATCAACCCTTGAGATAGGGAAGAGTTTTTTTTGGACTATTTCTATCAATTGCAGAGTCATTTGACTAGTTGGACATCAAAGGATTGTAAGCTTGTAACTTGTACTTTGACTTTAATTTTCAGAAATCAAAGGATGTAGTTGTAGCTTTTATCTAGGAATTCATGTGCAGTGAGATTATGATCATGGATGTTCTATATTATAGTCTTTAATGAATGATATATATCTCCTCTTTCATATCTTGTATCTTCAGTGGCTTTCCTTACCGTTTGTAGGAAGAATTCTATTAATTTAGCTTTGTATATATGGAAATTTCATTTTGTGTTTCATGCTTCCAGCTTAATGAAATCATGAGTGAACATGCTCATTAAATCCCTTTACCTTTTCAGATGCTCCACCATATATCCACTACTACCTTGCTCCTCTATATCTCTGTAGCTGTAAACCCATTGATACCTAGACCTAGCTAGTTGGTTTCATCCCTGATCCAACATAAAACCATGAAACACTTCAAAACTACCTAAGCCTATCATATATACTCTAATATCTTTCATATTATAGTCAATCCTTGACTGTGATCTCATACAGAGAGCCCTCTCATCCTGGTAGGGCTAGCAACTAGGTCAAAGTGGCCCGTGGTTACCTTTGTTAGTCTCCTTTCAACCTTCGTAGAACTGGTGGAGTGCTAACTTTATGGCATTGTTGCTAGGGAATGAAGAGACAAATATTCCCTAAGTGTATTATTACTTTTCATAGAATCCCAGGCTTGTGGGTGATAGGTGCTAGTGCTCATGAAGGCTGATTCAAATTGTAGAGAATCGAGGTGTAGAAAGCAAGAATACATTGGCTCTAAAAATATACACAAGATACAATAATAATCCACATCCAACTTATCTTGTTGAAGATCCAGAGAAACTCATCAGAATGCAAATATCTCAGCACTCATAGATTCAGTCGATTCCATCTTCATTATTAAGTTCTACATCATTACCTGCAAAAATATTATCACTTGAAGATATTCCATTCGATCTAAAACTTGAGTTATCTATGTTTATATAAAATTCAGAAACTTCCTTGTCTGAAATAGTGTTTGATCCCTTAAGGTTGTTTGAATTTACATCATTATCTAAAATATTATTTGATTATCTAAATATTGAAGATAGTACATCATCTGTGGATTCCAAATCTGAGTCAGATTTCAATAGGAAAGTCTGGAGTTAGTTTGATAGACTTGAAAAATTAGCCAACCAACTCCAATATACATCTGAGAAGTATATCATCCAATATCAACAAGAATATTTTTTCTTTCCAACACCATATCAATCAGTTGTTTCCTCTTCTTCCATCCCTTCTACATCATTACCTACCAATAATCCTTCTGAGTCTAGCCCTCACATTGTTATTCCTGCACTGCATTCAAGAGGGTTCATGGAAATATTTTATCCTCTAGTTTTACCTAGTCAACTTACAACCTTACCACAAGGCTATGGTCAAAGGCTTCCTCTCTTTGATGAAACCTCAGAGATTAGTGCCAGAAAATACCTAGTGAAATTCACTTATTTCATTGATTTATAAGAGATTTATGTCAATGATGAAAAAATGAGGATCATTGGCCAAAGCTTCTTCGGGGATGTAGAAACATGGTTTCGTTCTTTAACTTCCCATTCCATAGCAAATCCAGAGAAATTAAATAGTTATTTTTTAGCTAGATGGGAAGTGAAAAAAAATCCACTTCAGGCTCTTTCCAAATACGAAAACTTAAAAAGAAATCCTAATGAGCATGTTCAGGATTTTACTGCTCGCGTTAACGGGGTATACAACTCAATCCCCAATGATATGAAGCCTCCTCTAGGTTTGGATATCTTTCAATATCTGGATTCTTTTCTTCCTGATATGGCATACAAGCTCTGATGAAGAAGCCCTGTAACACTTGAGGAGATGGATAAAAATGCAGTTAGGGTCGAAGAAAATTTGATGATAAAAAATAAAAGACCAAAGGTGAAAGAAAGGTGACAATTAAAGAGGAACCATCCACATCCTCTGATGCCAAATCGTATACCTTGATCAGTATTGTATAAATAATGGTGGATAGAATTTCTATCACTGAAAGGAAATCATAAACTTTAGTTCATAATCATAATTTTCGAGGTCAGCAACAATAGCCTCAGTTTAGGATTAAACAGAGGAAACAAAGATCTCCAGAGCAACTAGGCCAAAGCAGATCCACACTCCTTTGTAGTATAATTATGCTCAAGGGGTTGAAGAGGAAGATGATATTGTAGAAGAGAACCATTTCTTCACAGAAGATGGAGAACATATCTTCCTTACATAGGATGAAGAATACATTGTGTTATAACTCAGATTTTCATTGAAGTTGTTGGGAAGAGGAAAGGGGTCCGAGGTAACCACAAACCAACTTTAGGTACAGAATCTAGCCAATCTGTACCCAAAGAGGGCTCTCTCTTTAAGTTTTAGCTTTGTTTTGAAAGATATTAGGCTAGTTATGAAAGTTTAGGGATTTTGATTGTGTTTGGGTGGTGGAATTCAATAGCAAAGGGGTAGGACTGAGTAGTTTAGGACATTGGGCTAACGGAGTCAAAGAAGATGGATTAACTAGGTTTGATTTATTAACAAGGGAGGGTTTCACAGGGAAAGGTAATCAAATAGGGAACAAATAAATAATTAAAATAAATGGAATGGACTCAAAATGGGTGAAGCGAAATTAAGAATCCTTCAACCTATTCGAAAGAGGGAACTTTGAATTATTATTAATAAAGGGAAATTAAGAATTCTTTACCAAATAATCAGAATGAAAAAACTAGGAAACATGAGCAATTCAAAATTCACTGTTCATACTAGTTCAAAGGAAAACATTAAGAATAACAACGATTGAAAACAGCTTGCACTCAAGCACTTTCTAAATTATTCCTTTTCATTTATCATTCAGATATGAAACATAAATGTTATAATAAACAAAAAAACTCTAAAACATAAGGTATAGAAGACTTATTGATCCGATGTCTGACTCAAGAATCTTGTGAAAAGTCCTTTGCATCAATTCTTTATCCAGCTAGCCATACAAAATTTGTCGAACAACACTTTATTCCAAAATAATCAGTATTACAGCAAAGTCTAAGAATCCACCCTCAATACTCCAATTGAGGGAGTATTTATACAAAAAAAATTACAAAATAATGTCTCCTAACATAGTAAGATATATTTTAGGATGACTCATGAATAAGTTACAAGAAAATAGAGACAAATAGTCTCGTAGATAGGAGAAAAGGTAAACAGATGTTGTGTTGTTCCTATTTTTGTGAGTATGCTGGAGGTAGGCCCTATGATTTGGCTTGTTGTTGTCTTCTTTGGTAACTCTGTGCTGGCTGCCCTATTTTTACTGATACTCTTTATCTGTACTAATACACTTTGACATGTTTGATCTTTGTTTATCCTTTTTACCATTACTTACTGTAGTAAATAACCAAATTCATCCAAGGATATTTTTACAAAATGTCCAACATATCTTCCCACCATTGTGCTTCTGGTATTCTGGTTCTTTGAAGATTTCTCAGGGTCTCATCAGTTTCTGTGTATCTGAAAAAGGTAGGCTCAATTGGAAATAAGTGCTTTACCTCATGTTCAACATAGAACAAGTTTTCTAGACTGTCATAAAGAACTCCACCTGTAGGCAACGCTTTTGCTGCTGATGAACTTGTTGATGGACCCGCCTGGTTGTTTGCATATTGATTCAATTTCTCAACATAGTTTTGATGACTCATTAGTTTATCATGAATAACTAAAGGACTTGGCAACCCTTTACTCTGAAAAATATCAAATATTTTCGTAAAAGCATTGATTTCTTCCTGCATATCATGGCAACTTCTTTCCAAGTTTTGCATCAGAGTTCTTTTGGTAAAAACCTTTTTTACTTCCAAAATTGTCCCTGTTCTATCTTGAATGCCCAGATCTTCAAGATGATATTTGTCCTTGGTATTTAAAAACTGTATGAGCTTGCTAGCTTCTTCAGGCATATTTCCTAATTCTTCCCTTCCCTCTTGAACTTCTTCTAGAGCTAGTTTAACTAAATCAATTTGTTCATAAATTATTTGGATTGATGGTCAAACATCATTTATTGATTGAGTGATGTTGGCCCAAAGAATTCTATTGACTTCTTTCAAAGGTTTCTCAAATGTGAGATCTTTTTCTAATGTTTTCACCAAATTTTCTAACCCTTTGATCTCTCTTATCTTTTCTACAACATTTATCTTTGAGAGATCATACTTTTGTTCCAAGGTAGTAAATTGTTCCTTTACTTTTTGGAGTTCTATATCTTGGAGCTTCAATTCCTCCATTGATTTTATTAGTTCCTTTGTGCTCAAATTAGCAGTGTTACCCTATGCTAGTTCTGCTGACTGCTTTTTTGTTGTTGTACCTATGACCACTTCTGCTATGGCTGCTGGAATTTTTGGTGCTAGTGTTGTCCCCAGTGTAGAAGGGATTGTTGTTGAGACTACTGGTATCACATCGGGAGGCTAAGAGGTCGACTCTCCCTGCTTGTCCTTTAATGCTTTTTCAAGTTCTTGCTTAGTCTCATCCAGTCGTTCATTAAGTTTTAAGAGCAAATCCATCAGCTCTTCTTCAAATTTTTTCTTTATGACCTCAGTATTCTGTGGATGCCTTGAAGGTGGTAGCTTTATTTGTTTCCTTAGGGCAACAATATCTTCATCTTTCTTTTTTATTAAGGCTTTTGTAGCCTTAACATCTTTGGGATCATGACCCAATATAATAATTATTTCTTCTAAAGACTTTATTTTTGTTATATTTGGATTGGGAGGAAGCTTTTTCCAGTTGCAGTAGGGTAGTTGTATTATCAAAGGAATTTTGTAACCTTTGGGCCATCATTTCCTTACTAGTCAAGGTTGAATAAATCATTTCTCCAGTTTGTTCATGCAATTCAAACTGATCCAAAGGATAAATATCCTTTACCATGACTTCAAAATTGGTTCTAAGGTAGTCTTCTGCTATTTGAGGCTACTGCACTTTAGGCTTGAAATGTCTCATTACCATTTTACCTTCATTGATGTCATAGGCTGACATCAATCTCTGTTGATTTGTGGGGGCCATCTTCAAATATTGATTATAAACTTGATGTCTCAATGGATCATTTATGGCTTTTATGTCTATAAATGTCTTCTTGATATCCCAAGCGTCCTTCACTGGTGGTCTAAAGGATGACACCTTTGTATTTTTTTGTCTTTCTAGCTCCTTTATCTATGAGCTGGTAGAAGTCCCACTAACTGGGAATTTTTGTTGGCTGTCTACTCCTCTCCTTTGACTATCAGTGGTCTCTTCAAAAATTTCTTCTTCTGAGAGGGGATTTAATCTTTGCCTTTTGGTACCAGGCTATTCTGAAGCTCTGCTGGCAGGGTTAGCTATTTCACTATCTATATTTTTACTTTTTTCCTCATTTAGGGGAGTTTGCAAGATTGGAGGTTCTACCATATTGACCTGAGTAGGAGAGGTCTGCATTTGGGCCTACTCCTTGGAAGTTTCAGGTTGCTCAGACATTGTGGATTGCTCTGTGGCCTGTGTACTTGTTTTTTTTTCCTTACCTTTGGATTTTGTTGTGGCTGGTGTGTTGGTTTCTTGTGAATGTTGCTAACAGGTTCCAGCAGAGGAGGGACAAATCCCTGATCTTTGTACCTACCCAAAATAATCCAGGTCAAGTATTTTCTCAAGATCTCTCATAACATTATCAACATCGACCTGTTCACTATCCTTTTCTACTAAGGTCCCTTCCATCCATTCATCCATGTTTGCAAATTGTTCAATCTATGGAATCCTATGGTGAACGTATGGTGACAATCTGTTCTTCATTCTTTTATCACATATACAGTTGTTAGGGTCATATGGTACCCACCAAAAAATATTTTACAACGTAAGATAATCTTCCAGAATTATTTCTGCTTCTTTCCATGCATCTCTACTGTTACAGACAAAAGGGCCTAACTGAATCTTGATTCTAAGCTGAGCTTTCTTCTTGGCATTATAAAAATGGACCAGGTCTGAATTTATCATTTGCCTAAAATATTCCAAGACAAAGAGCCTCATTGGAACATAATTTGGTAGCTTAAAAGGGCAGAGCTCACACCCATATATCCTAATTTCTGTATGGTTCTTGTATAGATACCAATCACCTATCCTATATTGCTTGGAGAGCTGGAGGATTTTCTTCATATCACTATTAATCCTAGGAGGGGAAACTCTTGTTAATAAGGTGGTTGTTGGCTAAAAAAATAGGTAAAAGAATTCATTGTATGAGTAAGGGGACTTAATGGAACTATGGAAGACTGCAGACCAGAAGATTACATACCTTGGATTTCCTCTGGTGTCAAGTTTCATGACAGGGAAGGGGAAATTTCTGGCTGATAATAGAGCATAAGATGGTATATAAAAGTGGAGTACTTGAAAACTCTTTCATTTTCCAGTCTCATGAATTGGTCGTGAATCTTGTTAGCAATGTAAGAAGCAAAGTCATATTTGACAGTAGGGGGTTGTCCAGGAGTAAAAATTGACAACAACACTAGGTTTATCTCATCAATGTACTCACTAGTGTTTAATCCCATTATTAAAGATAACATATCCACTATAAGTCTGCCCATATCTGTGAAAAAGGTATGTCCATAAGGAGGGGGGCCTTTGGGTTGATGTTTTTGTAGCATGAAAGTTTGATAGAGGCGATTCAGTTCTTCTTGGGATAATTTTGTAAATTTTTCAAGTAAATCTCCAATGGAAAGGGGAGTCAGGGCTTGACCAGGATGAAATTGTAACATTTCATTGATGGATTGAACAGTTATTGGAAAAATAATTGTTTGAATTGGGGACATAACTGCTCCTTGATTAGGGTCATAATTGGCATGACAGTGATAAATTATTTCAGGAAAGATATGAATTGAGGGTATAAAATACATAGGAAGATTGGATTCCCACAGTCCAAAAATATCAGAGCCATTCAGGCAATTATCTCTGCTTTGGCAAAATATTCTCAGGGGATTTTCGCTAAAGGTGAGGTATTTTATCTGGAAGTCCCTATCTGCTAGAGGAAGATAGTCTAAATCTTTGTGGGGAGCATTCAAGGGTGCAATAGTCAAAGCCACAAGGGTTTCCATTTCTGGTTCTTGTGGATTCAGAAAGGGATTTGGGTTTTCAGTGGAAAATGGGAAAATTTACAGGTCTGGGAACTCATGTGGTGAAACAAAGACCGAATTATACTATATTTTAATCTTTTTCTATGGAATTAGAGTGTAAAACCAAGACTTGCAGGGTTTCGGCGGAAATTGGATAAATACCTATGAATAGTGTGAAAACAGGTACAAGCAATAGCTAACAGGTTCTAGACTGGTTCAACTGCAAATTTCTTAGCAAGGTGGTAGTTGACTTTGAAGTTCTTTGCATGGGAACACTGGTTGCAGTATAGAATGATGAAAATGACGTTTGTTTGTTTTATTAACAAAGTCTAGGTTGGCAGGGGTTTTTGTTATTCGGGTGGATGGCGTGTGTAGGAAATGTTGTTTTGTCGTATGCAGAGGGTGGTAAGCGGTATGATAATGCACCGCTTTTGGGGACGGGTAGTATTTGGCCGAGAGCCAGCGATTCCATAGGTTTTGCGATGCGTGGCGGGGCACTTTTCACAAAACCATTCCATGATCGCACATTAACGTTCGGTCGTGGAGAGCCATGGATATGCACGATACCCATTGGATGTGGGGGGCTTGATCAGATGGCTATCGCGAAGGCGAGGTGACGGGAGGTCGGGGCTCTTAATTAGTTACATATTAACTAATTAATCCCAATTAGTGTTGTACTATGGTTATATTTTAACCAAGGGGAGGGATATGTAAAATTTGGGGATTTTGTATAATTATAGTAATACGGGAATGGGTAGATTTTATAGGGGAAATAAATAATATAAGTTAAAAGTTAATATGTCATAACGAATGAAAAAGCACTAAGTATAAAAGCATTAGGATTGTGTATTTAACTTAGGCTGAAATGAAAAAGGGTTTTTATGGGATATTGTGTAATTTTCCTAAGTAAAATAGGATTTTACTTAGGAAAAGACTTATGGAAGTAAATGAATGACTTATGGATGGTTTTAATTACTTAGGATTTTGAATTATTGGACCAAGGGTCTAGTCCCTCTAGAAGTCAGAGAAATGCTCTGAGCTCATCTAATATTCAAATGCCTTAGTACTTAGGGGAAATTAGTGAAATTTCAAGGGAATTATGAGAAGGGGAGTTAATCATTTGACCTTGTTTTGCTTGAAATTCTTCCATTGTAATGTCTACCTTGCATTTGTGATGAAATTAAATATTAAAAAATTTAGATTCATTATCCATCACATGTAATTCTTCAAAATCATCTACCTACCCTACCTACTTTAACCTAACATTTTTTCTTCTTTATTAGGGTGCACTTAGACTGGCAAACCCTTATCACACTTTCTTTTCTTTTACATGTAGAAATCTATCTGAGTCTAACCTTATTACATCCAAGGGCTCAGATTAAGCTGTTGAGCTCCTTTTATTTACTCTACCTATCTACTTATCTGCCAAGATTAAACAGTTTGGTCAGATTTTATTCTCTATCTCTAAAACATAAAATTCAAATATGAACAAGCCAAGCTTAAGCTGTTTGACTGTTCACTAATTGTGGCATAAGATACAAGTTGCACACAATTTGTTTATTACATAAGAGCAAAAAGTAGTGGCATTTAGACTTGCACACTTTCCTTGGCCTTTCTTTTGGTGGGGTTCATTTTCTTTTACTTTTTTGGCCATTTTATTCTTTTCACCCTTTGATTTTTCTTTTAGGGTATACCCTCTTTACACTTTTTTATTTTTTTTTATTTTTTGACAATATGGAAAACCTTTGCAATAAGGAAAGGTATGAACATATTACATAGCCCATCAAGTCAATCATGATATATGACACCTATTGATATAGGAGCCTAACACTGGCTCCACTTGGGGATTGCTTTTCTTGGTGAAAAGTCAAGAACAACAGGTCAGTTGGCCTCATAATGAGTTTGGCTGAACTATGGAATATTCTTCTGCTTGTTGCTTAATTTTATGTATGACAGTGATACTTCTAAAGATTAGGGCCTTCTCTTCGGGCTTCAACTCCACCAAGTTACTATCTAATCAAAATTGTGACATTACAAATGCTATAGTATGTACATGTTAAAAATCCGGATACATTAATAAGTAGGATCAAAGTAATGTTTCAACATTGGACCATTAACTGGCCCATCTTCCGTTTTTGTACCATCCAAGTTTTTCAAATAATATGTATTGTTTCCTTGTAAGGCATAGATAATATAAGGTCCTTTCCACAGGAAGTCAAACTTCCCGTGTTTTCCCTTATCCTCTCTTCTGGAATCCCATCTTAACACTTTGTTTCAAATTTGTAAATCTTCTGCCTTGGTTCTTTTATCAAATATATTCTTAAGCTTCTCCTGCAATACTTGGGATCTTTGATATACTTCCTCTCTAGTCTATTACAGATTGATGGTCTAGATTATCCTTCCTTGAATATCATTAGGTTCAACCTGAGCTTCTTGAAGTAATTTCATTACAGGAACTCCTAAATATGAAGGAAATACAACCTCCATGCCATAGAATAACTCATAAGGACTGGTCCCAATATATTTTTTGGTGGTGATTCTGTCTACCCATAGTGCATTTGTAAGTTTCTTGTGCCAGTTTTTCTTGTTTTCCTCCAATAATTTTTTAATAATATTAATGAGACTCTTGTTGGAGGACTCAGCCAATCCATTACCTTGAGGGTAATAGGCTATGGAATGGGCTAAGGTGATATGGTATTTGTTATATAAACTTATCATCTTCTTGGATTTTAAGGCAACAACATTGTCAGTTATGATTTTATCAGGACAACCAAATCTAGATAATATGTTGGTTTCTAGGAATCCTATGATCACAGTGTCATTGGCTTGTCTGGAAGGAATAGCTTCTATCCATTTGGTGAAATAGTTCGTGGCAGTGAGGATACATTTGTGTTGGCCAGAAGAGGGAGGATGGATTTCTCCAATGAAGTCCAGGCCCCGTTTTTGGAAGGGTTTTTCAATGGAAATTGGTTTCAGGGGTAAAGGTAATAGTTTTATCTTGCCTTAAAAAATTTGACATTTATGGAAAGTAGTGACAAATTTCTTTACATCAGTGAACAAGGTTGGCCAATAAAATCTAGCCCTTAGGATCTTGTTTGCAGTTGATTTCCAATAAAAGTGTCCACCACAGTCTCCTGCATGAAATTATTGGAGAGCCTTGTTAGCTTCTTCTTTTAATAAACAATTCAATAGAATACCTTCATGATTTTTCCAAAAAGGAACATTATCTAAAATACAAAACTTTGAAGATGTCATCTTTAAAAAAAATTTATTTGTTCTGGATAACCTTGGAGGAGCTTGCAGGTTTAATAGTACATAAATTATATCATCATACCAAGGTGAATCTAAGAAGGCCTGACTGATTTGTGGAGTCGCCATCTCCTGTTCGTTATCCAGTTCATTAATGTCCAGGGCTTGACAATTTGTTTATGTCATGAGCTTGGCCAATCCCTGTCGTTTTATAAGCTTTGTAGGTTTTATTTCAATATCATACTCTAATATGGTAGCAATCCATTTACCTCTTTTTCCCTCAATTCCATCCTGAGTTAGGATGTCTTTGACGACAACATTTGGTACACAGGCTATCACATGGGAATACAATATGTAGACTCTAAAGTCTTTAGTGGCTTTTACAAGTGAAAAAGCTTGTTTTTCCATGATGTTGTATTTTAATGATGCATATCTTAGTGCTTTAATAAAAGAGGCTATAGGTTTCTGACATCCTTGATCATCCTTTTGTAATAAAACAACTGCTATAGTGTGGTTTGATGCAAATGAAAATATTATGAAGTCTCTATCAAATTGTGGACTTGTAAGGACCGGTGTTCTGGTCAAAGCCATTTTAATTTCTTCAAATTCTTGTTTGGCTTCTACTATCCATTTAATACTTGAATCCTTTTTTAACATATTATTAAGAAATCTAATTAGTTCAGCTAAGCTAGATATGAATATTCTCAAAAAAATTATTTTTCCTAAAAAATCTTGAATTTCTTTGACACTTCTAGGGTGAGGTATCTACAGTATATATTCTATTCTAGAAAGATCAATTATAATTCCATCTTTGGAGATGATATGGCCCAAGAGTTTCCCTTATTCTAGACCAAACAAGGACTTCTTTGGATTCAAAGAGATACCATATTTTCTGCATTTTAGGAATACTTGTCTGAGATGGTCCAAATGCTGCTGATCTGATTTAGAAAAAACAGTTAAGTCATCCAGATATATACCAAGAAAATCATGAATTTCTTTTGAAAATGCTATGTCCATTGCTCTTTGGAAGGTTGATTCTGCATTTTTAAGTCCAAATGCCATTTTAACATACTTGAATGTGCCCCAAGGTGTTGTGAAAGCCGTTTTTTCCTGGTCATCAGGATGAACCAGAATCTGGTTATATCCGAAGAACCCATCTAGAAGTGAAATCCTAGAAGCACCTACTAGCCTTTGTAAAATGTGATGCATCTTGGGTAAAGGGTAATTATCCTTCAAAGAAACCTTATTTACATTTCTTAAATCAACACATAATCTGATTTCTCCAGTTTTCTTCCTAGTAGGTACTAAATTAGACACCCACTCTAAAAACCTAATGGGAACAATTATCCCTGCTACATACATACGTTTGATTTCTTTTTCAATTAAGGGCAGTAGTAAAGGGTTCATTCTTCTAAGTTTTTCTTTGAATGGTTTCTGATTTTCTTTCAGAGGTATCATATGTTGAATTATAGAGGTGTCATATGATTTCAAGTCTTCATAGCTCCAGGCAAAGATATTCTGGAATTCTCTCACTAATTCAACATATTTTAGTTTTTGGTTAGGGGGCAAAGATTTAGATAACTTTATCATTTTTGGATTTTATTCAATCCCCAAGTTATATTCCTCAATATCTTCTTTTAATGGTTCCATCTTAGATTTCTTTGGAATATCATTAGAATCAAAGAGATCTTCCAGAGGAGTTAATCCTTTAGGCAAAAAATTGTCTTTTAAATTAATGACTTCATATTCTTCTTCCATAATCTCATCAACATCCATTTGTTTAAGGTCCTGCATTTCTTTGTTGGTGAAATTTGTTGGATGAAGCATTTGAATTACACTTTCTTCTGAAATGTCTGTTTCTAGCTCATTTGTTTGATCAAATTCAATAATTGTATGTACATCTATGTTACTGTTAGAAAATTCTTTATCTAAAGTCAGGAAATTGTTAATCTGCTCATCACTTTCAAACACTTGCCAGTTCTTTAAATTGTCAGGTATGGCTGGTCTGTGTCTAATATCAGCTGTGAACTGATGATTAGGTTTAAATGGTAATTTGCAGGTGCTAGAAAACATTGCCAGACTATGGGTGTGCAAGTTGTGTTTTATTGGGATTTTAGCAAGATGAGTTTCCAGAAAAGTATTGAGTATCTCTATAATTGTTCCTCTATAGTATCACAATCTGGGATTGTTTATTAGATACTTCCCTTTGATCTGTTGAATTATTAAATCAGAATCTTCTATGACAAATACTCTAATTGCCCCTAATATTTTGACAAGTTTAAGACCTAGCAAAAGAGCTTCATATTCTGCCATATTATTGGTGCATTTAAAGTTTAATCCGTAGGCATGGCCTTCAGCATGATCATTTTCAAGGTTGTGCACCAAAAATCCTGCTCCTACTCCTAATTTGTTAACTGAACCATCATATTATAAGTTCCAAAGAACTTCATGTTCATAATTGGTATCAGGAATCTCAGGAACTTTTTTAACAGTGAGATCTAGTTTTTTACTTTCTTCTAGTTTCTCTTGGGTATTTGATGTTTCATTGTTCTCAGAGATTTCCTGGATTTGAACACTAGATTTTTTATTTGTAATTTCTTTTGGTTATGATGCTAGAAATTCTAATTCAGTGGGAGGATCAATTTCAACATTATAAAGAATAAATGAATCCATATCAGAGTGTACTGAGTAGATGGGGAAATTTTCGGGTTCCTCCTGACTACTAACTACATATTTCATTAAAGTTTCTCTGTATGGTTACTTAGGGTGGCTGAACACTGAAATAGTAATGTATCACATGTCCAATTGAAGAGATCCTTGAAGCTTTGCACCCCAAGATCTGGACAATAACATGCCATACTTTGGAGGAATATCTGCTACTACTATGTCCATCAAGATTGTTTTTGCAGGGTATTGAACCACTGAAACACACAAGTCTTTGATTAATCCTAAATATCTCACCTGAATTGAATCAAAATAAAATAGGTCTTTGTATGGCCTAGTGATATCTAGGTCTAATTTCTCCATTACAGATTTGGGCATTAGGTTGTGAGATGCCCTGGAATCAAACATGGCATTATGAAGTATTTTATCATGTATGTTTAAAATTACATAGAATGGAGGAGTTCCTCCATTTACTAGTTTTCCATTTACTTTAGGGCCAAAGAGTAATTTAGGCTGGTCATCAAAAACGTTTACTGAGTCTTCACTTCCAGTTATCTTGAGTGATCTATTGATTTGAATTCAGTAAACATCATGTTTAGCTAATTCAGACAATGGAACAACTATTTTTAATTTGCCTACTTTAGTCTCTAGATTAAAAGGTTTTTCAGTTTGAGTTCTTGTATTTTAGAGATGTGGATTCTCTTTATCTTCTGTATTTTCTATATTTTTCTCCTTCTCAGGAGTGGGGTTATGAGCTGAGGTTGTTTCGAAATCAACTTCTGGAGGTTCCTCTACATTTCCTTTGGGAGGAAGAGTATTGGAGAGTTGTCTGTTATTAGGTTGATTATTGGATACATCTTCAATAATTAGGTTAGCAGGATTAGGATATGATCTAGACAAAATATGTACAGGGGTAGTATTGGTTTTACCTTTGAGGGGATGTTTTGTAGATTTCTATTTATTGGTTTTAGGGACATCAATTCTTCTGCTCCTCAAATTATATTGCTTGTGGACTTCATAAATGGCTGTATCATATCTGTCCCTGAAGTCAAGTGATTCTCCTGACTGAGTTTGGAATTGTTTGAGAATGTGAGCTTCTTGATCCTCTTGGGTCAAGAAAACTTGTTGTTCATTATTGAGTCCCATTAAGCTTATTTGAGTATCTTCTATTGATTCATCAGAATTTGAGCCTTCAACATAATTTTCCTGGAATGGGGGCTTAATTTTTTGGTCATGAGTAGTCTTTCCAGTGTTTTGGTTTTGGTTCTTTCTGAAATTTCGATTTCTCCTAGTATTGCTCGGTTAACCATCCCAAGGAGATTTCATTTCAATTGTTTCTACTTTATCTCCTAGCCTATCCATTCCTTTAATAATAACATCCAATTTCTGTTCAAAGGCTGAGGATTCTTCTTTTAATGGTATCCTCCTTTCACTTCTGGCTTTAGTTCGTTTGGATATCAGGTTGGCTTCAACACTGACAGCTATACTTTGCATATCTTCTAAATTCCGAGGAGATCTTTCCCTAAGCTGGTATGCCATATCAGAATCAAATACATCAGGGAATTTGATTAATACTAAATCTGGAGGAGGTCTAAGGTTTTGAGGGATAGCATTGTAAACATTATTGAACCTAGTGCAGTAATCTTGCACAGTTTCTTGTGTTCCTTTCTTCAGGTTTTCATATCATGATAAGATTTGGAGAGGATCTTTCTTCTTTTCCCATCTGTTTAAACAATGTTCTATAAAGAGCTTCTAGGTCATTGATATTGTTTGTAGGAAGGGCTCTAAACCAGGTTCAAACTTCTCTAGTTAGAATTTGAACAAATATTCTCATTCTTACATCATCTACATCTATTTGATATATTCCAAAATAATCAGTCATTTTTTTAGTATGCTGTTGTGCAGTGTAGGTACCAGAACCATCAAATTGAGTGATTTTACTTTGGTAGTCTTGGGGCATAGCCCCTGGATTTACTAGTAATACCAAGGGAGCATATTTTTTTTCCATTGCAGTAGGTAGTGATAAAACAATAGCCGAGGTTGATCTAGGAGTGGTGGATGGAGGGGTAGAAGGGGTGGTTTAAGGTTGAGATGTTTGAGGAAATGTTGATGAACTTGGAGAGGCTGTAGTGATCACTGAAAGATTTAGTGTTCCTTCAAAGGGAAGCTCAGATTGTACGGAGTTCTGCAAATGTTTTTCAAGATGTGAAGTTGTTGAACTTTTAATTAAACTGAGAGGGGGGGGGGGGGGGTGAATCAGTTTAATGCATTCCTGATATTTTAAAACTTTTAATTAAGCTATTTACACCTTCATTTCATATCCAATTTAATGTGCAAGTAATATTAGAATGCAAGCAGAAATTATTAGTTTAATATAGCAGTAGACTTAATATGAGAGTTGCAGGTATTAAGAAGATGATACATATCAGATTCAATACATAACTATCAAGCACAGAGACACCAGATATAAGTGGAAACCCATAACGGGAGAAAACCACATCTTATTATTGTTGTGATGCAAAGGCAAGCTCCTACTCCCTCTCACCACTGTTTTTCTGCAGGCACCAACCTACAGGAGGCTCCAACCTCAATTCTGCAAGCTACAACTTGCAAGGAAGCATCAACTCCCTTCAATTTTTTTTAGGCACCAACCTACAGGAGGATTCAACCTTTGTCAGCTACAACTAACAGCTATTAAGCTGAATGTTTGCTGATTTACTCCAGATATCAACTCTGTTCTGTATCAGCTCTTCTTCTCTTAATCTTCTCTTCTTTATTCTTCTATATTCTGCATTCTCTATATCTGCTCTCTCTCCCTTTTTTTTTTTTTTGAGCTTATCAAATTGATCTTATATAGGAATTCTCACAAGACTGTTTGTATTCCTCTAGGAATTTGAAATGAATGGTCATACCTCTTGGTCTTCTTCTTTCTCATTTCTTTGTCCAACTCAATTTAAAATCATACTAATATGTACAATATTTCATGCTACAGTGGAATTTTTGTCTTTTCTTTAGGATACTTGCCTTTGCATCACAAACAATAAAAAATTAATTACAACATTTACTTTCACATTTTAATTACATATTTCAATTTCACTCAGCTCCTTTTCCGAATTTTGGCTTTATTGGATTTGTCTTTTCCTGTTGCTGTTAAGAACCTGTTCTGCATACCTTGGTTCACTGTACTTGTGTGCACCTGTGAATGTATACCCGTCAAACCTGTAATCTCAGTTTATCTCTGCATGCTCTCCTCTTCTTTTTCCTTTTCCATAATTTGCATTTAAGTTTTCATGCTCAATCATATTCCAACCCAGGAAATATCTCTCTCTGCACTTATTCTATGCTGGCAATTTCAATTAAGGAAGGCTAGCTATTTTCTCGGTTGGCACTCAGATAATAATCAACTCAAATAAGTCTGGTTTATTTTAATATCTTAATTCATAGAATTAAGATATAACTTCAACATCCCTCTATAGTTATATCCCGACAGCCCATTGCATATACCTAAGCGCCAACTTCGCATTACAACCTTCATATGAAACATTATTTGAACCATATAAATTACCCTAGACACTTACATATATTAATCCATGTAAATTATCGTAATATCTCCATATATGCCCTCATAATGCATCGTCTAACTTTAATTAACCAACTCTTTACACATGGCTCCGTCAGACCTTATATTAAGGTTAATATCATGTCGAATAACATTTATAAACCAATTTCATATATATACATGACCCCGCCAGGCCCAAAATTCAATCAAACGGACGCGCCATACCTTGGTTAACATCCGGTTCTTCCATTAAACTTTCCGCATCTCCACCAGCTGAACACCTTCCGATTTCCCTCCTCCGAATCAATGGTTCTCATGCATTTCGCTCGACTTCTTGGTTTGAAAGTTAACGCGCGAAGGCGCAGGTTAACGAGTGGTATTTGAATAGTGGCCTAGACACGTGGTGTATGATCAATGGAATCACTGCGAAATCTGTAAAACCACCTCACAGTTGAAAGGTGGTGCGGAATGGGAAATCCGCCCTTCATGAAACCGCTCGTGGTTTTCACCCCTTCCACTGTTCTCCGGTCAAGGTTCCGCCTCTCCCGGTTCCGTTATATAATTCAACCCACCTTTTCCCTTTACTTCCGCCTGCTTATATTTCTTCAGCACTTCTGGTATAAATCTCCGTCCGTCCTCCGATTTCTTTGCCCATATTTCAATGTATTGTCGTATTGTTAACCCCAAAACTCATGGGATAATCAATACCACAACATCATTGGCTACCAGAGTTCAGAGATTGAGCCATTACACATAGTCAACACCTTTCATCACAATTTTCCACCGTAATTTATCTTACTGGTAACTACAGGTATGGCTACACATAACTAATGACTTTCAATAGGCATCAATTTATTCCAATCCCACACAGAATCACGGCTCATAGATTCCACATAGTCAATTTGTGTTCCACTGCGGGTTCAACGGTCTATCCACACATAACCCTCGCCACAGAGTTTATTTATTCGACACAAAAACCTCGCCACAGAGTTTATTTACACACCATACCTCAAAATTGCACACTACAGCATCATAGACCCATTTAGACCCCCAATTACAGAATCTCATGTAATGCAAAACTTCTTCACTACTCTGCACCTTGAATAGCTCTTTACATCAATTCATTTCCTTTACTTCCTCTGCTTTTTATTTGCTGCCTCTGATTTTTCTCTGCTGCCTCTGCTTCTTCTCTGCTACCTTTGTTCTTTGCTGTCTCCTTGCAACTATTCCTGTCTCTGCATCTGTTACCTCCTTTTCCATCAATGACAACATTTCCAATAGTCTCCCCCTTTGGCATTGATGATAATACTTTTTCTCTGTTTTCATGCTCTTTCTGTTGTTGTTTGCTTATCCTCCCCCTTTAACGTCAATGGCAAAGGGCTGCTTTTTGCATTTCCTATCCTTGAGTTATGTTTAGGCCCTCTTCTGCATGCTGCTCCATAGTGATGTAAAAGACTTGTTGAGAGAACACTTTGAATTTGAATATACACTGTAAATTGATACAGTTCTAGGATAATAGCTTGGTGTTCTTTTGCTTTAATCCTTTGAACCTGAGGACCTGATTCATGCTTTCCTTGCTGGCTGTTCTCCCCCTGGAATGATATTTTCGTTTTGTTCTCCCCCTGAAATTTTGCTTTCTCTTTATATCAGAGAGTAGCATCTGCAGATACTACCCCTAGTTTATCTCTCAAGTATTCTAATGGTTCTCTTGCAAGTGGTTTAGTAAATATATCTGCTCTCTGTTCTTTTGTTGGTACATAGTCTAGTTTTTCTATCTTTTGAGCCACTTGTTCTCGGAGGAAATGATACTTGATTGGTATATGTTTATTTTTTGAGTGAAGTACAGGATTTTTAGATATACTTATAGCACTTGTATTATCACATTTGATTTAAATAGGCTCATCAATGCTTACCTTCATGTCTTGAAGAGTTTGCTTCATCCACATGACTTGTGTACAACATGCTGCTGCTGCTATATATTCTGCTTCAGCTGTAGACAGAGAGATGGATGTTTGTTTCTTACTTAACCATGCAACTAGGCTTTCTCCTAGATAGAATGCACCTCCACTTGTACTTTTTCTGTCATCCACACAGCTAGCTCAATCTGCATCTGTGTATGCTGTTAAAGTGAAGATTTTTCCTTTAGGATACCAAAGCCCATACTGTGTAGTTCCTTGTAGATATCTGAATATTCTTTTGACTGCAAGAAGATGATTTTTTTTAGGTGTTGCTTGATATCTAGCCACTAGTCCTAACGCTAGCATTGATGTCACGGTCTTGAAGGCTGTCCAAATACGATGGAAGGCTTCCCTATCATGGATGCATGGGGTTTGGTCTACATCTGCAGGACAAATGTCGATACACGACTTGCATCCGCGTGATCATGGGGGTAGTCACGGGTTTGCAGTCCTCCATTTTGAATCTTTTATTTTCTTTTAAGTATTTTTCTTCGAGAGATGAATGTGCCTGTGTTCTTTTCTTTGAATTTGGAGTCCCAAGTGACGAGTTCTCAATCATAGACATTTCAATTTTTTCATCTCCTTGACCAAACCCTTTTGCTAGTTCATCTTCATTGCTTCCAAACATAATATCATCAACATACACTACAACAATTAGGAGTTCATTTTCATGGACTTTTATATATGAATTGTTGTCTACTCCACCTCTTAAAACCTGTTTTTGCAAAAATATTTATCCGAGTCTTGAGTACCAAGCACGGAAGGTGTTCGATCCATATAGGGCCTTCTTGATCGCACATAGTCTTCTTTGTATGTGTCGGAAGCCTTCACAGTTTGTTCAATGTAGACTTCTTCTTCTAAGTCTCCATTCGAAATGCATATTTTACATCCATTTGATATACTTTGAAGTTTTGGTAGCATACAAATGCAGAAACATTCTGATAGCTTCCATTACGACTACGGAAAATTTTCATCGTAATCCGGTCCTTCAATTTGTGAATATCCTTTATGACAAGTCTGCTTTATTCCTGATTACCAGTCCTTCCTCATTCATTTTATATTTGAATACCCATTTTGAATATGACATTTTCTACGAGTAGGTCTATAGGAACTAGTTCCAATTATTGTTCTTTTCAATTTGTTCTAATTCTTCTTCATTGCTACCCAAGACTTGTCCTTCTTTGACTTCTTCAAATTTCTTTGGCTCTATTTGACCGGCATGGCTATGTATACCTACTTAGTTTGTTCTATTAGCGCCTTCTTGTCTGGACCGCTTCCTTGTCTCCTATGATACGGTTCTTCGGGATGATTCTTACAGTGTATCTTGAGGGGGTTTTTAGAGCTTGCTTCTTGCATATTATTTGTCTTTCTTGTTTCATCATCATTGGTCTTCCTCTTCATGGTTGTCGATGGAATGCGGCATTACTGTATTTAAACATTGTTTGGAAGTTCTCATCAAATCTCACATCCAATACATTTTAATTATTTTAAGAGTCTTGTTGTAACTTTGTACCCTTTACTTTTGGAAGTATATCCTAGAAAAATCCTTCATGTCTGCTCTTGCATCAGAATTTCCCAAGGTTTTTCATCATTATTCTTTATGTAACACCTACTACAAGAAGACCTACAAAATGTTTTATTGAGTGGCTTTCCATGCCATAGTTCATGGGAGTCTTGTCACTACTTGACCTTAAGTGAGCTTTGTTAAGGATATGCTCTTCTTTGTGTTACCTTTACTTCTCCCCGAGAAGGTTTGAGAAATATTATTCTCTTGCATCATAGCTTTGTTGTTGAGCAGGATCTATTTTTCTTTACTTCTCCATTATGTGAGGTGTTCCTACAATAGTGAATTGTTGTTTCGCCATGTTCATTGCATAGGTCCAAACTAAAGTCATCGTAAATTCTCCTCCTCTGTCTGATCTGATACTTTTTAGCTTGCATCAGTTTGATTTTCTTCTAATGCTTTGAATATCTTAAACTTTTCGAGTGCCGATTTGTTCATGAGAAAAGCAACCCATGTCATTCGGAGAAATCATCTATTGCTCCGGCCATGAAGTAGGATTCTCACTTGGTGTCTTAGTTCTTCTGGTCCACACGGATCCATGTGCACAAGGCGGAGTGGTCTTCTTATTTGATAAATCCCCTCTTTGGCACGAAAGGATGTGCAGATACATTTACCCAATTGACAAGATTTGCATATGGTATTATAAGGCCTCTTAATTTCGGCATGTCTCGACGAGGTTTCTTCTTACTTAGTGCGATGATGTGATCGAAGCTTAGATGTCCCAACCTTTTATGCCATAACCATGACTCTTCTAGCTTGCTAAGATGACATGCTTCATCTCCCTCTTTCCTGATGTAAACATTACTCTCTGTTCGAACACCTTGAGGCAGTCTTACTGTTGTGCTTGATGTGACTACACAATCTTATGCTCTAAAAGAGAACTTCGAAGCCTTTATCACACATCGTGGGACTCGGTAAAATTTCTTTCGGCCACATCTACATATAATACATCTTGGGCCTTTCCTGCGGCATTGTCTGTCTTTGGTGATCCTTTTCCCCTTGGTCTTTCACGATTTGTCATTTCAAAAGTGACATTGCCGTTATTTTCATCAAGGTTAAAAACTTGTTTACGTCTCATCATGTTTAGAACGACCTTGTCCAAATACCATTGACTCTTCAAATCTTAAAGCAGTTAAAGCCAAGTCACATTTATTCACCTTCTTTATCCATTGGAGGCCCCCTTTTGTTTGGTATCTTTTGTGAGGTGATGAATTATATCCTTTAGAGAACACTTGGAAGATATATGTCCAACTTGATTGCATATACAACATTTGATTATGTTTTGCGAATTGTGAGCATGAACAAAATTGCTTTGAATCATAAACCTCCTTGAGGTATTGAACATCAGTCTTTATATTGCTACCATTCAATAATTCTATGGCCAGTCACCAATAAAAACAATAACCATGAAATTACTTGCATACACTGATGTAAGTTTCTCTTCCATATGCATCTTTTCTTTGTTGAATCATTCCTCCTTGTATGAAAATATGCAACAATGTGTCGACTTGTGAGACATAACGGGTGGCATTTTTCATAAGGAAGTAAGAATCTCCTTTGATAGCTTCCAAATTTGATATAATCGGGAATATATGATCCTTTCTCTGTTGTCTTAGTATTTGTTACAATCTTTGTTTAATGAGGTTTTCTTGGTCTGTCTTTCTCATTACATGTTTTCTTCCTTTGTAGGAATTATTTGAAATTTGCTTATCGGCCTTCTTTGCTTTCATAAAATATATTTTTGTTTCCTTTTCTTTTCCTTTACTTGATTCTCCTTCACAGCCTATCCGAGTTTTTAGTAGAGATCTTTCAACATCCAAAGATTTCATTCAACTTGCAAGGAACTTGTCATTTGAGAAGGAGTATATAGAGACTTTCGTGGGCACTTTTTAATTTCCTTCTCGAAACGATTTCTTCTTCCGAGCTTCTCTTGTTCTCAGGTTTATCTTTGATTTTACGAAGTAACATATCTTCCATCTTCTTGGCTTTTTCAAGCTTGCAGCCATTTTGCATGAGGACTTCTAAATTTTGATCTTCTTTCACACATTTGAGGAGAATCTCTTTTTGTTTTACGCATTTTAGTTTGAGTGTCAATCTCCTCCGGAGCACTTCTTGCTCCCCCTCAAGATCGACTTCCCCTTCTTTCTTCTTCTTCTAGCCAAAGAGTCCTTCAAGATCTTCTGCTGGCCATCAATAAGAAATTCGGAGGTTCCCTCTTCTCTGAGGGATTTCATCGAGTCTTGGATACCCAATATTTACATCTTGCGAGCATAGAAGGATTTTCTCACTGAATTTCTTTCCTTTGCCAATTCTTTGATGTGTCTTTCTCTGATTCTTGAACTTGATTTCTTACTTTCTTGTGAGGACATTTAGCGGCATAATGTCCAACTCTTCCATGATTAAAGCATTTAAAAGGAAGTTACCTTTGTATCTACATGAGCCTCTATCAATTTCTTGACAAATTTAGCCTCTTCTTCATCGAGACGAGGAATATGTCTTAGTTTTTCTTTCTTCTTTTATGTTTTGAATCTTGCCTCCCTTGTGCCGAGCTATACCTTGAGAGACCTCATCTCATATCTTTGTAAGATTTCCTAGTAGGTGAGGTTTCGTAATTAGTCTCCCAATCGGTGTTTCTTATTGGACACCTTGGGATTGAATCTGGATGGAAGATCTTAGAATATTTGTACAATTATACCTTTAGCATTGTTTCTCAAAGAACTTTCATCTTTGTTAACAATTTACCCATGACTTTTTTAAAGAAGAAATTTTATACAACATCTTCATCGTCATTCATTTTTAAATTTTGAAATTGGAGCTCTATATACTTGAAGTTTGGCACTCAACATTTTTATTTCCCTCATGGATATTCTCTAGAGTGTCCCACATATCTTTGGCGAGTATTAAAGTGCATTATTTTGATAAAATCAAACCACATAGTCCATTTAAGATTGCATTCATTGCTTTTGCATTAGCTACAAGCTTTGTTTAGCTTATTTCTACGTATTAGTTGACTTTGTGACATATCCAATTTCCACAACATCCCAAACTTCTAATCCTAAAGACATTATATAAACTTTCATTCTTATTTTCCAAAAGGCATAATTTGCACTGTAAATAAAGGAGACTTTATTAGTTGAGCTTCCTTCTTGACTTGCCATCTTGAGAACTGGGATCTCCTTTCGGTTATTAGGCGATATACAAGAACTTTCTACGTACAGTTGTTGAACCTTTAATTAAGGCGAGAGGGAGGGGGTGAATCGGTTTAATGCATTCTTGATCTTTTAAAACTTTTCATTAAGCTATTTACACCTTCATTTCATATCCAATTTAATGTGCAAGTAATCTTAGAATGCAAGTAGCAAGTATTAGTTTAATATAGCAGTAGACTTAATATGAGAGTTACAGGTATTAAGCAGATGATACATATCATATTCAATACATAACTATCAAGCAAAGAGACACCAGATATAAGTGGAAACCCATAACGGGAGAAAACCACATCTTATTATTGTTGTGATGCAAAGGCAAGCTCCTACTCCCTCTCACCACTGTTTTTCTGCAGGCACCAACCTACAGGAGGCTCCAACCTCAATTCTGCAAGCTACAACTTGCAAGGAAGCATCAACTCCCTTCAGTTTTCTGTAGGCACCAACCTACAGGAGGCTTCAACCTTTGTCAGCTACAACTGACAGCTATTAAGCTAAATGTTTGCTGATTTACTCTAGATATCAGCTCTGTTCTGTATCAGCTCTTCTTCTCTTAATCTTCTCTGCTTTATTCTTCTATATTCTGCATTCTCTATATCTGCTCTCTCTCCCTTTTTTTTTTTTTTTGAGCTTATCAAATTGATCTGATATAGGAATTCTCACAAGACTGTTTGTATTCCTCTAGGAATTTGAAATGAATGGTCATACCTCTTGGTCTTCTGCTTTCTCATTTCTTTTTCCAACTCAATTTAAAATCATAATAATATGTACAATATTTCATGCTACAGTGGAATTTTTGTCTTTTCTTTAGGATACTTGCCTTTGCATCACAAACAATAAAAAATTAACTACAATATTTACTTTCACATTTTAATTACATATTTCAATTTCACTCAGCTCCTTTTCCGAATTTTGGCTTTACTGGATTTGTCTTTTCCTGCTGCTGTTAAGAACATGTTCTACATACCTTGGTTCACTGTAATTGTGTGCACCTGTGAATGTATACCTGTCAAACCTGTAATCTCAGTTTATCTCTGCATGCTCTCCTCTTCCTTTTCCTTTTCCATAATTTGAATTTAAGTTTTCATGCTCAATCATATTCCAACCCGGGCAATCTCTCTCTCTGCACTTATTCTACGCTGGCAATTTCAATTAAGTAAGGCTGGCTATTTTCTCAGTTCGCACTCAAATAATAATCAACTCAAATAAGTCTGGTTTATTTTAATATCTTAATTCATAGAATTAAGATATAACTTCAACATCCCTTTATAGTTATATCGCGACAGTCCATTGCATATACCTAGGCGCCAACTTTGCATTACAACCTTCATACGCAACATTATTTGAACCATATAAATTACCCTCGACACTTACATATATTAATCCACGTAAATTATCGTAATATCTCCATATATGCCCTCATAATACGTTTTCTTACTTTAATAAACCAACTCTTTACACATGGCTCCGTCAGACCTTATATTAAGGTTAATATCACGTCGAATAACATTTATAAACCAATTTCATATATATACATGACCCCGCCGGGCCCACAATTCAATCAAACGGACACGCCGTACCTTGCTTAACATCCGGTTCTTCCATTAAACTTTGCGCATCTCCGCCAGCTCAACACTGTCCAATTGCCCTCGTCCGAGTCAACGGTTCTCGTGCATTTCGCTCGGCTTCTTGGTTCGATAGTTAATGCATGAAGGCACAGGTTAATGAGTGGTATTTGAATAGTGGCCTAGCCACATGGCGTATGATCAATGGAATCACTGTGAAATCTATAAAACCACCACACGGTTGAAAGGTGGTGCGGAATGGGAAATCTGCCCTCTGTGAAACCGCTCATGGTTTTCACCCCTTCCACTGTTCTGCAGTCAAGGTTCTGCCTCTCCTGGTTCCGTTATACAATTCAACCCACCTTTTCGCTTTACTTCTTCCTGCTTATATTTCTTCATCACTTCTGGTATAAATCTCCGTCCGTCCTCCGATTTCTTCGCCCATATTTCAATGTATTGTCGTATTCAATTCCGCTCCAATGCTCCAGGTTCCGCTACCTATTTAATGTACAGAGGTTCTATCAAACTGTTAACCCCGAAACTCGTGGGATAATCAATACCACGACATCATTGGCTACCAGAGTTCAGAGATTGAGCCATTACACAGAGTCGACACCTTTCATCACAATTTTCCACCATAATTTATCTTACTGGTAACTACAGGTATGGCTACGCATAACTAATGACTTTCAGTAGGCATCAATTTATTCCATTCCCACATAGAATCACAGCTCATGCATTCCACATAGTCAATTTGTGTTCCACTACGGGTTGAACGGTCTATCCACACATAACCATCGCCACAAAGTTTATTTATTCGACACAAAAACCTCGCCACAGAGTTTATTTACACACCATACCTCAAAATTGCACACTAGAGCATCATAGACCCATTTAGACCCCCAATTACAAAATCTCATGTAATGCAAAACTTCTTCACTACTCTGCACCTTGAATAGCTCTTTACATAAATTCATTTCCTTTGCTTCCTCTACTTTTTATTTGCTACCTCTGCTTCTTCTCTGCTGCCTCTGCTTCTTCTCTGCTGCCTCTGTTCTTTGCCATTTCCTTGCAACTGTTCCTGTCTCGACATACGTTACCTCCTTTGCCATCAATGACAACATTTCCAACATAAAAAATTCAAGTTGTAAATCTTCAATAAATTCTGGATCTTGAACCAAGTGGGCCAGCTCAGATTCATAAAAAATTACAAATAAAGAGGTTTCAAATTGCTCATAAAAGGGTTCGTCCTCAAGGTAAATCCACTTCACAGGACATGATATTGATCTAAAGAGAGGCCGAGAACTAGCAGAACTCTCTTGGCTCTCCTGTCTCCTAAGAATTCTGGGGATCACATTAGGATTTTCAAACATAGGTGGTGGATTTGGATCAGGATTAGCCCTGGTGTAATGAGTCCTTTCTGAAGCCAGGTTTCTAGGTGATTTTTTTTTGGTTTTTTTTCTAAATGGAATTAACAATACAACTTCAACAATTTCTTTAAGACGTTTTAGATATTAGATTTAGATTTTCTTAAAGATTTATTTGACTAGAAGAACTGATCAAGTGTTTGAAACCGGATTTTTAGTTCATAAACTAGATCGGAGATAGACTGAAACAGCATTCATTTACTTATGCAATTGCAAAGAAAGAGCAGTTCAAAGGCTACCTGGCTAACTTCAGGCTCCGTCTGTAGTTTACAAAGTAAACAATAGTAACAAGCAAATTATTTGAATCCCCAGCGGAGTTTCCACTATGTTATCACTCAAATTTTCCTTGAAGTTGTTGGGAAAAGGAAAGGGCTCCGAGGTAACCACAAACCAACTTTTAGGTACAGAATATAGCCAATCTATACCCAGAGAGGGCTCTCTCTTTAAGTTTTAGCTTTGTTTTGAAATATATTAGGCTAGTTATGAAATTTTAGGGATTTTGATTGTGTTTGGGTGGTGGAATTCAATAGCAAAGGGGTAGGACACAGTAGTTTAGGCCATTGGGTTAATGGATTCAAAGAAGATGGCTTAACTGGATTTGGTTTCTTAACAAGGGAGGGTTTCACAGGGCAAGGTAATCAGATAGGGAACAAATAAAGACTTAAAATAAATTGAATGGACTCAAAATGGGTTAAGGGAAATTAAGAATCCTTCAACATATTCAAAAGAGGGAACTTTGAATGATTATTAATAAAGGGAAATTAAGAATTATTTACCAAATAATAAGAATGAATAAAATAAGAAATAGGAGAAATTAAGTATTCACTGTTCATACTAGTTCAGAGGAAAACATTAAGAATAACGACGATTGAAAAAATATTGCACTCAAGCACTTTCTGAATTATTCTTTTTCGTTTATCATTAAGATATGAAACATAGATGGTATAATAAACAAAAAAATTCTAAAACATAAGGTAAGGAATACTTATTGATCCAATGTTTGACTCAAGAATCCTGTGAAAAGTCCTTTGCATCAATTCTTTATCCAACTATCCATACAAAATTTGTCCAACAACACTTTATTCCAAAATAATCAGTGTTAAAACAAAGTCTAAGAATCCACCCTCAATACTCCAGTTGAGGGAGTATTTATACAAACAAATTTACAAAAAATATCTCCTAACAATGTAAGATATATTTTAGGATGACTCATGAATAAGTTACAAGAGAATAGAGACAAATAGTCTCGTATATAGGAGAAAAGATAAACAGATGTTGTGTCGTTCCTATTTTTGTGAGTGTGCTAGAGGCAGGCCCTATGATTTGGCTTGCTACTGTCTTATTTGGTAACTCTATGCTGGCTGCCCTATTTTTACTGATACTCTTTATCTGTACTGATACACTTTGACCTATTTGATCTCTGTTTATCCGTTTTACCATTACTTACTATAGTAAATAACCAAATTCATAGAAGAATATTTTTACAAAATGTCCAACATATCTTCCCATCATTGTGCTTCTAGTATTCTGGTTCTTTGAAGCTTTCTCAGGGTCTTATCAGTTTCTGTGTATCTGAAAAAGGTAGGTTGAATTGGAAATAAGTGCTTTACCTCATGTTCAACATAGAACAAGTTTTCTAGACTATCATAAAGAACTCTGCCTGTAGGCAATGCTTTTGCTACTGATGAACTTGTTGATGGACCTGCCTGGTTGTCAGCATACTGATTCAATTTCTCAACATAGTTTTGATGACTCATTAGTTTATCATGAATAACTAAAGGACTTGGCAACCCTTTACTCTACAAGATATCAAATCTTTTCATAAAAGCATTGATTTCTTCCTACATATCATGGCACCTTCTTTCTAAGCTTTGCATCTAAGTTCTTTTAGTGAAAACCTTTTTTACTTCCAAAATTTTCCATGTTCTATCTTGAATTCCCAACTCTTGAAGCTGATATTTTTCCTTGGTATTTAAAAACTGTATGAGCTCGCTGGCTTCTTCAGGCATATTTCCTAATTCTTCCCTTGCCTCTTGAAATTATTCTAGAGCTAGTTTAACTAAATAAATTTGTTCATAAATTATTTGGATTGATGGCCAAACATCATTTATTGATTTAGTGATGTTGGCCCAAAGAATTCTCTTGGCTTCTTTCAAAGGTTTCTCAAATGTGAGATCTTTTTCTAATGTTTTCACCAAATTTTCTAACCCTTTGATCTCTCTTATCTTTTCTGCAACATTTATCTTTAAGAGATCATACTTTTGTTCCAAGGTAGTAAATTTTTCCTTTACTTTTTAGATTTCTGTAACTTGGAGCTTCAATTCCTCCATTGATTTTATTAGATCCTCTGTGCTCAAATTAGCAGTGTTACCCTTTGCTAGTTCTGTTGACTTATTTTTTGTTGTTGTACCTATGACCACTTCTGCTGTGGCTACTGAAATGTTTGGTGCTAGATCTATCCCAAGTGTAGAAGGGACTACTGTGGAGACTACTGGTATCACATCGGGAGGCTAAGAGGTCGACTCTCCCTGCCTTTCCTTCAATGCTTTTTTCAAGTTCTTGCTCAGTCTCATCCAGTCATTCATTAAGTTTTAAGAGAAAATCCATCAGCTCTTCTTCAAATTTTTTCTTTATGACCTCAGTAGTGTGTGGATGCCTTGAAGGTGGCCGCTTTAGTTGTTTCCTTAGGGAAGCAGTATCTTCATCTTTCTTTTTGATTAAGGCTTCTGTAGCCTTAACATCTTTGGGATCATGATCCAATCCAATAATTATTTCTTCTAAAGACTTTATTCTGATATCTTTGTCCTGGGAAGAAGCTTTTTCCAGTTGTATTTGGGCAGTTGTATTATCCAAGGAATTTTGTAACCTTTGGGCTATCATTGCCTTACCAGTCAAGGTTGAATAAATCATTTCTCCAGTTTGTTTATGCAATTCAATTTGATCCAAGGGATGAATATCCTTTACCATGACTTCAAAATTGGTTCTAAGGTAGTCTGCTACTATTTGAGGTTGTTGTACTTTAGCCTTGAAATGACTCATTACCATTTTACCTTCATTGATGTCATAGGCTGACATCAATCTCTGTTGATGTGTGGGGGCCATCTTCAAATATTGATTATAAACTTGACATCTCAATGGATCATTTCTGGCTTTAATGTCTATAAATGTCTTCTTGATATCCCAAGCATCCTTCACTAGTGGTCTAAAGGATGATACCTCTGCACTTTGTTGTCTTTCTAGCTCCTTTCTCTGTGACTTGGTAGATGTCCCACTGATTGGGAATGCTTGTCGAATGTCTACTCCTTCTCTCCTTTTACTATCAGTGGTCTCTTCAATAATTTCTGCTGACAGGGGTAGTTGTTTCACTGTCTCTCTTTTTACTTTTTTCCTCATTTAGGGGAGTTTGCAAGATTGGAGGTTCTGTCATATTGACCTGAGTGGGAGAGGTCTGCATTTGGGCCTGCTTCTTGGAAGTTTTGGGCTGCTCAAACATTGTGGATTGCTCTGTGGCCTGTGTACTGGTTTCTTTTTCCTTACCTTTGGATGTTGTTGTGGCTGCTGTGTTGGTTTCCCGTGAATGTTGCTGAGAGGTTCCAACAGAGGAGGGACCAATCCCTAATCTTCGTACCTACCCAAAAGAATCTAGGTCAAGTATTTTCTCAAGATCTCTCATAACATTCTCAACATCGACCTGTTCACTATCCTTTTCTACTAGGGTCCCTTCCATCCATTCATCCATGTTTTCAAATTGTTCAATCTCTAGAATCCTATGGTGAATGTATGGTGACAATCTGTTCTTCATTCTTCTATCACATATAAATTTGTTAGGGTCATATGGTACCCACCAAAAACTCTTTTTCAACTTAAGATAATCTTCCAGAATTATTTCTGCTTCTTTCCATGCATCTCTATTGTTACAGACAAAAGGGCCTAACTGAATCTTGATTCTAAGCTGAGATTTATTCTTGGCATTATAAAAATGGACCAGGTCTTAATTTATCATTTGCCTGAAATATTCCAAGGCAAAGAGCCTCATTAGAACATACTTCGGTGGCTTCAAAGGGAAGAGCTCACACCCATATATCCTGATTTCTGTATGGTTCTTGTATAGGTACCAATCACCTATCTTGTATTGCTTGGATAGCTGGAGGATTTTCTTCATATCACTATTAATCCTAGGAGGGTAAAATCTTGTTAATAAGGTGGTTGCTGGGTGAACAAATAGGTCAATTAATTCATTGTATGAGTAAGGGGACTCAAAGGAACTATGGAAGATTGCAGACCAGAAGATTACAGACCTTGGATTTCCTCCAGTGTCAAGTTTCATGACAGGGAAGGGGAAATTCTCTGACTGATAATAGAGCATAAGATGGTATATAAAAGTGGAGTATTTGAAAACTCTTTTATTTTCTAGTCTCATGAACTGGTCATGAATCTTGTCAGCAATGTAAGAAGAAAAGTAATATTTGACAACAGGGGGATGTCTAGGCGTAAAAATTGACAACAACACTAGGGTTATCTCATCAACGTACTCCCTATTGTTGAATCCCATTATTAAAGATATCATATCCACTATAATTCTGCCCATATATCTGAAAAAGTTATGTCCATAAGGAGGGGGGCCTTTGGGTTGATGTTTTTGTAGCATGAAAGTTTGACAGAGGCAATTCAGTTCTTCTTGGGATAATTTTGTAAATTTTCAAGTAAATCTCCCATGGAAAGGGGAGTCAGGGCTTGACCAGGATGAAATTGTAACATTTCATTGATGGATTGAGTAGTTATTTGAAAAAGAATGGTTTGACTTGGGGACATAACTGCTCGTTGATTAGGGTCATAATTGGCATTACAGTGATAAATTATTTCAGGAAAGACCTGAACTAAGGGTAGAAAATACATAGGAATATTGGATTCCCACAGTCCAAAAATATCAGAGCCATTCAAGTAATTATCTCTGCTTTGGAAAAATATTCTTAGGGGATTTTCGCTAAAGGGGAGGTCTTTTATCGGGAAGTCCTTATCCGCTAGAGGCATATAGTATAAATCTTTGTGGGGAACATTCCGGGGTGCAATAGTCAAAGCCACAAGGGTTTCCATTTCTGGTTCTTGTGGATTCAGAAATGGATTTGGGTTTTCAGTGGAAAATGGGAAAATTTACAGGTCTGGGAACTCATGTGGTGAAAAAAAGACTGAATTATACTGTATTTTAATCCTCTTTATATGGAATTAGAGTGTAAAAAGAAGACTTGCAGGGTTTCAACAGAAATTTGATAAATACCTGTGAATAGTGCGAAAATAGGTACAAGCAATAGCTGACAGGTTCTGGATTGGTTCAACTGCAAATTTCTTAGCAAGGTGGTGGTTGGAAATATTTGACAGTTGACTTTGACGTTATTTGCATGGGAACACTGGTCGCAGTACAGAATCATGAAAATGACGATTGTTTGTTTTATTAACAAAGTCTAGGTTGGCAGGGGTTTTTGTTATTCGGGCGGATGATGTGCAAGATAAATGTTGCTTTGTCCTATGTGGAGGGCGGGAAGCGGTATGATATCGCACCAATTTTGGGGACAGGTTGTATTTTGCTGGTAGCTAGCGATTCCATATGTTTTGTGATGCGTGGCGGCGCACTATTCACAAAACTGCTCCGCGATCGCACGTTAACATTTAGTCGTGGAGGGACATGCGATATGCACGATAGCCGTTGGATGTGGGGGGCTTGATCAGACGGCTATCGGGGAGGCGAGGTGACGGGAGGTCGGGGCTCTTAATTAGTTACAGATTAACTAATTAATCCCAATTAGTGTTGTATTATGGTTATATTTTAACCAAGGGGCGGGATATGTAAAATTTGGTGATTTTCTATAATTATAGTAAGACGGGAATGGGTATATTTTATAGGGGAAATAAATAATATAAGTTAAAAGTTAATATGTCATAATGAATGAAAAAGCGCTAAGTATAAAAACATTAGGATTGTGTATTTAACTTAGGCTTAAATGCAAAAGGGTTTTTATGGGATATTGTGTAATTTTCCTAAGTAAAATAGGGTTTTACTTAGGAAAAGACTTATGGAAGTAAATGAATGACTTATGGATGGTTTTAAGTACTTAGGATTTTAAATTATTGGGCCGAGGGTCCGGTCCCTCCGGAAGTCAGATAAATGCTCTGAGCCCCTGTAATTTTCAAATGCCTTAGTACTTAGGGGAAATTAGTGAAATTTTAAGGGAAAAATGAGAAGGGGAGTTAATCATTTGACCTTGTTTTGCTTGAAATTCCTCTAGTGTGATGTCTACCTTGCACTTGTGATGAAATTAAATATTAACACATTTAGAGTAATTATCTCTCACATGTAATTCTGCAACATCATCTACCTACCCTACCTACTTTAACCAAACATTTTTTCTTCTTTATTAGGGTGCAATTAGACTGGAAAACCCTTATCACACTTTCTTTTCTTTTACATGTAGAAATCTATCTGAGTCTAACCTTATTACATACAAGAGCTTAGATTAAGCTGTTGAGCTCCTTTTATTTACTCTACCTATCTACTTATCTGCCAAGATTAAATAGTTTGGTCAGATTTTATCCTCTATCTCTAAAACATAAAATTCAAACATGAACTAGCCAATATTAAGTTGTTTGGCTATTCACAAATTGTGGCATAAGTTACAAGTTGCACACAATTTGTTTATTTCATAAGAGCAAAAAGTAGTGGCATTTAGACTTTCACACTTTCCTTGGCATTTCTTTTGGTGGGGTTCATTTTCTTTCACTTTTTGGCCATTTTATTCTTTTCACCCTTTGATTTTTCTTTTAGGGTATACCCTCTTTACATTTTTTAAATTTTTTGATTTTTTGACAATATGGAAAACCTTTGCAACAAGGAAAGGTATGAAAATATTACATAGTCCATCAAATCAATCATGATATATGACAAATATTGGTATAGGAGCATAATAATGGCTCCACTTGGGGATGGATTTTCCTGGTGAAAAGTCAAGAACAACAGGTCAGTTGGCCTCATAATGATTATTGCTGAACTATGGAATCTTATTCTACTTGTTGCTTTATTGTATGTATGACAGTGACACTTCTGAAGCTTAGGGCCTTCTCTTCGGGCATCAACTCCAGCAAGTTACTATCCAATCAAAACTGTGACATTACAAAGGACATAGTATGTACATGTTAAAAATTAGGATACATTAATAAGTAGGATCAAAATAATTTTTCAACATTTAACCATTAACTGGCCCTTCTTCAGTTTTTGTGCCATCCAAGTTTTTCAAATAATATGTATTGTTTCCTTGTAAGGCATAGATAATATAAGCTTCTTTCCACAGGAAGTCAAACTTCCCATGTTTTCCCTTATCCTCTCTTTTGGAATCCCATCTTAACAGTTTTTTTCCAAGGTAGAAATCTTTAGCCTTTGTTCTTTTGTCAAATATATTCTTAATCTTCTCCAGTAACACTTGGGATCTTTGATATACTTCCTCTCTGGTCTGCTGCAGATTGATGGTCCGGTTTATCCTCCTCTGAATATCATTAGGTTCAACCTGAATTTCTTGAAGTAATTTCATTACAGGAACTCCTAAAGATGAAGGAAATACAGCCTCCATGCCATAGACTAACTCATAAGGACTGGTCCCAATAGATTTTTTGGTGGTGAGTCTGTCTGCCCATAGTGCGTTTGTAAGTTTCTTATGCCATTTTTTCTTGTTTTCCTCTAATAATTTTTTAATAATACTAATTAGGCTTTTGTTGGAGGACTCAGCTAGTCCATTACCTTGAGGGTAATAGGCTGTGGAATGGCCTAAGGTGATATGGTATTTGTTACAGAAACCTATCATCTTCTTGGATTTGAAGGCAGTACCATTGTAAGTTATGATTTTATCAGGACAACCAAATCTAGATAATATGTTGGTTTCTAAGAATCCTATGATCACAGTGTCATTGGCTTGTCTGGAAGGAATGGCTTCTATCCATTTGGTGAAATATTATGTGGTAGTGAGGATCCATTTGTGTTGGCTAGAAGAAGGAGGATGGATTTCTCCAATGAAGTCTAGGCCCCATTGTTGGAAGGGTTTTTCAGTGGAAACTGGTCTCAGGGGTAAAGGTAATAGTTTTCTCTTGCCTTCAAAAATTTGACATTTATGGCAAGCAGTGAAAAATTTCATTACATCAGTGAACAAGGTTGGCCAATAAAATCCAGCCCTTAGGATCTTCTCTGCAGTTGATTTCCAGTAAAGGTGTCCACCACAGTCTCCTTCATGAAATTCTTGGAGAGCCTTGTTAGCTTCTTCTTTTAATAAACAATTAAATAGAATACCTTCATGATTTTTCCAAAAAATAAAATTATCTAAAATACAAAACTTTAAATATTTCATCTTTAAAAACCTTTTCTTTGTTCTGGATAACCCTGTAGGAGCTTGCAGGTTTAATAGTACATAAATTATATCAGCATACCAAGGTGAATCTAAGAAGGCCTGGCTGATTTTTGGAGTTGCCATATCCTGTTCGTTATCTAGCTCATTAATGTCCAGGGCTTGAAAATTTGTTTCTGTCATGAGCTTGGCCAATCCCTGTCCTTTTATAAGCTTTGTAGGTTTTATTTCAATATCATACTCTAATATGGTAGCAATCCATTTACCTCTTTTGCCCTCAATTCCATCCTGGGTTAAGATGTCTTTGACAACAACATTTGGTACATAGGCTATCACATGGGAGTACAATATGTAGACTCTAAAGTCTTTAATGGATTTTACAAGTGCAAAAGCTTGTTTTTCCCTGATTTTGTACTTTAATGGTTCATCCCTTAGTGCTTTACTAAAAAATGCTATGGGTTTCTCACATCCTTGATCATCCTTTTGTAATGAAATGGCTGCAATAGTATGTTCTGATGCGAATGAAAATATTATGAAGTCTCTATCAAATTGTGGACCTATAAGGACCAGTGTTTTGGTCAAAGCCATTTTAATTTCTTCAAATGCTTGTTTGGCTTCTACAGTCCATTTAATACTTGAATCCTTTTTTAACATATTATTAAGCAATCTAATTATTTCAGCTAAATTAGATATGAATCTTCTCAAAAAAATTATTTTTCCTAGGAAAGCTTGAAGTTTTTTGACATTTCTAGGGTGAGGTATCTACAGTATAGCTTCTATTCTAGCAGGATCAATTATAATACCATCTTTGGAGATGATATGGCCCTAGATTTTACCTTCCTCTAGACCAAACAAGGACTTCTTTGGATTCAAAGAGATACCATATTTTCTGCATTTTAGGAATACTTGTCTGAGATAGTCCAAATGCTGCTGGTCTGATTTAGAAAAAAAAAGTTAAGTCATCCAGATATATAACAAGAAAATCATGAATTTATTTTGCAAATGCTATGTCCATTTCTCTTTACAAGGTTGCTCCTGCATTTTTAAGTCCAAATGGCATTTTAACATACATTAATGTGCCGCATGGTGTTGTGAAAGCCATTTTTTGCTGGTTATCAGGATGAACCAGAATCTGGTTATATCCGGAGAACCCATCTAGAAGTGAAATCCTAGAAGCACCTACTACCCTTTGTAAAATGTGATCCATCTTGGGTAAAGGGTAATTATCCTTCAAAGAAACCTTATTTACATTTCTTAAATCAACACATAATATGATTTCTCTAGTTTTCTTCCTATTAGGCACTAAATTAGACACCCACTCTAAAAACCTGATGGGAACAATTATCCCTGCTTCATACATACGTTTTCTTTCTTTTTCAATTAAGTGCAGAAGTACAGGGTTAATTCTTCTCTATTTTTGTTTGAATGGTTTATGATTTTCTTTCAAAGGTATTGTATTCTAAATTATAGAGGTGTCATATGATTTCAAGTCTTCATAGCTCCAGGCAAAGACATCCTGGAATTCTCTCACTAATTCATTATATCTTAGTTTTTGGTCAGGGGGCAAAGATTTAGATAACTTTATCATTTTTGGATTTTCTTCAGTCCCCAAGTTATATTCCTCAATATCTAGTTTTAATGGTTCCATCGTAGGTTTCTTTGGAATATCATTAGAATCAAAGAGATCTTCCATAGGATTTAATCCTTTAGGAAAACGATTGTCTTTGAAATTAATGACTTCAGATTCTTCTTCCATAATCTCATCAACATCCATTTGTTTAAGGTCCTGCATTTATTTGTTGGTGAACTTTGTGGGATGAATCATTTGAATTACACTTTCTTCTGAAATGTCTGTTTCTAGCTCATTTGTTTGATAAAATTCAATAATTGTATCTACATCTATGTTACTGTTAGAAAATTCTTTATCTAATGTCAAGAAATTCTTAATCTGCTCATCACTTTCAAACACTTTCCAGTTCTTTAAATTGTCAGGTATGGCTGGTCTGTGTCTAATCTCAGCTGTGAAATGATGATTAGGTTTGAATGCTAATTTGCAGGTGCTGGCAAACATTTCCAGACTATGGGCGTGCAAGTTGTGTTTTATTGGGATTTTAGCAAGCGAAGTTTCCAAAAAATTATTGAGTATCTCTATAATTGTTCCTCTATAGTATCTCAGTCTAGGATCATTTGTTAGATACTTCCCTTTGATCTGTTGAATGATTAAATCAGAATCTCCTATGATAGATACTCTAATTGCCCCTAATATTTTGACAAGTTTAAGACCTAGAAAAAGAGCTTCATATTCTGCCATATTATTGTTGCACTTAAAATTTAATCTATAGGCATGGCCTTCAACATGATCATTTCCAAGGTTGTGCACCCAAACTCCTACTCCTACTCCTAATTTGTTAACTGAACCATCAAATTCTAAGTGCCAAAGAACTTCATGCTCATAATTGGTATCAGGAGTCTTAAGAACTTTTTTAACAGTGAGATCTGGTTTTTTACTTTCTTCTAGTTTCTCTTGGGTATTTGATGTTTCATTGTTCTCAAAGATTTCCTAGATTTGACACTAGATTTTTCATTTGTAATTTCTTTTGGTTCTGCTGCTAGAACTTCTAATTCAGTGGGAGGATCAATTTTAGCATTATAAAGAATAAATGAATCCATATCAAAGTGTACTGAGTAAATGGGGAAATTTTTAGGTTTCTCCTCACTACTAACCACATATTTCATTAAAGCTTCTCTGTATCATTTCCTAGGGTGGCCGAACACTAAAATAGTAGCATATGACTTATCCAATTGAAGAGATCCTTGAAGCTTTGCACCCCAAGATGTGGACAATAACATGCCATACTTTGGAGGAATATCTGCTACTACTATGTCCATCAAGATTATTTTTTCAAGGTATTGAACTAGTGAAACACACAAGTCTTTGATTAATCCTAGACATCTCACCTAACTTGAATCAAAAGAAAGGAGGTATTTGTATTGCCTAGTGATATCTAGGTCTAATTTCTCCATTACATATTTTGGCATTAGGTTGTGAGATGCCCCAGAATCAAACATGGCATTATGAAGTATTTTATCATGTATGTTTAAGCTTACATAGAATGGAGGAGTTCCTCCATTTATTGGTTTTCCATTTACTTCAGGGCCAAAGAGTAATTTAGGTTGGTCATCAAAAACATTTACTGAGCCTTCACTTCTAGTGAGCTTCAGTGATCTATTGATTTGACTTTGGTAGACATCATGTTTAGCTAATTTAGACAATGGAACAACTATTTTTAATTTTCCTACTTCAGTCTCCAAATTAAAAGGTTTTTCAGTCTGAGTTCTTGTATTTTGGAGATGTGGATTCTCTTTATCTTCTGTATTTTGTGTATTTTTCTCCTTCTCAATAGTGGGGTTATGGGTTGACGTTGTTTCCAAATCAACTCCTGGAGGTTCCTCTACATTTCCTTTGGGAGGAAGAGTAATGGAAGGTGTTTCGTTATTAGGTTGATTATCGAATACATCTTCAATAATTTGGTTAGCAGGATTAGGACCTGATCTAGAAAAAATATGTACAGGGTACTATTGGTTTTACCTTTGAGGGGATGTTTTGTAGCTTTCTGTTTATTGGTTTCAGGGACATCAATTATTCTGCTCCTCATATTATATTGCTTGTGGACTTCATAAATGGTTGTATCATATGCCTCCCTGAAGTCAAATGATTCTTCTGACTGTGTTTGGAATTGTTTGAGAATGTGAGCTTCTTGATCCTCTTGGGTCAAGAAAACTTGTTGTTCATTATTGAGTCTCATTAAGTTTATTTGAGTATCCTCTATTGGTTCATTAGAATTTGAGGCTTCAGCATAATTTTCCTGGAATGGGGGCTTAATGTTTTGGTCAGGACCAGTCTTTCCAGTGTTTTGGTTTTGGTTCTTTCTGAAATTTTGATTTCTCCCAGTATTACTCAGTTGACCATCCCAAAGAGATTTCCTTTCAATTGTTTCTACTCTATCTCCTAGCCTATCAATTCCTTTAATAATAGCATCCAGTTTTTGTTCAAAGGTCGAGGGTTCTTCTTTTAATGGTATCATCCTTTCACTTCTGGCTTTAGCTCATTTGGATATCAGGTTGGCTTCAACACTAATAGCTATACTTTTCATATCTTATAAAGTCTGAGGAGATCTTTCCCTAAGCTGGTATGCCATATCAGAATCAAATTCATTAGGAAATTTTATTAATGCTAAATCTGGAGGAGGTCTAAGGTTTTGAGGGATAGCATTGTAAACATTATTGAACCTAGTGCAGTAATCTTGCACAGTTTCTTGTGTTCCTCTCTTCAGGTTTACATATCCTGATAATATTTGGAGAGGATCTTTCTTCTTTTCCCATCTGTTTAAAAATGTTCTATAAATAGCTTCTAGGTCATTGATACTGTTTGCAGGAAGGGCTCTAAACCAGGTTCTAACTTCTCCATTCAAAATTTGAAGAAATATTATCATTCTTACATCATGTGCATCTATTTCATATATTTCAAAATAATCAGTCATTTTTTTAGTTGTTGTGCACTGTAGGTACCAAAACCATCAAATGAGTGATTTTACTTTGGTAGTCTTGGGGCATAGCCCCTGGATTGATTGGTAATACCAAGGGAGCATATCTGTTCACCATTGTAGTAGGTCGTGATAAAAAAATATCCGAGGTTGATCTGGAAGTGGTGGATGGAGGGGTAGAAGGGGTGGTTTGAGGTTGAGATGTTTGAGGAAATGTTGATTAACTTGGAGAGGTTGTAGTGATCACAGAAAGATTTAGTGTTCCTTCAGAGGTAAGCTCAAATTGTACGGAGTTCCACAAATGTTTTTCAATATGTGAATTAACAAATTCAAGTTGTAAATATTTAGTAAATACTGGGTCTTGAACCAAGTGGGCCAACTCAGATTCAGAAAAATTTACAAAGAAAGAGGTTTCAAATTTCTCATCAAAGGGTTCGTCCTCAAGGTAAATCCACTTCACAGGATAGGATCTTGATCTATAGAGAGCCCGAGAACTGGTAGAAATCTCTTGGCTCTCCTGTCTCCTAAGAATTCTGGGGATCAAATTAGGATTTTCAAACACAGGTGGTGGGTTTGGATCAGGATTAGCCCTGGTGTAATGAGTCCTTTCTGAAGCCAAGTTTCTAGGTGATTTTTTTTTTGGTTTTTTGTCTAAATGGAATTAATAATACAACTTCAACAATTTCTTTAAGAGGTTTTAGATATTAGATTTAGATTTTCTTAAATATTTATTTGACTAGAAGAACTGATCAAGTGTTTGAAACTAGATGTTTAGTTCATAAAATAGACCAGAGATAGACTGAATCAGCGTTCATTTACTTATGAAATTGAAAAGCAAGAGAAATTCAAAGGCTACCTGGCTAACTTCAGGCTCCGTTTGTAGTTTATAAGGTAAACAATAGTAACAAGCAAATTATTCAAATCCCCAGCGGAGTCGCCACTATGTTTTCACTCAGATTATCCTTGAAGTTGTTGGGAAGAGGAAAGGGGTCCGAGGTAACCAAAAACCAACTTTTAGGTACAGAATCTAGCCAATCTGTACCCAGAGAGGGCTATCTCTTTAAGTTTTAGCTTTGTTTTGAAATATATTAGGCTAGTTATAAAAGTTTAGGGATTTTGATTATGTTTGGTGGTGGAACTCAATAGAAAAGGGGTAGGACTGAGTAGTTTAGGTAATTGGGCTAATGGATTCAAAGAATATGGCTTAATTGGATTTGGTTTTTTAAGAAGGGAGGGTTTCACAGGGAAAGGTAATCGAATAGGGAACAAATAAAGACTTAAAATAAATGGAATGGACTCAAAATGGGTGAAGGGAAATTAAGAATCCTTCAACCTATTCAAAAGAGGGAACTTTGAATGATTATTAATAAATGGAAATTAAGAATTCATTGTTGATACTAGTTCAGAGGAAAACATTAAGAATAACAAAGATTGAAAAAATATTGCACTCAAGCACTTTCTGAATTATTCCTTTTCGTTTATCATTCAGATATGAAACATAGATGGTATAATAAACAAAAAAAATCTAAAACATAAGGTATAAAAGACTTATTGATCCAATGCCTGACTCAATAATCCTGTGAAAAATCCTTTGCATCAATTCTTTATCTAGCTATACATACAAAATTTTTCTAGCATCACTTTATTCCAAAATAATTAGTATTACATCAAAGTCTAAGAATCCACCCTCAATACTCCAATTGAGGAGGTATTTATACAAAAAAAATTACAAAAAATATCTCTTAACAGAGTAAGATATATTTTAGGATGACTCATGAATAAGTTATAAGAAAATAGAGATAAATAGACTCATATATAGGAGAAAAGGTAAACAGATGTTGTGCTATTCCTATTTTTGTGAGTGTGTTGGAGGCAGGCCCTATGATTTGGCTTGCTGCTGTCTCCTTTGGTAATTCTGTGCTGGCTGCCCTGTTTTTACTGATACTCTTTATCTGTACTGATACACTTTGACATGTTTGATCTCTGTTTATCCTTTTTACCATTACTTACTGTAGCAAATAACCAAATTCATCCAAGGATAATTTTACAAAATGTCCAACATATCTTCCCACCATTGTGCTTTTGGTATTCTGGTTCTTTGAAGCTTTCTCAGGGTCTCATCAGTTTTTGTGTATCTGAAAAAGGTAGGCTGAATTAGAAATATGTGCTTTACCTCATGTTCAACATAGAACAAGTTTTCTAGACTGTCATAAAGAACTCCACTTGTAGGCAACGCTTTTGCTGTTGATGAACTTTTTTATGGACCTGCCTGGTTGTCTGCATACTGATTCAATTTCTCAACATAGTTTTTCTGACTCATTAGTTTATCATGAATAACTAAAGGACTTGGTAACCCTTTACTCTGCAAAATATCAAATCTTTTTGTAAAAGCATTGATTTCTTCCTGCATATCATGGCACCTTCTTTCTAAGTTTTGCATCAGAGTTCTTTTAGTAAAAACTTCTTTTACATCCAAAATTGTCCCTATTCTATCTTCAATGCCCAACTCTTCAAGCTGATATTTGTCATTGGTATTTAAAAATTGTATGAGCTCTCTGGCTTCTTCAGGCATATTTCCTAATTCTGCCCTTGCCTCTTGAACTTCTTCTAGAGCCAGTTTAACTAAATCAATTTGTTCATAAATTATTTGGATTGATGGCCAAACATCATTTATTGATTGAGTGATGTTGGCCCAAAGAATTCTCTTGATTTCCTTCAAAGGTTTCTCAAATGAGAGATCTTTTTCTAATGTTTTCACCAAATTTTCTAACCCTTTAATCTCTCTTATCTTTTCTGCAACATTTATATTTGAGAGATCATACTTTTATTCCAAGGTAGTAAATTGTTCCATTACTTTTTGGAGTTCTATAACTTGGAGCTTCAATTCCTCCATTGATTTTATTAGTTTCTCTGTGCTCAAATTGGCAGTGTTACCCTGTGCTAGTTCTATTGACTGCTTTTTTGTTGTTGTACCTGTGACCACTGACCACTTCTGCTATTGCTGCTGGAATGTTTGGTGCTAGTGTTGTCCCAAGTGTAGAAGGGACTGTTGTTGAGACTACTAGTATCACATCGAGAGGTTGAGAGGTCGAATCTCCCTGCTTGTCCTTCAATGTTTTTTCAAGTTCTTGCTCAGTCTCATCCAGTCGTTCATTAAGTTTTAAGAGAAAATCCATCAGCTCTTCTTCAAATTTTTGCTTTATGACCTTAGCAGTCTGTGCATGCCTTGAAGGTGGCAGCTTTAGTTATTACCTTAGGGCAGCAATATCTTCATATTTCTTTTTCATTAAGGCTTCTATAGCCTTAACATCTTTGGGATCATGAACCAATCTAATAATTATTTCTTCTAAAGACTTTTTTCTGTTATCTTTGGCCTGGGAGGAATATTTTTCCAGTTGCAGTTGGGCAGTTGTATTATCCAAGGAATTTTGTAACCTTTGGGCCATCATTGCCTTGCCAGTCAAGGTTGAATAAATCATTTCTCCAATTTTTTTATGCAATTCAATCTGATCCAAAGGATAAATATCCTTTACCATGACTTCAAAATTGGTTCTAAGGTAGTCTACTATTGTTTGAAGCTGCCGCACTTTAGGCTTGAAATGACTCATTACCATTTTACCTTCATTGATGTCATAGGCTGACATCAATCTCTGTTCATTTGTGGGGGCCATCTTCAAATATTGATTATAAACTTGATGTCTCAATGGATCATTTCTAGCTTTTATGTCTATAAATGTCTTCTTGATATCCGAAGCGTCCTTCATTGGTGGTCTGAAGGATGATACCTCTACACTTTTTTGTCTTCCTAACTCCTTTCTCTATGAGCTGGTAGATGTCCCACTGACTGGGAATGTTTGCCGGTTGTCTACTCCTTCTCTCCTTTGACTATCAGTGGTCTCTTCAACAATTTCTTCTTTTAAGATGGGATTTAATCTTTTTCTTTTGGTACCAGGCTGTTCTGAAGGTTTGCTGGCAGGGGTAGCTGTTTCACTGTCTCTTTTTTTTACTTTTTTCCTCATTTACGGGAGTTTGCAAGATTTGAGGTTCTGCCATATTGACCTAAGTGGGAGAGGTCTACATTTGGGCCTGCTCCTTGGAAGTTTTGGGCTGCTCAGACATTGTGGATTGCTCTATGGCCTGCGTACTAGTTTCTTTTTCCTTACCTTTGGATGTTATTGTGGCTGGTGTGATGGTTTCCTGTGAATGTTGTTGAGAGGTTCCAGCAGAGGAGGGACCAATCCCTGATCTTCGTACCTACCCAAAAGAATCCAGGTCAAGTATTTTCTCAAGATCTCTCATAAAATTCTGAACATCGACTTGTTCACTATCCTTTTCTACTAAGGTCCCTTCCATCCATTCATCCATGTTTGCAAATTGTTCAATATCTGGAATCCTATGGTGAATATATGGTGACAATATGTTCTTCATTCTTCTATCACATATAAAGTTGTTAGGGTCATATGGTACCCACCAAAAACTCTTTTGTAACTTAAGATAATCTTCCAAAATTCTTTCTGCTTCTTTCCATGCATCTCTACTATTACAGACAAAAGGGCCTAACTGACCCTTGATTCTAAGCTGAGCTTTCTTCTTGGCATTATAAAAATGGACCAGGTCTGAATTTATCATTTGCCTGAAATATTCCAAGACAAAGAGCCTCATTGGAACATACTTTGGTAGCTTAAAATGGCGGAGCTGACATCCATATATCATGATTTCTGTATGGTTCTTGTATAGGTACCAATCACCTATCCTGTATTGCTTGGAGAGCTGGAGGATTTTCTTCATATCACTATTAATCCTAGGAGGGGAAACTCCTCTTAATAAGGTGATTTCTAGGTGAAAAAATAGGTCAATGAATTCATTGTATGAGTAAGGGGACTCAAAGGAACTATGGAAGACTGCAGACCAGAAGATTACAGACCTTGGATTTCCTCTAGTGTCAAGTTTCATGATAGGGAAGGGGAAATTATATGACTGATAATGGAGCATAAGATGGTATATAAAAGTGGAGTATTTGAAAACTCTTTCATTTTCTAGTCTCATGAACTGGTCATGAATCTTGTCAGCAATGTAAGAAGCAAAGTCATATTTGACAGCAGGGGGCTGTCCAGGAGTAAAAATTGACAACAACACTAGGGTTACCTCATCAACATAATCACTAGTGTTGAATCCCATTATTAAAGATATCATATCCACTATAAGTCTGCCCATATCTGTGAAAAAGGTATTTCCATAAGGAGGGGGGCCTTTGGGTTGATGTTTTTGTAGCATGAAAGTTTGACAGAGGCGATTCAGTTCTTCTTGGGATAATTTTGTAAAATTTTCAAGTAAATATCCCATGGAAAGGGGAGTCAGGGCTTGACCAGGATGAAATTGTAACATTTCATTGATGGATTGAGCAGTTATTGGAAAAAGAATGGTTTGACTTGGGGACATAACTGCTCGTTGATTAGGGTCATAATTCACATGACAGTGATAAATTATTTCAGGAAAGACATGAAATAAGGGTAGAAAATACATAGGAATATTGGATTCTCACAGTCCAAAAATATCAGAGCCATTCAGGTAATTATCTCTTCTTTGGAAAAATATTCTTAGGGGATTTTCGCTAAAGGTGAGGTCTTTTATCTGGATTTCCCTATCCGCTAGAGGCAGATAGTCTAAATATTTTTGGGGAGCATTCAGGGGTGCAATAGTCAAAGGCACAAGGGTTTCCATTTCTGGTTCTTGTGGATTCAGAAAGGGATTTGGGTTTTCAGTGGAAAATGGGAAAATTTACAGGTCTGGGAACTCATGTGGTGAAACAAAGAATGAATTAACTGTATTTTAATATTTTTTTCTGTGGAATTAGAGTGTAAAACCAATACTTGCAGGGTTTCAATGGAAAATTGATAAATACCTATGAATAGTCCGAAAACGGGTACAATCAATAGCTGACAGGTTCTAGACTGGTTCGACTGCAAACTCCTTAGCAAGGTGGCAGTTGGAAATCTTCGACATTTGACTTTTACGTTTTTTACATGGGAACACTGGTCGCAGTACAGAATGATGAAAATGACGTTTGTTTGTTTTATTAACAAAGTCTAGGTTGGTGGGGGGTTTTTGTTATTCGAGCGGATGAAGTGCGAGGGAAATGTTGTTTTGTCGTATGCGGAGGGTGATAAGTGGTATGATATTGCACCACTTTTGGGGACGAGCGGTATTTGGTTGGGAGCTAGCAATTCCATAGGTTTTGCAATGCGTGGCTGGGCACTGTTCACAAAACCGCTCCGCAATCGCATGGTAACGTTTGGTCGTGGATGGCCATGTGATATGCATGATAGCCATTGCATGTGGGGGGCTTGATCAGACAGCTATCAGGGAGGTGAGCTGACGGGAGGTTGGGGCTCTTAATTAGTTACAAATTAACTAATTAATCCCAATTAGTGTTGTATTATGGTTATATTTTAACCAAGGGGCGGGATATGTAAAATTTCGTGATTTTGTATAATTATAGTAATACGGGAATGGGTAGATTTTATAGGGGAAATAAATAATATAAGTTAAAATTTAATATGTCATAATGAATGAAAAAGCGCTAAGTATAAAAACACTAGGATTGTGTATTTAACTTAGGCTTAAATGAAAAAGGGTTTTTATGGGATATTGTGTAATTTTCCTAAGTAAAATAGGATTTTACTTAGGAAAAGACTTATGGAAGTAAATGAATGACTTATGGATGGTTTTAAGTACTTGGGATTTTAAATTATTAGGCCGAGGGTCCGGTCCCTCCAGAATTCAGAGAAATTCTCTAAGCCCCTCTAATTTTCAAATGCCTTAGTACTTAGGGGAAATTAGTGAAATTTTAAGGGAAAAATGAGAAGGGGAGTTAATCATTTGATATTGTTTTTCTTGAAATTCCTCCAGTGTAATTTCTGCCTTGCACTTGTGATGAAAGTAAATATTATCACATTTAAAGTCATTATCCATCACATGTAATTCTACAACATCATCTACCTACCCTACCTACATTAACATAACATTTTTTCTTCTTTATTAGGGTGCACTTTGACTGGCAAACCCTTATCACACTTCCTTTTCTTTTACATGTAGAAATCTATCTGAGTCTAACCTTATTACATACAAGAGCTCATATTAAGCTGTTGAGCTCCTTTTATTTAGTCTACCTATATACTTATCTTCCAAGATTAAATAGTTTTGTCAGATTTTATTCTATATCTCTAAAACATAAAATTCAAACATAAACTAGGCAAGCTTAAGTTGTTCGACTGTTCACCAATTGTGGCATAAGTTACAAGTTGCACACAATTTGTTTATTACATAAGAGAAAAAAGTAGTGGCATTTACACTTGCACACTTTCCTTGGCCTTTCTTTTGGTGGGGTTCATTTTCTTTCACTTTTTGGCCATTTTATTCTTTTCACCCTTTGATTTTTGTTTTAGGGTATACCCTCTTTACATTTTTTAAATTTTTTGATTTTTTGACAATATGGAAAACCTTTGCAACAAGGAAAGATATGAACATATTACATAGCCCATCAAGTCAATCATGATATATGACACCTATTGGTATAGGAGCATAACACATTGAAAAACAGATTTACCGGAAGATGAGGACCATATGATTGCAAATGATGATGAGTTGGAGGTCCAATCCAATGATTATCAATAGGCATATCTTAATGCTCTCAGCTCACATCATAGTAAGTAGTATTTTAGAAACCTATTTTTTATGATCACTCCTATCCAAAATAGGGAAAATCAACAAAAAGATCAAAGTCATATTTTTGATATGATTTAACAAGCATAATATTACACATTAATTGGAAACTTAATCTATGAAAGAAAATAAATCTTAATTTATGAAAGAAAATAAATCTCACACATTGTAGGTGGTCGATACAAAAGTATGAGAGATGGTAAGCTGAGAGGCTACATATCTAAGAAAAACAAAGTCAAAGTGAAATAACACTCATGATTAAGGTGCCACAATCTAATTCTTTATTCAGAGCTGAGCATAACTCCCAAATTTAGACATTCCTTTGAAAGGATAAGGCTCTCCTATTTATACAAATTCCTAAGAAACCTCCTCATTAATGAGGATCCTTCTTTCTCTCCTTTGATCCATAATATTCTCAACTAATTTTCTAACCATAGGTCACATATCCCTCCAAATATTCTTCATGCCATGAAGATAAATTTAAATTTGATCTTTGGGAGCCACATAAGAGGGCCTTGGAAGCTTCCAATGAACCTACACATGTCACAAAAATATTTCCACTTTTAAGGTATAAGCATATGCATATTATTTCCTAACTTTTGATCACAAATTCACTTAAAAACACTAGAAATTAATAATGTTCAGAAAATACAAGGGTAACCCAAATGATGATGAAAGTGAGATGAATGTAGTGACATGGTAGTGAAATGAGGGTGAAATGGAGGTGATATAATCGACATGATGGTGAAAGTGGATGTATTTTTAAGGACATTTGTGAGACCCAACAATATCCTACAGAGAGTGGTTGGTTCCTCTTGAATGTCGCTTCTTGATGGATATTTGATATATAATCAAATCTTAGTGCATAAGGATAACCATGAAAAAAATACTTTCATGACACCTTGGGGCACTTTCAAATATGAAAAAATGCCATTTGGGCTCAAGAATGCAGGAGCCAATTTTCAGTGGACGATGGACATCATTTTTGCAAATGAAAAGGATGTTTTCCTAGTAGCTTACCTTGATTATTTGACAATTTTATCCCATTCTAAATATTCCCATTTATATCATTTTATAGTTGTATTTCAGAAGTGAAGAAATTTTGGGATTTTACTCAATCCCTAAAAGAGTATTTTTTCCATTGAGGAGGGAAATATTCTTGGCCATATCATCTCCAAAGATGGTATCCATATTGATCCCTCCAATATTTAATCCATTCAGTAAATAGATTTTCCACGTAGCAAGAAATAGATCCAAGCCTTTAATGGTAAGATGAATTTTTTGAGAATATTTATCCCAAACCTTGCTGAGCATCTTTGAGAGATGACCAATATGCTAAAAAATGGAAGTGAGGTAAGGTGGTCATAGGATGCTAAAAATTCATTTAATTTAGTTAATTTATCTTTAAAAATAGCTCCTCTTTTGATCATCCCCAAATATACCATTGATTTCATAATATTTTCATTGACTCTGATCATACTTTGGCTACTGCTTTGCAAAAGAAGGATAAGACTGAGAAGCCCACTGCTTTATTTATCCATACCTTTAGAGATGATTTCGTTAGATATACCATCATTGATAAGCAAGCCTTGGCCCTGGTAAATGCATTGAAGGACTTTGTACTGTATATCCTTCATTTACACATTCCAACATATGTTCCTAATGTAGCAGTGAAGGATGTCTTGATGCAAACCGATTTAGAAAGAAGAAGAGGAAAGTGGATAGCAGTTATGTTAGAGTATGATCTCGAGATAAAGCCTACAAAGCCGATCAAAGGATATGATTTGGCCAAGTTGATGGTTGAATCTAATTTACATGCACTTAACATCAATATTATTTTAGTTTTGTCCGAAGGAGAAGATGATGACTTACTCATGCAGGTATCAAAAAATTTTCTCTGATCTCCTTAGTATGCCAACATCATTTATGTTCTTCACCATATTAATCATCCTCCAGATGTGTGTAAAAGTAAGGGTAGATCATTAAATTTAAAATCTTCCAAGTACTTCATTTTAGGCATTGATGTATATTGGAAAGACTCGAGAGGTGTCTTGCTAAATTGTCTGGTATAAAGTGAAGCCAAGGAGGTAATGAGTGATTTTCACAAAGGTTATTTTCAAGGTCATTTGTTTTGAAAAACTATGACGAATAAAGTGTTGAGGGCAGGTTATTATTGGCATACTCTATTTGGTGATTTGTATAAAACCATGATGAGTTGTCATGAATGCCAGATATTTCAAGGTAAGAGGAAGTTTCTCCCAGTGATTTTGTAGCCCACATCCATGCAAGCACCATTTTAGCAATGGGGCCTTGATTTCATTGGAGAAATGCACCCCACATCTTCTACCCAACATAAGTGGATCTTGACAGCTATCGACTACTTCACCAAATGGATTGAAGTGACACAATCGGGCAAGCTACATATTTATCCATTATTCATTTTTTGGAAACTAATATTTTGTCTAGATTTGGTTGGCCCCACAAAATAATTACAGATAATTCGACTACATTAAAGTCCAAGAAAATGGTTGAGACTTGCAGGAAATACAACATCAAATTCGGTCACTCGATTTCATATGATCTGCAAGGTAATGGATTGGCCTGATATTCAAACAAATATTTGGTCAACGTTACAAAGAAGATGTTGGATGTGAACAAGAAAAAATAACATAAGAAACTTATTAATTCCTTGTGGGCAGACAGAGTGAGTAGGAAAACAGAAATAGGTATGTCTCCTTTCCAATTCGTATATGGAATTGAAATAGTTTTCCCTACATCAGTTTCAGTCCCAGTTATGAAATTATTATATGAAGTAGGTAGTGAAATGAATGATGTGTAGTGCCGAATCAATCAATGATTCATCTCCAGCAAACCAGGCATGAGGTGTTCCAAAACACCTCTAAGCACCAATAGAGAATTAAGAAGGTATATGACCACAATACGAAGGTTGATGATTTCAAAATTGGTGATGTGGTCTTCCGTTGGGATGCTAGAAATGAAGAGAAAGGGAAACACGGTAAATTTAAGAACTTATGGAAGGGACCATACAAAATTTCATCTCCAAGAGGACATCATGCTTATCTATTGGAGGAAATGAATTAAGAAGATTTTATAGGAGGACCAATCAATGGTATGATTCTCAAGCACTACCTTTTCTGAGCATATTTTTGAAGTTTCTTAACCTTATTGTACATATTAGTTTAATTTTTCTGCCAAAGTGTGAAGGAGAGAATCATTGGATCTTGGAGCCCGAAGTGAACGTGATAAAGTTCCCTTGATTTGCTGTTCATTTATAAATTTCAGTATGAGTCAAAGTTAGTTCATTTTTTCGCCAGTTTTGAGTATTTAGTCTCATATTTTGATTTTGTCTCCATGCCCAATGGTTAGACTACTTGGTCTATGACGTTCTTGACACCTCAAAGGAGCTGCCATTCCTAGCTTGAGCCAATGCTAATGTTAGTCTGTTTAGCCTATCACGAGTGATCAAATAGGCTCTTACAATGTCTTGTTAGGTTCTCAAAGTCAAATTTTTGTCATTTCATTAGGTCTTCAAATAAAAATTTAGTCACGAGATAGTGTGTCTAGGGCTATTTCCACTCCTTTCAAAAAATTTCCGTCTTGGTCCTTTTCATAACTCAGTTGAGTGTACCATCATTGAAATAGCATCATCATCATTCCATTAAACATAATCATGATTTCATTCATTTGAGTGTCTCCATTAGGTCATTAGGGTTTTAGTCATCCAAAATATGTCATTCCATGTATATATGTGACAATGGAGGAGTGGTAATAGGTAAATTTGTTCAATAAATTTTGATTTAAAAATATAATTTATATTTCATATTATGTGATAAGTTTCGTGTTCCTAAATCTGCATAAGAAAGTTGCAAAGCTACAAATTTTCAAAGAGAAGTGAAAAGACATGTAGTGGGCCATCCCACTACTCTGAAGAAAAATGACCACCACAAGTTATAAAAGCCCAATTCAAGTAAAAAACATTCCAAATTTGATGCCAAAACAACCATGTTGCTCTTTCTAGGCTCTACACTGCCCTTTCTTCCACTTGTTGTGTTTTCTCTCCTAGAGGCATCAAATCAACGTTTGAAGTTTTATTTTGGGTTGAGGGTGGTTGTTGAGGCATGTAGAGTAATTATATTAGTTATGGAGTTTGAATTGCAATAGATGCATTAGTTTAATGCTAACTCAGTGAAGTGAGTTAGATTCAGTTGAACTAGTTGTAATTGTTTGTTGCACTAGTGAGAGATCAAGTAAATTAAGTATTATTTAATTCACAGTCAGTGATCTACCATGCAATTGATGATTTACTAGTAATACTTTCATGCATGTCTGTTCCAATGGAGACACATTTGAGAAAAAGGCTAAAGGGATGTTAACTATGAGTTCTAGAATTATTGGGTTGCACACATATAACCAAACACACATTGGATTTCCCATGATGATTGCACAGTTTAGGAAGGCCAAAATTCCTAAATAAGAGGAATTGTATTCATCAAGAATTGCACAAGAAAGGCTAGTTGTTTAGAGATTTTGAATTGGCTAAGTGTTGGTTGATTTTTTTCGAGACAGTGTGAGATAATTAGTTGAGTGAAGGAGACTCTTGTGAGAAGAGTGCATTGTAATTATTTCATGATTCGAAGTTGAATATAGAATAGAAGATACAGGGGTTTTGAGCAGCAAGCTTTCCTGAGGAAAATATTTGGTTTGTGGTTCGATTGGTTTCCTTCTAGATTTGTTGTGATTGGCCCTTGTTTTTATTTTCCGCAATTGATTTGTAAAAGTATTCAGTATCTTGGTTTAGTACATTGCATGATGAGATTGAATAATGAAATACATATTTTTTGTATAATTTCTACAATGACAGTGCGATACTATGCTAAATTGTCCATGATGCTATAATTATGGGCTGCTTTGGAGTGGTGTCCCGTTCGCCTCGTTAGACCCTTACCCATTTTTTGCAAAGGCTCAAAAGGAAATTTTGATATAGTCAATGGTGTTATAGGTGCACTCGTGCTAGCCCCTGACGTACTGGTGTATAGTGAGTTATCATAGATTGATTTCTTTGTCTAAAAGAATATTTCCTAGCGAGTCATATAGATTTTGTAGCTATTGTTTCCAGAATCATTGGGGGATGGTTGTTTTTTTTGGGTACTCATCGCCCCTTGGTGGGGAAAGGATTCTCCATTACAACTGTTTACTATGTGGGTCTCTCGTTTCCTCTGTTACCTTGAAGCTTGTTTAGCTCGGGGAGCTTGGGACAGTGTTGACTGTAATAGCCATACTCACCAAAAATCGCGCAAGAGTGGTTAGTCCAAAGATTAGCCCTCTTGTTCATCCCTTGGGATTTATTTGGCTCCTGGTTTTGATTTCGGTTGGAGTTACCCCCATCCTGGAATAACGAAGGACATTGTTGGTTATTTTCCCCCTATCCACGATTTCCATTTTGTTTATTTTTTGTCTTTTTATTTGTCACGTTAGGAGGATAAATCTGGTTCTCAGGATAAATCTGATTCTCCTGATTGTATGACTAGTGTTGTTGGGCCTGAGAAGGTTGCATGAAGTTCACTGGTGCATTATTTTGCATTGATTGGTTCTATGATGGGGAGTGGAAATATTGAGGTTCATGTCCCTGGTTTGGATATGGTTGCAAGGGCGAGCTCTCCTGTGAGTGTCTCTAGTTGTGTATTGGGTCCCATGTGCGGGGGGATATGGTCCTCCTTAATGCTGGTGGTACGACGACACCCTATTGGTCATGTTCTGTAGAGGTGCATGATGACCCTAATGGTATCCTGGTTGTGGGATGTACATGTTAAGATCATATGCGTAATTGGGGTACAAGATACTACTGCTTAGGTGACTTTGGGTCCGTGACCCTATCAATCTCTCTACAGTGTTTGATGTGCCTAGATTTTATTTATAAGTTTACAGGTACAGGGTGTTAGAAAGGATGTTATAGATGTATCCTGACTGACTATATAGCAGCTCAAGTTGTTGGTATTTTCTTATGGCATCCTCTTCGAAAGTAGGTCCTTGAGTTTCCAAGTCCTTCGAAATATCTGTTGTGAGAGTTTTCAAGAAAAGGTCCAGTAATACTCGATCGCCAAGTTTGGCTTTACAAAAATTTCAATGTCATCGCCATTCACAAAGATGGTTTGAGATATGGACGAATGGTATTTTCCTAGAATGTGTCAGTAACTCCATTCCTGAAACGTGGTGAATGGGTAACTGAAAATATGTAAGGAACACAGTAGCGAGGGCACTAAAGATTCCATGTGTAGTAGAAGGTTTCTCCACATACCATTTCGTGGCTGGTCTGAAAAAGGTGTGCTAAAATAATCTTAATCGAGTAGTATCCCAAATAATACTGTTCAATGAAAACCATAGTTGGAAAGTCATTATATGGTTTCTAGGGTCTTCTCCTTGCCTCCCTTCAAATTTTGGAATCTCAAAAGGGAGCTTCGTGGACATGGGGGGCCAAGTGGGATTGCGCGCAATGACATCGTTTGTTAAATTTGATAGATCAGGTAAGTTTAAATATGTTAGGAAAGGTAATGGTGTGTTGAGTGCCATTGTATATTGTGAAAACATAGGGTTCTGGTTATGCATAGGGTTTTTATGTGACGTATCCAGTTATGTGCTATTTTGTCTCCCCGAATGGGTAGTGGTCCTTTGCCCTCTGGGGGTTGTGGGAGGAGTCACGATGTGTGGTTATCTAGAGGGTGTTTCCATAGGTGTGTTGTTGGGTCACCTTTGGGGGTTCCCAACCAAATTTGCTTCGATAAAGGATGAAACAATAAGGGTGGATGTGTGCCATCTTTGACGCCTAAACGGCGAAAGACCTCACACTCCTCCCTCTAATGGGGGGAGGTCCAAAAAACTTCTAGATCGACGAGGTCCCGTTGGGTCCATTATGGTGTGGAGTCGATTTGATGTTGGAAATATTTTTTTTGTTTCTTGAGAGGAGAGAGATTATATGTCAAAGTGAAAGAGATCACATACATAAAACAAAGAAAAAATAAAAGGTTAATTTCCCTTTATATTAATCGTATCTGATTAGTCAATCGAAAATGGTTTTTGTAGTTTTTCATATGATACTCAAAAAAATTCCTAGGAGACCTAATCATCCTCACACTCTCAATTGTAACTGGGCCTTGCGAAGATATCTTTTGGTGGGTACTGGGGCCAACGTCCCGAAAGAACTCACGAAGCTTTCAAGTAGCTGAAGAGTCAACCAAGGTAATAGGATGAGGATCTAAAGTTTCTTGCACCGTTACCTTTAGGGAATGATGCCGTAAGCTTGGCCATTAAGTACTATCGTCCCATGTGAGCATTTGAGTCTTGAGCTTATTGTTATTCATGTTGGAAATATGATGCAGAGTGTTGTCCTTGATGGCAACCCACTGAATGAAGATGCAGACATGAGACTGTTGACATGTGTTGTCCTTGATGGCAAACCACCTGATGAAGTTAGTCTTGACCTGATGAACTTGGTAAATGATGTAAATCTGATGTGATATGATGTTTGTTAGCAATATGGTGCTGAGTGTTGTCCTTAAATGGCAACCCATTTGATGAAGATGATGACAACTTACTTGATGAAGTTGTGCTTGATAAAATATGTTCTTGATGAGCTAAATATGATGTATCTACAGTGTGTACAGAAGGAAGTGAAGAAAAGAGGTTAGCATGTGCTAAATCTATGATGAAAAGAGTATGTCTCAAGGCATACGCGGATATGTCTAGCGGAAGTCGCGTATGCACGCGGGAAAGAATGTTATAAGTCGTGTATGGGCAAAAGCGCTCAAAAAGTGCAAAACCAGGGGTAACCACCATGGTATTGACCCATTGTATTGGGTAATGATTCATCTAAATGACCCCGTCGAGGAATACCATCGGAAGTAATGTAGTTTTGGGCTCATGGTATTGTTTTGGCTCATGGTATTGAAAAAGGGGCTCATGGTATTGAAGAAGGGAAAACCTATATAAAGAGAAGAAATTCATTGTGCAAATTATGAGTGTGGGTGCAAGATGTATGAGCTAGAATGAATACTTATCTCTGAAGTAGATCTGAATGGAAAGGGTTACAGTTGAATGATAAATCTGAATGTATGATGCACCAATGATGAAGAAGGGGATCTAGATCTGAAATGTACTTGTATTTGCTAGATCTGTTTATGGAGTGATTAGATCTGTGATGAGGCGAATATCTGTCTGAAGTAAAGGGTTGAATTTGAACTGAATATCTGATCTAAAGAAGTATGCAGCTCTGAAATAGTTGAAGATCCATACGCTAGTTCGCCAAAGGGGAAGCGCGTATATACGCGGCTTCGCTGAAGAGAAAGCGCGTATGCGCAGTTAAAAATAGCTCTATAATTTATACAGAAGGATACGCTAGTTTGTGTGAACGGAAGCGCGTATATACGCGACATCAGTGAAAGGAAAGCGCGTATGCAAACTAGGGTTTTATGAAGTCTGTGGTAAGAAATGTCTGATCTGTTCTCCTGGTTTACTGATATTTGTCAGTGAGTTATATGTATCATTTTCATGTTTGACTGTGCTTAAATGTATGGAGTGGGTCCAGTCTGAAAATTTGATGAAACGTGGCCTACAAGTGGTGTCTAAAGGATGCTTTGGATCCGATTGACGAAAATTGATGAAACGTGGTCCATAGTGGTGTTGAGGTTGTAGCCTTCAGTAATGAGTTTGTAGCTCCCCTTCCGAGGTGGACGTAAACGAGAGCGAGGGGGTCGTAGCTCCCTTCCGGGAGAGGTTGTTAAGCAGATGTGGGGTTGGAGCTCCCTTCCGGGGAGAGGCACAGTGGCGGCGCGGAGGTGGGTGCACATGTGTTGGTGAGGGCGTCTGCTGCTTTTATATGTTGTAAGATGTTTTCTCTATAATAAAATATTGAAGGGCAGAACATTTGCGGCGGTGGTTTCTCCGTCTTGGGTTTCCACCTAAATCTTGGTGTTCATGTGTGATGTGCTTCTATCATGTGTGATGTGCTTTGTGTGATGGTTTATTCTGTTCTTACTGCACATGTTTAATGTTTGTAGAACATTTAATGAATGAATGATGGAATGATATAAGTGAAGAATTAATGGCATAATTAGATCTCTGTGTATACGCGAGTTTTATGAAGGATATCCGCGTAAATACGCTAGTTGGCTTTAGCAAAGTAGTGTATGGGTTTTAAGGAATGAAAAAGTACAAAGTTTTTAATATGCAGTAAATACTGATTCACCCCCCCCCCTCTCAGTATTTTTCCCAACAATTGGTATCAGAGGGTGGTCCTTCTGCAGAAGCTTGATCGCTTGAAGGAGATCCGTCGCAATGGGAAAGAAGAAAAAGAAGAAGGTTACTCAAAGAAAGAAGATGCCTCAGAAATCATGTATAGCAGAAATTGAAGGAGATGGTCGAGATAGTGATTGGGGTCACGATTGTCTCATTGGTACAAATAATGGTGATGATAGTGAAGAGTATGCTATCGACCTAGAAGAAGTTTTCAAGGATCAACAAAGAGTAGTAAATGGACAGATAGAAACAGGTATTGATCGATGTTCTTGTATTTTACTTAACTGTATGTGCAAAGGCTATGATAGTGAAAGTAAAGATGAAGAAGATTCTGACCAAGCTCTACAAGTGCTCATGGCAAAGAAGAAAAATAAGAAGGCTACTGAAATGAAGATAGCTCAGAAAACATGTGTAGCAGAAAATGAAGAAGATAAAACAGGTATTGAGTATTATTCTTATGCATACAATGGTGAAGATAGTGAAAGTAATGTCATGGATCTAGAAGAAGCTATCAAGATCAAAGTTGAAGATCAACTAAGATCATATAAAGAAAAATATTCTATCTCCAAAGATTTAATCTCTAGAATGAAAGAACAGATGAACAAGTATCAAAGGTTGTATGACAATGTAACCAATCAATGTAAAGAACTTGAAGCAGAAAACGTTTCTCTAAAAACAGATCTGGAAAAATCAAAAAGGAAGAATGAAGGTCTTGAAGCAGGAATCATCTCTCTACAAGAAAAACTTGAAGCATCAAGTAAGAAGAATGAGGAACCTCTACAATCATTTGAAAAGAAAGGTCTTGAAACAGAAATCATTTCCCTCAAAGAAGACCTGGATAAATCAAATAAGAAGAATGTAGGACTTGAAGCAGAAATCATATCTCTGAAAGTAAATCTCGAAGCATCGAAGAAGAAGAATGAATAACTCTTACAAACTTTTGGAGAGCAAGAAAATGGGTTGAAGGAAGAGATTCTAAATCTGAATAACCAAGTAGAAGACGGAAGAAGGAAAGAAGAAAGCGTGAAGAAGCAATGGCAAGCCTTGGAGGTGGAGGTAATCATTCTCAAAGGTAAATTAGAAGAAAAAGATAAACTTTTGAGGTTTCAAGATAGTACTAAGATTTTGGACATATTCTGAGTAATCAAAGGTCTCCCGCTATCAAACTTGGTCTTGGTTTTCATGAAACTGTTAAAGGAGAATCTAGTTCACAAGGAAGTGCTAAAGATTGAAAGGTAGTCAATGCAAAACCTGAAGTGTTGAAAGAGACAAAAGCTCAACCAACAATTATGAATTCTCAAAGGAATTCATTCAAGAATGTTGAATGTTTAAAATGTCATAATTATGGGCAAGTTGCAGCAAATTGCAGAAGCAGAACAATTCAGCCACAAACAAACAGGTTCTACTCAGAAAGGTACTCTAGTAGCTTCAAGGGATATTGTTTTTCATGTAACAAGTATGGACATAAAGCAGCTGATTGTAAAAGGAGGAAGAATAGAAATACTCATTATGATTCTTATGATTATTTCTCTTGGACACATGAGATGTTATTCTTGTAACAAGTATGGACATGTAGAAAAGTACGAGGTTCGGAACGAGATGTAGGAAATTGGATAACTTCCGACACACAAATAGAAAGTTCAAACAAATGCGGGAAAAAGATGGAGGACCGATCGAAACGTGAGGAATTAAAGACACTGCAGTCATCCGCTTCTGAAGCTTACTTCTCTGAATGACTGCAGAAGTGATGTGAGATACGTTATGGGGGTGTATCATCACAGGGGGAGCAATGTATGATGATTCTCATGGTTGATTTGATTATTCTGGTTATATGTATTTCTGATAAAGCATCTGATATGAAGAAGACAGGTACGGGAAGGACAAGTTCGGGGGGAGATGAAGGAATGTGAAAATTTCTATGCTTCACTTTCCATACGTGGGTTAGATGAACAAAATTCGCGTATACACGCGATTTTGAGCAGACACAGTCGCGTATGCATTGATGATAAGAGAATTTATATGATAGTTGAAGATGTGGAGCAGAGGTTCAAGGGGAGCATCAGTCTGACTGTTAATAACTGTATTTTTGACTCTGTATCAGCTTAATTTATCAGTTCTAAATGATGATGATATGATACTTGATGTCTTATGTTGAAGTTTATGGATGAGTCCTGTTTGCTTGTTGAATGAAGAATATTCGTTGCTGAGATGAAAGTCTTATAATTCAGAGATAAGGACAGATCATGCAGAGATTGTTGCTGACGGCTTGCTGATAAAGGTATTCAGGTTGCACAAGTTAAGGAGAAGCACTGGTTCAGGGAGAGTAGCAGGTTGAATACTAATGATTGCATTGTTGGCAATATGACTGATTATTCTTGGCTATTGTGATACTCATGACTTAAATGATGATGACTTGGTACATGGTTTATTATGATGAGATGTTGATCCCTGTTTACTGAAAAATATCTTTTGTGCTCACACATGGATGAGTTGGAAGTCGTTTGATTCAGAAATAAATCATGCAAAGTTTGTTACTATGGTGGAGATCTTTTGCCTACATATTCTACTTCATGTTAAATCTTGAAGATCTTGATGATTCTGGAACCGCATGGATGATTGCTTGACATATATTTGAAGATGTTGTTCTGGAAAGATTGTATTGATGCTACAAAAATCCGAAGGCTTGTTTCCTAATGGGCTTATGCTACGACTGTTGAATGACGCTTGAAGACACAACTACACTATTCTATGTAACTGTAGTCCAGGAAAGCAATCAAATATCTCGAAGAAATTTGAAGTGCATCTTTTTCTCACGGTGGATCGGATACGGATTTAAAATATAGAAGATGGTTTTGGATACGTGGGTTTCCTAAAACAGCGGGTTTCCTGAAACACAGTCGCGTATATTCGCGAGTTCATGCACAGAAAACCGCGTATGTCTGATTACTGACAAATTTCTATTTGGGGTCAGCTCTCTTTAGCACAACTGCAGTGTTGTTTGGTATCTCTGGTATCTCTGGTGATGTTCCAGCTCTTATAATACTGTTTCAATCTCTGATGTTTTAAAGATGCCTTGATGTTTGGTTGAAAGTGTTTAGGATGCACAAACTAAGGGGGAGCCTTAGTCATATGGAAAGGATGTTCGGATGCACATTTTCAGGGGGAGCCCTAGTCTTGCTGAGTATAATGCATTGTTGGCATTATGTTGTTTAAGGAAAATGTTCTCTTTCTTGAGGACTTTCATAAATTGAATTGTCTTAAATGGTCATATACGCAGTTTGATGAAAAAGTTCTTGTTAAGACCCATGATGTAAATTGTCAATATACTGTCATGTAAGGACTTGATAAATTTGTAAACCCACTTGGTTGGGTAGGCGAGTCTAATTTTGTAAACCCACTTGGTTGGGTAGTTGAGTTGAAATGTGTAAACCCACTTGGTTGGGTACTTGAGTCTTATATGTAAATCCACTTGGATGGATCTTTGATGTAAGTATGAGTCATTGGTGATAAGAATTTCATAGAGTCATGTACTTCATTGGAAAATATGTTTGAAGATTCAGCATGAACTCAGGGGGAGCTTGGTCACTTCAGTATATATCCGATCTGCAGAACGCTTCTTCCACATGCGGAGAAAAGGGGGAAAATATGTTGGTTTTGATCCACCCTTTGCCCTTGATGTCAAAGGGGGAGAGTGAAATGGTGTTTGAATGAAGAGAAAGAATGGTGTCAAAAATGGGAAAAATGACATGGTGCCATTGTATTCTTAATGTACCTATCTGTTGTAGTAACCAAACACCATAGTGGTTGCCATCAAGTCCAAAAGGGGAGATTGTTGGCAATATGATGCAGAATGTTGTCCTTGATGGCAACCCACTGAATGAAGATGAAGATATGAGATTGTTGACTTGTGTTGTCCTTGATGGCAATCCACCTGATGAAGTTATTCATGACCTGATGGACTTGGTAAATGATGTAAATCTGATATGAAGTGATGTTTGTTAGCAATATGATGCTGAGTGTTGTCCTTGAATGGCAACCCATTTGATGAAGATGATGACAACTTACTTGATGAGATTGTGCTTGATAGAATATGTTCTTGATGAGCTAAATATGATGTATCTACAGGGTGTGTACGGAGGCGGTGAAGAAAGAAGTTAGCATGTGCTAGATCTATGATGAAAAGAGTATGTCTCAAGGCATACGCGGATCTGTCTAAGGGAAGTCACGTATGCACACGGGAAACAACGTTCCAAGTCGCGTATGGGAAAAAGCGCTCATAAAGTGGGAAACCAGGGGTAACCACCATGATATTGACCCATTGTATTGGGTAATGATTCGTCTATGTGATCCCGTCCAGGAATACCATCGGAAGTAATATTGTTTTGGCTCATGGTATTGATTTTGGCTCATGGTATTGAAAAAGGGTAAACCTATATAAAGAAGAAATTCATTGTGCAAATGATGTGTGTGGGTGCGGAGTTTCGAGCTAGGAATGAATACTTCTCTGTGAAGTAGATCTGTATGGAAAGGGTAAAGGTTTGATGATAGATCTGAATCTATGATGCACCTATGAAGAAATGATGAAGCGGGATTTCTAGATCTGAAATGTACTTGTATTTGCTAGATCTGTTTATGGAGTGATTAGATCTGTGATGAGGCGAACATCTGTCTGATGTAAAGGGTTGAATCTGAACTGAATATCTGATCTGAAGAAGTATGCTGCTCTATAATGGTTGAAGATCCATACGCTAGTTCGCCGCAGAGGAAGCGCGTATATACGCGGCTTCGCTGAAGAGAAAGCGTGTATGCGCAATGAAATGAGCTCTGTAATGTGTACAGAAGTATACGCTGGTTTATGTGAACGGAAGCGCGTATATACGCGACATCAGTGAAAGGAAAGCGCGTATGCAAACTAGGGTTTTCGAATTGCAACGGTAAGAAATGTCGATGCATTGCTGTTTTGCGTATACGTATTGAGTTATATGTATCTGTTTCATAGTTGTTGTGTTTAATAACCTGGAGTGGGTCCGGTGCGAAAGTATGATGAAACGTGGCACATAGTGGTGTCCTAAAGGAAGCTTTGGATCCAGTGTGAAAATTGATGAAACGTGGTCCATAAAGGTGCTGAGGGTTGTAGCCTTCAGTCAGGGAGTTGTAGCTCCCTTCCAGGTGAGGCTGGTAAATGAGATCAGGGGGTCGTAGCTCCCTTCCAGGAGAGGCTGGTAAACGAGTCAGGGGGTTGGAGCTCCCTTCCAGGAGAAGCTGGTAAACGAGCGCAGGTGGGTGCCTGCGTGCTGGTAGGAGTCTGCGCCAGCACATATGTTGTAAGATGTTTTCTCTATAATAAAATATTGAAGGCTGAGCAACTGCAGCGGTGGTTTTCTCCCGTCTTGGGTTTCCACCTAAAATCCTGGTGTTCATGTGTGATGCTTTGTGTGATGGCTTATTCTGTTCTTACTGCACATGTTTACTATTTATTAAACATCTGATGAATGAATGATAGAATGACATATGTGAATAATTAATGACATATTTTTATCTCTGTGTATACACGAGTTGCATAAAGGGTATCCGCGTGTATACGCGAGTTTACTGAAGGAAAGTAGCGTATGGGTTTTAACGAATGGAAAAGTAAATAATTTTTGAATATGTAGTAAATACTGATTCACCCCCCCCCTCTCAGTATTTTTCCCAACAATTCATCTACTAGTACCAAGCACTATATGGGTCAGGTAACCTGAAATAGTATTGCACACACTAGGCCTAAGCTTAACCCCCTCTGAATAAGATCTCTGTGGCGCTCGAGAATTATTTTCCATGGGCGGATAGACGGGTTTAAAGCTCACTAAACATTCAAATTCTATGTTTCAAGAATGTAAATTGGCCACAAAAATTTATTGTATGCCTACCCCTAGTGGTCCTAACCTAAAATATTAATTATCTTGTGGCCCTTTGGGGCGATTTAATGTGTTCAATTAATGGTTATTTTTAAGGAGTCTTACTTTGCTTAAGGTGTGGCAATGTGTGTGATAAAGTGTACAATAACAATGTTTTTTAGGATGTGGATATGCGATGATCCTTTACACTCCCTCCTAATTAAACTATGTTTTGATTGTTCCTTTCAAAAAGTAAATGATGCGTGGATAATGGGCCGCTTACATTTTTTCCTCTTTAGACTAAATGTTGTGCTATATGGAGATGAAAAAATATCAAAAGAGGGCACTCATATGCATTCTGAGGGTCACCAAGAGGTGCAAGGGCAGCAGAGATTACTTTCCTTCTAAGATAATTTGATCCTAGTCCCGAATCCTAATGCAAAATTTAAACTAAAGTAAATGAAAAAATGTCAAAAATGGAAACTAGCTAAGCATGCGTGGATATGGGCCCCTTACTCCTCGCTAATTACCTAAGTGATTTGGTGTATATTAATGCTAATAAGTTCATTTAGATATCATGGGTGGACTTTTGCCACTTAGTTGCTTCCTAATTAAACTACTTGAATTTGTGATAATAAACTAAAAATTAGAACTATGCAATACCTAAGCCAAGACTCAGCTAAAAACATGTCTTAATAGTCAAGGGACACAAACAAAGTGATGGATAATTTATTATGGGCTACTACTCACTTTACACTTGCAAACAATGAATAAAACTAGTGAAAAAACGTTTCACTCGTTTCCGCGCGGAATTTCTCTATGCAGGAATGCAATCTCCGCATCTGTCTGGGTTGAACGCGCACACACTAATGCATCTATCTATGCTGAATGCGCGGAGTTTTACTGCACACAAAAATTGTTCTTCCCCTGAACCGAATCTCTTCATAGAGGGTGAATGAGAGAAGCAGACGAGGAATAGAGTTGGTCCTACAACAATACTGAGTAGAAAAGAGGTTCTGCAAAAACACAACCACTTAGCTTAAAAGGAAAAATAAGTGGAGACACCAATCATTTTTTGGTGTTTTTAGTGCATGAATGTATGAAAAACAATGGTGCTTGGTAGGAGTGATTTTTGGCCTACAAGCAATGGTCACAGGGAAAAAATGGGTTGTTAGATGATTAGTGAAGCATCATAACATGTAGAAAAACTAGTTATGGAACATAGCATACTACAAAAAGAGGAGGAAACAAGAAACAAAAAATACACATATAACACAAGCTCAATATCGAGTAAACGAACTAATAATACCAACATAGAACGAATCTCCTTTTATTAGTTTTTGGTGGTAAAAAAGAGGTATAACGCTAAAACACTTGTAGTGAGTCCTTAGAGCTATGGAGCTCTAATAATCAAAGCAAGGAGGGCTCTCCCCTTAAGTTGTTTAAAAGCCTCTCTCTTCTCCTCGAATGATTTATTGGATAATGGAAGACTAATGCACTTCTCCTTCGGGATTGAGATGTTGGATGGGCAACAAATGAATGCCTTCACTCCCTTGCGGCTTGGACAACACACTATTGGTTTTCTCATGGGAAATTTGGCTAGCATAACAATGTGCTCTAAATTTTTCTTCTCATGGTGGTATTTTATAGGAAAAATTCAAATATTCTTCCCTCTGTTGGTACAATTATGGATAGTGACCTAAGAGTGGTAGTTGATTCCATTGTCTGCTCGCTTACAGTCTCAAGGTCGCTCTAGGCAGCTGTCCTTTGGTGGCCTCAAGTGGAGAATATTCTTCCTGAAGTGTGAAAAGTGGTCTCGGATAGTGACCTTTCACCATACTGAGGACCGTGTGGCTTATTGGGGGAAAGTTGGGGAGATTTTATTTTCTATTAAAGAAATATGCACACGAAGTGCACTTTGCCTGTGTCTTTTGTGTGCAAGTTGAAAATTTTGCCTCTTGACCTTAGAGAATGTTAAATTTTCTAGATTCTCTAATTTTTTTCAACCTTGTAAATCCTTCTACATGAAATTTCATGATGTATTTTACTTGTCCGACTTTCCAGTGTTAACACATGGGTTCTCTTGTTTCATATGCCTCAACTTGTGTAAGGTCTCAAAGAGCCTCCCTTGGCATTCTTCCCAACTTGCCATGTCTTATTCTGCAGCTTCAGCCCTCACGAATGTCTTTCCCCTTCCAATGTCTCACTAAGACTAATCAATATATGCTCAAACTTCAATACCAACTGAAACTGTGCAAATGTATTCCTACTCCCTAAAAAAATCAACGCAGTTTTACTCGTCATGACTCAAGCTTTGATACCATATGTCACAACCCTATACTTTTGGTGCTCTTTCAACTACATATAGTGGGCACGTCACTACTACACTTTTTCCTTTTAGAAATACTCAACTGTATAGAATCTGCTTAACTCCACCACTTACCAAATATTCCAAACAAGTGTTCTTTAACAATGTAGTTGAATAACATTAATCTTCAATATTTAATATTTCATAATGAAACATTAAGAAATCATCACAAGTATGCCCATAGATAATTGGAAGGGGAAACTCTTGAAAATTATGCCAAATAATATATAATGATTCAAGAATGTAAAATTTTACAATAATTATACAAGTTTTTCCAACTCTGGGCAGCCACCTACACACCTTGCCAAATATGTCCAACACTCCTGCTTTGATTCATGCAACAATGCCACCCAACAACACCAATCGACTAGAAACCCCAAAATATCCTCCAAAATACCAATTTTGAAGTCTGCAAAAAATAGTGCAGTCCGGATCACGAGGGTCACTCCGTGCATGACCCTCACCCATCCTCATCCACTGTCATGTAGCCGAGTCACTCAGGTCACTTGCTGCATGCAATCCCACTCTTCCGACATGTCCCCAATATTCTACACATTCTGCATCCTACCGTAGGGTATGACCCGACTATGCATGTGCCTTCGACATGTTCACAATGACATGCCCACATTTCGGGCACATGGTCTGCACGTTGTGCATGACGTGCGACCTAAACCACCCAGAAATTTCTCTATGAACTCACTGTCGGTTCTGCCTACGCCTTCAACCTCCATTCTCTTGCTCCGTTCTATATTCTGGGATATTTCTTGAACTATGAATTGTTGGTGATCAAATGATATCTTATAACATCCCCTCTTCATCGCATTTATATACTTTCCCGTGGTCACGTTTCACCGAGGGTCATGAATGTAAACGAGTCATCCCACTATACTATACACCAGTTTGTAGAATTTAATCAAGTGTTGCCTCACTCCATAATAATAACATGTCTGCTTGCCTATATAACTTAGCCAACGTTCCATGTAAAAATATGTTCATCGCACATGCTCATTGCATAATTGTTGACACGTGGGTCAATTAGGTCACTCGGGTCACCCAAGTCGAGTTGGCCACCTGCGCGTGACTTGCCTATCTCGCACATCCGCCAAGTCCATCGGGCATGTCCGTTTCACCAAATGCGCCCTCCATCACATGACTTTGCCTTACGCCCTCACGACTCACCTCCCTGTTATGGGTGTGCGCCCTCCATACTCCCAATTTTTTAGTCGCACATGATCGAGTTGGCTAATACTGGCCCATGCCCGCTACAACTTGGTCGTACATGTGACTCCAACTCATGGGCGTAACAATAATGATGATGATGATAATGATCATGGTGAGAAATGAACGCAAACCCCTTATATTTATAGCAAAGTATTGGTTTGATATTCAAAATTGAGAATAATAATATATTATTGACCAAAATCTAGATCTAACCGTTTGGAATAATTTATTATATTTTTAGAGAGTGAAAAAATATTTGAAATAGTTAAATATCTTTATCTGGAAGTAATTTAAAATAAAATTATTTATTAATTATTTCACGAGTAATAAGAAAAGTGTGAAATGAAATAATTATTAAATAATGATTTAGCAATTATTTCAACGATGGACTTACGAAAAATAAATAAAATATGATTTATTTAATTATTCCTAGGTGATAGAGTCAAACGTGACAAGGAATAATTATCAAGGAATGATTTAATAATTATTATTATAGAAAATTAAATAAATAATAGTTTATTTAATTATTCTCATGAATTTTAATTTTAAAATAATTTAATAAAAGTGGTTTATTAAATTAGTAATTTTACTATTGTAAAATTAAAATCACATGAATCCAATAATTAGAAATAGCTAGGTGATTTTTTTTGTCTAAATTTTATTAAAATTATTTATTATTAATTTTAATTTTATTTTAATTTTTAAAATTTTGTAGCAAATGTAATTTAACCATTAAAAAAGAATACCATAAACAAAGCAAAAAAACCAAAAAAAATACCACAAACAAAGCCAAAGCCAAAACCAAAAGTTAAAAAAAAAAAACTTAGAACCCATAAACCTTTTAATCTCTATTTTATTCTAATATAATTTTATTAAGCCAAAATGTTTGAATAAGGCCTTTATATATGCACGAGTTTTAAAAACAAAATCACATATTGGGCCTCTCAGCTCAATTAACGGACATTTTCGGTTAGAAAACCTCCCCTAGTTAGTTTTAATGCGTCTTATATATAATACCATGAATGAGCGTTACCTAAATGACTGAAATTGTATCACCCCTGATTTTCGTTGTTTTCTACGAGTCAGATAGTGCGTTTCGTTTGAACTCTGTAGTTTTAAGATTTTCAGTTGTAGTTTTAATATCTGAAGCACCTTCGTCCCTCATCAGAAGAATAAAGCCCGGTGCAGTGGGTAGTAGGCTTGATCATTCCGCAGTAAAAGTGGCCATTGTGGAAATTATGGAAGGAGAAAGCCCTAGAGGACGAGGAGTATCTCAAACCCTTCTTCTTTGTCCCGCAGTAATGCTCGTAGTCGGAGCAGAAGTAGGTGTAGGAGTGCTGATGTTGACAGGAGGAGGACAGACAGCAGTAGGATCATTAGTTCCAATCACCCCAATCATGATAGTGACGTAAGCAGAGTCAGAAGGTGGAGACCACTAACAACCATAATTAGAACTGCTTTCTCGGCTAATCCTGATGCAACTGAGAATGCGAGAACAGAAGCGAGACTACTTTTCCCAGAAAGAAGAGAAGAATCTGTTAGCATTACTGCGAGTTCTATTTATAATACCCAAGGAACAATACGCAATGCTCATAGAGCCGACGCGCAGCCGTTGGCCCGCGTAATCATTTCTGAGCAACATATCACTATTGGTAATAACTCAGACTGTCCAATTTGCTGGGACCAATACCAGTTGGGGGCGGCGGCTCGCGGAATGCAATGCGGGCACATGTACCTCGAGACCTGCATATTTACATGGTTGGAAACCGAACGTACCTCCCCGGTCGCTTCAAAATGCCTTAACACAACATGATGCATTATATTTTTTGATATGGAAAATGCCTAAAACCTAGGAGATTATTTGGCAAACCGTTTGTTTCTATGCTTTTCTGTTTTTCAATTGTTTTGTCGCTGTATTGTTTGATTACGTATGCTTTAGCAAATGAATATCTCCAGTTTCAATTTAGTTTCAAAATATTGTATGTCGGGTTTTTTAATTCATTTTGGGTTTTATATATTGTATGTGGTATTTTCAAATGTATATTAACTTTTCTTAAAATGTTATGTGCCAAGTGGCATGCTTTTTATTTCAAGGAAATTTAAAAAGGTTATAAATTTTGTTGGTTTCCAATTTACTTAAATTGTCTTTAAAGGTTATATTTATCTAGGTTGTAATTAAATTAAACTTTTTCAAATTGTATTTGCAAATTACATTTTTTGATTAAAATTTTAAAAGACATTATTATAATATCAAAGGTAGATATATTTGTTATTTTATTAGGTTGGTCTCAAATTTATTTTTAAGAATAATGGAACAAAATTTATTTTTAAGAAAAATGGAACTATATTTCTGGTGGATGTTGAATCTTGTGAATTCAATAATCAACTATTCAAATTTGGAGGAATAACAAAGTCATCTTCTTGATATGATTTAACAAGCATCTAATTATACATTTAATTGTAAACTTAATCTAAGAAAGAAATTACAAAGCATGTAAAAAGGAAACTAAACTATTGTCTGACCAAATAGAATGATAAAGTCATCTTCTTGATATGATTTAACAAGCATAATGTTACACAGTTATTGGAAACTTAATCTATGAAAGCAAGTAAATATTAATCTATGAAAGAAAATAAATATCACACATTGTAGGTGGTCTATCCAAAAGTATGAGAGATGGTAAGTAGAGAGGCTCCATATGTAATAAAAACCAAGTCAAAGTGAAAGAATACTCATGAGTAAGGTGCCACAATCTAATTCTTTATTCAAAGATTGAGCATAACACCCAACTTTACACAGGCCTTTGAAAGGATAAGTCTCTCCTATTTATACAAATTCCTAAGAAACCTCCTCATTAATGAGGATCCTTCTTAGTCTCCTTTGATCCATAATATTCTCAACCAATTTGCTAACCATAGGCCACATACCCCTCCTTCAAATCTCCTTCATGTCATGAAGATAAATTCAAATTTGATATTTGGGAGCCACATAAGAGGGCCTTGGAAGCTTCCAATGAACCTACACATGTCACAAAAATATTTCCACTTTTAAGGTATAAGCATATGCATATTATTTCCTAACTTTTGATCACAAATTCACTTAAAAACACTAGAAATTAATAATGTTTTGAAAACACAAGGGTAACCCAAATGATGATGAAAGTGAGATGAATGTAGTGACATGGTAGTGAAATGGAGGTGAAATGGAGGTGATATAATCGACATGATGGTGGAAGTGGATTTATTTTTAAAGACATTTATGAGACCCAACAATATCCTACAGAGAGTGGTTGGTTCCTCCTGAATGTCGTTTCTTGATGGATATTTGATATATAATCAAATCTTAGTGCATAAGGATGACCATGAAAAAATTGTTTTCATGACACCTTGGGGCACTTTTAAATATGCAAAAATGCCATTTGGGCTCAAGAATGTAGGAGCCAATTTTCAACAGACGATGGACATCATTTTCGTAAATGAAAACGATGTTTTTCCAATAGTTTACCTTGATGATTTGACGGTTTTACCCCATTCTCATGGTGACCATTTATACCATGTTATAGTTGTATTTCAGAAGTGAATAAATTTTTGGATTTCACTCAATCCCCAAAAGAGTATTTTTTCCATTGAGGAGGGAAATCTTCTTGGCCATATCATCTCCAAATATGGTATCCATATTAATCCCTCGAATATTGAATCCATTCAGTAAATAGATTTTCCATGTAGCAATAAATAGATCCAAGACTTTAATGGTAAGATGATTTTTTTGAGAATATTTATCCCGAACCTTGCTAAGCATCTTTGAGAGATGACCAATATGCTAAAAAAGGGCAGTGAGGTAAGGTGGTCATAGGATGCTTAAAAGTCATTTAATTCTACTAAGTTATCTTTGAAAATAGCTCCTATTTTGATCAGCCCCGACTATACCATTGATTTCATCATCTTTTCATTTGACTCTGAACATACTTTGGCTATTGTTTCGATGCAAAATAAGGATAAGACCGACCAACCCATTGCTTTCTTTAGCTGTACCATTAGAGATGATGCCCTTAGATATAACATCATTTATAAGAAAGCATTGGCCCTGTTAAAGTCATTGAAGGACTCTCTACTGTATATCCTTCATTCACACATTCTAGCCTATGTTCCTAATGTAGCAGTGAAGGATGTCCTAATGCAAACCAGTCTAGAAGGTAGAAGAGGAAAGTGGACAGCACCTATGTTAGAGTATGATCTCGAGATCAAGCCTACAAAGCTGATCAAAGGAGAGGGATTGGCCAAGTTGATGGTTAAATCCATCTTATTTCAGTTTCATCTGAAGGACAAGATGATGACTCACTCATGGAGGTATTAGAAAAATTTCTCTTATCTCCTTGGTATGCCGACATCATTTATGTTCTTCACCACATTAGTCCTCATGTAGATGTGTCTAAAAGCAAGGGTAGATCATTAAATTTAAAAGCTTCCAAGTACTTCATCTTAGGCAGTGCTCTATATTGGAAAGACTCGGGAGGTGTCTTGCTAAATTGTTTGGTCGAAAGTGAAGCCAAGGAGGTAATGAGTAATTTTCACAAAGGATATTATCGAGGTCATTTGTTTTGAAAAAACTATGGCGAATAAAGTGTTGAGGGCGGGTTATTATTGGCCTACTCTATTTTCTTATTTGTATAAAACCGTGTTGAGTTGTCATGAATGCCAGATATTTCAAGGTAAGAGGTAGTTTCTCCCACTGCCTTTGCAACCCATATCTGTGCAAGCACCATTTCAGCAATGGGGCCTTGATTTCATTGAAGAAATACACCTCGCATCTTCTACCCAACATAAATAGATATTTACAGCTACCGCCTACTTCAAAAAATGGATTGAAGCGATCCCAACAAGGCAAGCTACGTATTTAGCCATTATTCAATTTTTGGAAACTAATATTTTTTCTCAATTTGGTTGGCCCCACAAAATAATTAGAAGTAATGCGACTACATTAAATTCCATGAAAATGGTTGAGATTTGCAAGAAATATGACACCAAATTCAGTCACTCGATTGCATATGATATGCAAGGTAATGGATTGGCCTAATCTTCAAACAAATCTTTGGTCAACATTATAAGAAGACGTTGGAGGTGAACAAGAGAAACTAGCGTAAGAAACTTATTAATTCCTTGTGGGTGGACAGAATGAGTGGGAAAAAAACAATAGGTATGTCTACTTTCCAATTCGTATATGGAGTTGACACAATTTTTCCTTACATCAGTTTCAATCCCAGTTATGAAATTATTATAGGAAGTTGGTAGTGAAATTAATGATGTGTAGTGTCGAATAAATCAAATCATTCATTTCCAACAAACCAGGAATGAGGTGTTCCAAAACACCTCTAAGTAAAAAGAGAGAATTAAGAAGGTATATGACCGCAAGACAAAGGTTGATGATTTCAAAATTGGTGATGTGGTCTTCCGTTGGGATGCTAGAAATGAAGAGAAAGGGAAACATGGTAAATTTGAGAAATTATGGAAGGGACCATACAAAATTTCAACTTCAAGAGGACATCATGCTTATCTATTGGAGGAAATCAATGAAGAAGACTTTATAGGAGGATGAGTTAATGGTATGCTTCTAAAGCACTACCTTTTCTAAGCATATTTCTAAAGTTTCTTAACCTTATTGTACATATCAGTTTAACTTTTCTTCCAAAGTGTGAAGGAGAGAATCATCGGAGCTTGGAGGCTAAAGTTAAGGCCATAAAGCTCCGTTGATTTTCTGTTCATTTCTAAAGTGCAGTAACAGTCAAAGTTACTTCAATTTTGAGCCAATTTTGAGTATTTAGTCTCATATTTGGATTTTTACTCCATGCCCAATGGTTAGGCTACTTGGTCTATGACGTTCTTGACACCTCCAAGGAGTGGCCATCCCTAGCTCGAGCCAATTTTAATGTTAGTCTATTTAGCCTATCACCAATGATAAAATAGGCTCTTACAATGTCTTGTTAGGTTCTCAAAGTCCATTTTTTGTCATTTCATTAGGTCTTCAAATAAAAATTTAGTCACGGGATAGTGTGTCTAGGGCTATTGGCACTCCTTTCAAAAAACTTCCATGTCGGTCCTTTTCATAACTCAGTTGACTGTACCATCATTGAAATAGTATCATCATCATTCAATTCAACATCATCATGATTTCATTCATTTGAGTGTCTCCATTAGGTCATTAGGGTTTTAGTCATCCAAAATATTTCATTCCATGTATATATCCGAAAATGGAGTTGTAATACGTAAATTTTTTAAATAAAGTTTGATTTAAAAATGTAATTTATATTTCATATTATGTAATAAGTTTCATGTTCCTAAATCTACATAAGAAATTTGCAAAGCTACAAATTTTCAAAGCAAAGTGAAAAGACATGTACTTGGCCATCCCACTACTCTGAAGCAAAATGACCACCATAAGATATAAAAGGCTAATTCAAGCTCATTTTCTCATTCCCCTCATTGAAGAAGAACACTCATTCATCACCAAGTGCTTCATCAATAAATTCAAGTAAAAAATTTCCCAAAATTTGTTGCCAAAGCAGCCACGTTGGGCTTTCTAGGCTCCATGCTACACTTTCTTCCACTTGTTGTGTTTTCTCTCCTAGAGGCATCAAATCAACTTCTGAAGGTTTATTTTGGGTTGAGGGTGGTGTTGAAAATGGCAACAAGAAACAGTGAAGGAGGCCTCCTGAAACATCTTTCCTGATCCTCGTTGGAAAGTGATCACCTAAACTAGGTGGGGACCACACATGTGATTTTTGTCGAAAATTCTATTTTTAGACTATGTCTATTTTTAGACATATGGATCATGGACCGGGGGTTGTAGTATTTTATTCTTGGAGTATTGGTCATGTTGGTAAAAATAGATGAACCTCTATATTTAGACATTTAGGTCGAAGTCTATTTTTAGACTGCCTATCCTAAAAATAGGGAAGTCGAATATTATTAGCTCTTAATAATATTTGGACTATAAACATTATCTTATTCTCTCGGGAGCACTTCAGTTTGCGTTCGGATGTGGCACATACACCGACAGAAGGAAATACGTTTTCCTAGGTTTAAGTGGAAGATAGATGAAGAAGACTTCAGTTAGAACTCATGTGACAGTAGTTTGGTGGAGTTGATTGAGGAAGTTAGTGGAGTTGTATTCAGTTTAACTAATCTAAACATAGTTGAGCTATTTGTATTCAGTTTAACTAATTGATATAATTAGTGAGAGTGGTGTGAATTAGTTATTAATTAATTCACTAATTATAAACTCATAAATCAACTAAAGAATGCATCAGTTAACTTCAGTGCATGGATAGTTTTAGTGGAGACCAGTGCATAAATAGGTGAAAGAGCAGGTTAACTATCAGTTGTGACTATACAGTTGCCATTTGCAACACACAGATAATTGGAGAAGCCCATGAGGATTGCGCAGTACAAGCCAGGTGGTTTATCTATTTAATGAAGCCATCCCATAGCATTGATTACGCAATAGAGGCTGGCTATCAAGTGGCAAAAGATTGGAGCATGTGTTTTGCTAGATCTAGCTTGATAGTGTGTAGCAATTGAGGGGGTGCATGAGAGCTTGTGAGGAGATTTTGTACTATGATTGTTACATGATCTCCATGACATATAATATATAGATAGTTGGGGTTTTCAGCTTTAAGCTTTCCCATTAAATACTGTGTTAATGTGTATGATGATTTGATGTGTTATCGCTTGATTTATTTCCGGTAGCGGTGATGATCCCAGTTGGTTGAGTGGAAGAGATTATGTGTTGTGTATGAAGATCAAATAGTATGTGATCAGGATAGTCCGGTGGATAATTAATTATTATTCAGAAAATTTTCATTGTGTGCTGGTGAGGAAGTTTTAAGAGTAATTCTATTATTTATGGAGTTCGAATTGTAGTAGATGCATTAGTTTAATGCATGAGTAATCATTTAACTCAGTGAAGTGAGTTAGAGCGAGTTGAACTAGTTGTAATTGTTTGTTGCACTAGTGAAAGATCAAGTGAATTAAATATTATTTAATTCAAAATTAGTCATATACCATGCAACTGATGATTTACTATTAATATCCGCATTCATGTCTATTCCAATGGAGACCCAGTTAGCCAAAGTCTAAAGGGATGTTAACTATGATTTGTAGCATTATTGGGCTGCACACATGCAACCAAACACACATTGGATTTCCCATGATGATTGCATAGTTTAGGAAGGCCAAAATTCCTAAATAATAGGCATTGCATTCATCAGGAATTGCACAAGAATGGCAGGTTGTTTAGAGGTTGAGAATTGGCTTTGTTTGTTGATTTTGTTTGGGATAGTGTGAGATAATTAGTTGAGTGCAGGAGACTCTTGTGAGAAGAGTGAATTGTAATTGTTTCATGATTAGATGTTGAATATAGAATAGAATAGAGAGGTTTTTTGAGAAGAAATCCTTCCCGAGGACAATATTTGGGATGTCGTCTGATTGGTTTCTTTCTGGATTTGTTGTGATTCGCTATTATGTTTATTTTCTGAAATTGATTTGTAGAAGTATTTAGTATCTTGATTTAGCACATTGCATGATTGGATTGAATACATGAAATACATATTAGTTGTATAATTTCTACAATGATAGTGGGATATTGTGCTAAATCATCCATGAAACTATAACTATGGGATGCTTTGGAGTGGTGTCCTTTTCACCTTGTTGGACCCTTAGCCATTTTTTTCAAAGTCTCAAGAGGAATTTTTGATATAGTCAACGGTGTTGTAGGTGCACTCATGCTAGCCCCTGACGTACTTGTGTCTAGTGAGGTATCATAGATTCGATTCTGTGTCTGAAAGAAAATTTCCTCACCAGTCATATAGATTTTGTGGCTTTTGTTTTTAGAATCGTTGGGGGATGGTTGTTGTTGTTGGGTACTCACTACCCCTTAGTGGGGGAAAGGTTCTTGCATTACGACGGTTTACTATGTGGGTCCTCCTTGTCCTCTATTACCTTGAAGCTTCTTTAGCTCAGGGAGCTCGCGACAATGTTCACTGTAATGGCCATACTCACCACAAATCATGCAAGAGTGGTTGGTCCAAAGATTAGCCCTCTTTTTCTACCCATGGGAGTTATTTGGCTCCTTGTTTTGATTCCAGTTGGAGTTAACCCCAGCCCGAGATCGCGAAGGACATTACTGGCTATTACTCCCCTATCGAGGATTTCCATTTTCTTTATTTTTTTTCCTTTTATTTTTCACGTTAGGAGGATAACTCTGATTCTTCTAATCATATGACTCGTGTTGTTGGGCCTGAGAAGATTACACGAAGTTCACTGGTGCAGTATTTTGCATCGATGGGTTCTATGCTGGGGAGTGGGAATATTGAGGTTGATGTCCCTGGTTTGGATATGGTTGATGGGGGGAACTCTCCTGCGAGTGTCTCTATTTGTGTACTAGGTCACCTATGTGGGGGGATATGGTCCTGCTTGCTAATGATGGTACAATGACACCCTATTGGTCATGTTCTGTAGAGGTGCATGATGACCCTAATGGTAGCATGGTTGCGGGATATTCTGGTTATGATCATATGTGTAATTGGGGTACAAGATAGTGTTACTTATATGACTTTGGGTCAGTGAACCTATCAATCTGTCTACAGTGTTTGATGTGGCTAGCTTTTCTTTATAAGTTTGTAGGCGCAGGGCATTAGGTAGGATGTTATAGATGTATCCTTAGTGAGGGTATATCAACTTGAGTTGTTGAGATTTTCTTATGGCATCCTCTTCAAGCAGCTTTGTTTCCTCTGCTGCCTCCGAAATATCCATGGAGAGTTTCGTAAAGGTTTGTGTTAACACTGACAGTCGCAGTTTGGCTTTACACAAAATTCGATGTCACCGCCATTCATGAAGAAGGGAGATGGTTTAGGAGGCGGGAGGTGATGGAACTTCCGCAATGTGTTCAACTCCATTCCCAAATCATTGTAAACAAAGGGGGCCAAAAATATGTATGAACGCAGCTTGCGAGGGCACTAAATATTTTAAAATAGTAGAAGGTTGCTCCACATACCATTTCACGGCTCGTCCAATTAAGGTGCACTGGAATAATCTTAACAAAATATTATCATCAATAATATTGTTCTATGAACACCATAGGTGGAAATTCATTATATGGTTTCCAGGGTCTTCCGCCTGCCTCCCTTCGAATTTTGGAATATCTAAAGGGAGCTTCGTGGACATGGGGGGCCATGTGAGATTATGTGCAATGGCGTCATTTGTTAAATTTAATGGATCAGGTAAGTTTAAAGATGTTAGGAAAGGTAACGGTGTGTTGAGTGCCATTATAGACTGTGAAAACATAGGGTTCTGGTTACGTATAAGGTTTTTCTATGACGTATCCAACTATGTGTTATGTTAGCTCCCCGAATGGGTAGCACTCCTTTTCCCTTTGGGGGATGTGGGAGGAGTTGTGTGTAGTGATCGAGGGGGTGTTTCCATAGGTGTGTTGTTGGGTCACCCTTGGGGGTTCCCAACGAAATTCGCTCCGATAAAGGATGAACCAATAAGGGTGGATGTGTGCCATATTTGATGCCTAAATGGAGAAAGACCTCACACTCCTCCCTCTAATGGGGGGAGGTCCAAAAAAATTCTAGATCAACGAGGTCCTGTTGGGTCCGTTATGGTGTTGACTCTATTTGATGTTGGAAATATTTTTTAGTTTCTTGAGAGGAGAGAGATTATATATCAAAGAAAAAGCGATCACATCCATAAAACAAAGTGAAAATAAAAGGTTAATTTCCGTTTATATTAATCCTATGTGATTATTCAATCAAAAAATGGTTTTTGTACTTTTGCATATGATACTCAAAAAAATTCCTAGAAGACCTAATCGTCCTCTCATTCTCAATTGTAACTCGGCCTTAAGAAGATATCTTCTGGTGGGTATTGGGGCCAACGTCCCGAAAGAACTCACGGCGCTTTCGAGTAGATGAAGAATCGACCAAGGTAATGTGACGAGGATCTAGTCGTGTGTGCATTGTCACCTACAGGAAATGATGCCCTAATTTTGGCCACTAAGTACTGTCGTCCCATGTAAGCATTTGATTCTTGAGCTTCTTGGTATTCATCTACCAGTACCGAGCACTATATGGGTTAGGTAGCCCCAAATAGTACTGCATGCACTGGGCCTAAGCTTAACTCCCTTTGAATGAGAGCTCTCTCGCGCTCGAGAATTATTTTCCATGCGTAGATAAAATGGTTTAAATCTCACTAAATAATCAAATTTTATGTCTCAAGAATGTAAACTGGCCATGGAAATTTATTGGATGCCTACCCCGAGTGGTCCTAACCTAAACTATTAATTATCTTGTGCCCCTTTGGGGAGATTTAATGAGTTCAATTAAAGGTTAGTTTTAAGGAGTCTTACTCTGCTTAAGGTGTGGAAATGTGTGTGATAAATTTTAAAATCACAATGTTTTTTAGGATGTGGAAATGGGATGATCCTTTACACTCCCTCCTAAATAAACTATCTTTTGATTGTTCCTTTCAAAAATTAAATGATGCATTTAGAATAAATGTTGTGCTATAGAGAGATAAAAAAGAATCAAAAGAGGGCACTCATATGCATTCCAAAGGTCACGAAGAGGTGCAAGGGTGGCATAGATTACTTTCCTTCTAAGATAATTTGATCATAGTCCCAAATCCTAATGCAAAATTTAACTAAAGTAAATGAAAAAATGGCGAAAATGGAAACTAGCTAAGCATGCATGGATATGGGCCCCTTACTCATTGCTAATTACCTACATTTTTTTTTTTGTCTATTATTGCTAATAAGTTCATTTAGATATCATGCGTGGATTTTAGCCACTTAGTTGCTTCCTAATTAAGCTACTTGAATTTGTGATAATAAACTAAAAATTAGAACTATGCAATAACTAAGCCAAGACTCAGCTAAAAACATGTCCTAATAGTCAAGGGACACCAAAAAAAGTGATGGAAGATTTATTTTGAGCTACTAGCCACTTTACACTTGCAAAAAATGAATAAAACTAGTGAAAAAATGTTTCACTCGTTTTCACGCAGAATTTATCTACATAAGTGTGCAATCTCTACGTTTGTCTGGGTTGAACGTGTGCACACTGATGCATCTATCTATGTTGAACGCGCAGACATTGATGCTTCTGTTTGTGTTGAATGAGCGCGATTTTCGTACACACAAAAATTATTCTTCTCCTTAGCCGAATCTCTTCAGAGAAGGTGAATGAGAGAAGCTGACGAGGAGCAAAGATGGTCCTGCAGCAATCCTGAGTAAAAAATAATTTCCACAAAAGCACAATCACTTAGCTTAAGTGAAAAAATAATTGGAGATGCCAATCTTGTGTTGGTGTGTTTAGTGCATGAATGTACGAAAAAAAGCGATGCTACAGTAGGTGTTGGGGTTCCTATGTTTTGGCAGATTTGGCAATACCAAAAGATAAGACAACATCAAACCACTTTGGGGCCCTAGGATCTAGCCCTCTTGGACCCTGAGAGGGATCTCTCCAAATAGAGAAAAGAATGATATATATATTTGAAGCTCAAGACGAGATGTTAGGCTAGTTATGAAGCACAAAGGGGGTTTAAAATAATTTGGTTGGCGGATTGTTGAGTTGGAGTCGCGGAATCACAGACTGAGAAGGTAATGGGAAGAAGGGAGCAAAGCAGTAGGACGTTTCGGCAAAAGAGGATGGGTTAAGGCTGTGCCATCCATTGGGCTATGGAGTCATGAAAGGAGATTATTTGCAACAATCAAGCAAGATTCAAGGCTTTTAGGGTGCATTACACATACTAAAGATCCTTTAGATAGATGTGGTGGATGGGAACAACAAGGTATGAAGGCATAATGAAAGAAAACCCCACTTCAGAGATCAGTTAGAGGTCATTTAACTCAGGTCGCTTGGACGTAGTCAAAGGCATCTTTCAATGGAGGACAAAGGGACACTATAGATCGTGTACCGCAGGTCATTAACCCGGTGTCCGTTTTAACATGCTCCAAGGAAGAACAAGAGATAAGTTTAAAACAAGAGTCAGTGCTCCGATAGATCGTGAGAACGACTTTGCACCCAAATGCTTTGACACTCAACATCTTAAAGGCCACTCGGTCGGCCATGACCCTAGTGCAGATGGCTAACTATAATCCGCGTATCCCATGGAACCTTAGCTTAAACCCAACGAAGAACAAGTTGGTTTCAAACCCTGGGACCATACATGTCATATAGCAGGAACAACATCTCGGCCATAATCGTTAAACCCTGGGAGTCTCCTCTTAGTCTCACTATCAGCAGAAACAATTAAAGGCAGGGAGAGTAGAAACATAGGGTACCTAACAAGGTTAAATCGTATGTTAGATTTCTGATGTGTGCCAAAAGAAATGAACAACATGAAAAAGTGTAATAAAACAGTGTAAAGGGAAAACATCACCCGTAGTAATAGACTAGGATCCTGTGAAATTTTATTGATTAATTGATGCAAAACCAGTCACATACACTGACCTCGATGGTTGATCACAGTCCAAACTTTCTCTTCCCAGCCTACTACATTACAAACTACTATGCTACTCCCTCCCAAGACTGTTCTAACAGTCAAAACGAATCCCTCTAACAGCAACGGCAACAACCGAACAACAACCCTTTACAATTTGTTCTTGGGGATTCTTATAGGAGAAGAGAGTGATAAATGTGGAGTAGTACATTGTAAATTTGTTCTTATTGCGTCAGGACAGCAACGTTTACGCCCATACCTGCTAATGGTTTCACAGCCGTACGTACCGTAGTCTGCTTCGGGAGTCTTTTTCAGGTCGAGATTGACCTCAGATGTTTCTTGAAGTCCTTTCTGGTTGTTTGGAGCTCTGCGCTAGCCTTCTAGAATAAATGAACTGGGTGGAAATTCTGCAAGGTCTCCATGCTTCATAACTGTTGTCTAACAGTCGTAGAAACTTCTACCCATGTATTCATCTGTTTAAGGGCTCGAAGAAGCATGGAGACTATTGTAGGCAGGTGTACCTCTGGAGAAAATGCATTCTGCTGTTACGTAGCGCTGATATGACTTTCTGGTGTGCCCTTTGGTCTTCAAACTGTGCCTTAATCCTTGATCATAGGATTAAGCATTAATTACTCAATAATAAGCATTAACCCCATGGAACTCTCCTGCTGATACACTAGCCTATGTTGAAAAGGCCTCTCTGCATTCAGAGTCACAGTAACCATGACTATGTAATATAAAGTGAATTCATCACTTTGTAAACCCTGCACAATGAAATAATCCTGTCAAACAATCCAAGGTGGTGGCGGAAGAAAGCTTGGAGGCCTGGAGGAAATGGTGGAAATGGTGGAGGCAGAGAAATAATGCATTAGTGCAAAACCCAAAGTTTAATTCTCGGGGATTTACCTATAGAAATGATGAAAAACAGCAGTGCGGGGGCTACTTGATGGTGGGACTCAAAGATGGGTGAGCTAATTAGTTGACTGATCTCAGGAGGAGATCAACGGCAGAGTTTGAAAGGTGAGGCTAATAGAGGTTCTGATGGAGAAATCTGATGGAGGGCACGATTAGATTCCAGCTGTCGGATCTGAAAGGATGGACGGATAAGATCAAATCGGAGGATCGCAATCGGAGGCACGGGGGGTGACACATTAAGAACTTGCGATTGAAAATGGAGCGATTCAATGCCAATCGTTGGATCAGAGTGATAGATCAACGGTTGAGATTCAATCGGGAGGGAAACAGGCGGGGCAATGAACAAGAGCGATGAGATTTGGACCGTTGGATCTCAAGAGATCAACGGCTAGGATCCAATCGGGGATCGCAACTCAGGAGGGGTCAAACGCGAAGAGATTATGCGCTGTGATGATGCGATTGAGCGACCGCCGTCCGATCTAGAGATAGATCGGGGCTCTTATGTAATCGGAGGGGTGAGAGGGGAGAGGTGATGAGCGCGGTGAGATTAGCATCGGGCCGTCAGATCTATATAGATCGACGGCTCAGATCCCAGCAGGATCCAATAGAACCATATTTCAATCACATCGGAAAATAACAAAACAGAGGGAATGCACATAGTGAAAGTCCTGATTGTGATAAGCGCTCGGGCTTAAGCGCTTGGTCCTGAGCATGGGCGTATGGGGGGAAGTGGTTAAGGGGCTGGGCCTAGAGGGGCTAAGCCTTATATATGAAGGAAGGTGGGTTTTTTAGCTGAAAAAGAGGGTTTTTAAGGTTAAAGAGGGAATCGGTAGAGGGAAAAAGGGGATTATTAAACCAAACAAAGGGTATTTTCAGGGTTTAAAGGGGATTTTTGGGATGATTTAGAGGGCCAATGAGGAAATAAGGGAGGGGAAAAAAGGGGAGGAATGTAGAGTTTTATGGGGAATGAAACAAGAGGGAAAAGGCCTTTTGGGGCATTCTTTTTTACAACAGAGAGGCTTTTTAACTAGAAACAACAACGGGGATTTATCAACGGACAAAGGGACAAGGAGGCTTTAAGGATGATGTGTTTCCAGAGGAAATGCATTCCTTTTAGGCTCAAAAAAAATTTAGCCCCCTGTTTTCTTGTCAAAAAATTCATAGGCTAACATGGTTCACACAGATGGCTTCTTCTTGAAGGAGTCAAGAATTCAGAACATGATCTTTGGAGTAGGCCAAATGCCTGGTACTTGGCACATCCATTATTTTCTTGGATCAGTTGCCACAAATCATGAAGACATTACATCAGCAGTAAACATTCTCTCAAACAACTACCTACCCACACTATAGTCCTAACATTTTTCTTTTGGGTGCATTTGGATTTGCAGACCATTTACATCATCAATTTTTTACAAGCAAGAAAATAAACCTATTCTACTTCTACCCTTATTACTCCCTGAGACCAAATTAATCTGTTGGTCTCATAGTTTCTCTACCTAAACTATATCTGCTAGGATTAAACTATCTCGTAGAATTCTTCTCTATATTCTAAGACAGAAATTGAAAAATAGTCAAGCCAGGATTAGACTGTCTGGCTTGTTGGACTTTGCAGAAATTAAGAACAACTAACTACATGCTCATAGACTAAGCTTTATTGAGCTTTTCCTACCTACCCTACTCTAACCTAGAAATCTTTGGTGCTTTTAGGTGATACAATAATGCTAGTGAAGCAGTAACAAAAAAGGATATAAACACTGACTGCCTGTCAGAGATAACCACAGGGTGCTCTGCATGTGGTTCTTCAAAACTATGGTCACCATCAGTGGTGACCACTCCTGATGAATTTGGCCCTTGCGAAGGATCAATTTTGGAGAGTTTGAGCTAATCAGGGCCTCCATGTACTCTGCCATAGGATCAATGAACATATGATGTACGCTTTCTTCTTTCAGGCCTGCCATGACTGATAGGTTGTCTGTATCCTGGGCAGCTTCGATTGTTGCATCTTCCGTTGCATCTTCAGTGTGGCTCATGAAAGTCCAGTTGTCTTCTTCTTGTACATCGGAAAGTAGTGGAATCATTTCCTTTTTAGGGGGCGGGAGACTTTCCAAAGAGGCTCTCAGGTCTCTGAACTGATATGATTTTTCTTGTGAGTTCAGAAGTTCGATCTCAGCTTCATATCTTTCAACCACCAATTCTAAGAAAATTTTCCTGAGCATGGGTTTGAAACTTGAGCTGAGAAGAATAGCCCCTAGAAGGTCCTCCACCTCCAGCTCTGCCAAGTCACTCGAAATTGTATCACGACACTGTGCTATGAAACTTGGATGCAATTCTTCAAACTACTCAGAGTCTTCCATTGGTGAAGTGACTTGGTCTTTGGCATGGATGATGTTGTACTGCGACATGGTATCCCAGTGGAGTCTCGTGAAACCACGATAATCGACGGCCTATTGATCACCAGTGGAGTCTTTTAATCATTTAGGAACTGTGGAGTCTCCAGGTGGAGGATTTACAATTTTACCGTCCACCATAGTGATTTACCAAATCAAGGCTGATTGGTCTATTCCCCAGTGGAGTCGCCATTATGTTGGGGTTTCTATGTTTTGGCAGATTTGGGAATACCAAAAGACAAGACAACATCAGAACCACTTTGGGGCCCTAGGATCTATCCCTCCTAGACCCAGAGAGGGATCTCTCCAAATAGAGCAAAGAATGATATATCTTTGAAAGCTCAAAATAAGGTATTAGGCTAGGTATGAAGCACAGAGGGTGGGGGTTTCAAATGATTTGGTTGGTTGATTGTTGAGTTGAGTCAAGAGGATCATAGACTGAGAAGGTAATGGTAAGAAAGGAGCAGGGCAGTAGGACGTTTGGGAAAAATACGATAGGTCAAGAAAGTGCCATCCATTGGGCTATGGAGTCATGAAAGGAGATTACTTGCAAACAACTGGCCAAGGATTTTAGAGGGCAAGCCATCTATACTAAAGGATCCTTTAGATAGATGGTGGGATGGAACAATAAGGAAGAAGGTGAAAGAAGGAAAGAAACCCAATTTTTGTCTATAGATCAAGTCAGAGGTCATTTAACTCTAGGCCTGCTTGGACATACTCAAAGGAAGCTTTCAACGGAGGGACAAAGCGGAGCTTATAGATCAGACCAGAGGTCATTTAACTCTTGGTCTGCTTTAGCATGATCCAAGGGAAGAACAGGGATAAGTTTAAACAGAGCCAGGGCCTATATATCGAAGAAGTACATTGAACCTTCAATGCTTTGACACCAGCAAGAGATCTTAGAAAGGCCAGCTGGTCGCACAAGGACCCTAGTTGATAGGGTTAACTCTAATCCCTAGTATCCCAAATCTTCCAGCTTAAACCCAACAAGAACAACTAAGTAGCAAACCCTGAATTCACACATCAGCTGGTAGGAAATAACATATGCTACACTGGTTAAACCATGGGAGTCTTCTCTTGGTTTCACTATCAACAGAAAACATTAAAGGCAGGGAGAGCAGAAACATAGGGTACCTAACAAGGGTAAATCCTATGCCAGATTTCTGATGCGTGCCAAAGGAAATGAACAGTATGAAAAAGTGTAATAAAACAGTGTAAAGGGAAAACATCACCCGTAGTAATAGACCAGGATCCTATGAAATTTTCTTGATTAATTGATGCAAAACCAGTCACATACACTGAGCTCGATGGCTGATCACAGTCCAAAATTTCTCTTCCCAGCCTACTACATTTCAAACTACTCTGCTACTCCCTCCCAAGACTGTTCTAATAGTCAAATGAATCCCTCTAATAGCAACGGCAACAACTGAAAAACAACCTTTTACAATATGTTCTTGGGGATTCTTATAGGAGAATGAGTGATAGCGGGAGTAGGTGTACATTCAATTTGTTTCATTAAGACAGGATGGCAGAAAGGTTCATGCCCATACTGCTTAATGGCTCTGCAGCGTTGTATGTACTCTTTAGTCTGCTTCGGGAGTCTTTTTCAGGTCGAGATTGACCTCAGATGTTTCTTGAAGTCCTTTCTGGTTGTTTGGAGCTCTGCGCTAGCCTTCTAGAATAAATGAACTGGGTGGAAATTCTGCAAGGTCTCCATGCTTCATAACTGTTGTCTAACATTCGCAGAAACATCTACCCGTGTATTGATTTGTTTAAGGGCTCGAGGAGGCATGGAGACTGTTGTAGGCAGGTGTACCTCTAGAGAAAATGCGTTCTGCTGTTACGTAGCGCTGATATGACTTTCTGGTGTGCCGTTTGGTCTTCAAACTGTGCCTTAATCCTTGATCATAGGATTAAGCGTTAATTGCTCAATAATAAGCATTAACCCCATGGAACTCTCCTGCTGATACACTGGCCTATGCTGAAAAGGCCTCTCTGCATTCGGAGTCACAGTAACCATGACTATGGAATATAAAGTGAATTCGTCACTCCATAAACCCTGCACAATGAAATAATCCTATCAAAAAATCTAGGGTGGTGGTGGAAGAAAGCTTGGAGGCCTGGAGGAAATGGTGGAAATGGTGAAGGCAGAGAAATAATGCATTAGTGCAAAACCCAAATTTTAATGCTCAGGGGATTTACAAAGGGAAATGATGAAAAACGAGCTAAAGCGGGGCCATTTGATGGTGGGACCCGGCATGGGCAGAGGGCGATTAGCTTTGGATCGTTGATCTCAGGAGGAGATCAACGGCAGAGTTTGAAAGGTGAGGCTAACAGAGGTTCTGATGGAGAAATCTGATGGAGTGTGCGATTAGATTCCAGCCGTCGGATCTGAAAGGATGGAAAACTAAGATCGAATAAGAGGATCACAATCGGGGGCACGGGGGGTGACACATTAAGAACTTGCAATTGACAATGGAGCGATTCAATGCCAATCATCGGATCAGAGTGATAGATCAACGGTTGAGATTCAATCGGGAGGGAAACATGCGGGGCAATGAACGGGAGCGATGAGATCTGGACCGTTGGATCTCAAGAGATCAACTGCTAGGATCCAATCGGGGATCGCAACTCAGGAGGGGTCAAACGCGAAGAGATTATGCGCTGTGATGATGCGATTGAGCGACCGCTGTCCGATCTAGAGATAGATCGAGGCTCTTATATAATCGGAGGGGTGAGAGGGGAGACGTGATGAGCGTGGTGCGATTAGCACTGGGCCATCAGATCTATATAGATCGACAGCTCAGATCGCAGCGGGAGCCAATAGAACCATATTTCAATCGCATCGGAAAATAACAAAACAGAGGGAATGCACATAGTGAAAGTCCTGATTGCGATAAGTGCTCGGGCTTAAGCGCTTGGTCCTGAGCACGGGTGTATGGGGGGAAGTGGTTAAGGGGCTGGGCCTAGAGGGGCTAAGCCTTATATATGAAGCAAGGTGGGTTTTTTAGCCGAAAAAGAGGGTTTTTAAGGTTAAAGAGGGAATCGGTAGAGGGAAAAAGGGGATTATTAAACTAGACAAAGGGTATTTTCAGGGTTTAAAGGGGATTTTTGGGATGATTTAGAGGGCCAATGAGGAAATAAGGGAGGGGAAAAAAGGTGAGGAAAGTAGAGTTTTATGGGGAATGAAACAAGAGGGAAAAGGCCTTTTGGGGCATTCTTTTTTACAACAGAGAGGCTTTTTAACTAGAAACAACAACGAGGATTTATCAACGGACAAAGGCACAAGGAGGCTTCAAGGATGATGTGTTTCCAGAGGAAATGCATTCCTTGAAGGCTCAAAAACAATTTAGCCCCCTGTTTGCTTGTCAAAAAATTCATAGGGGGCTAATAGTAGGAATGATTGTTGGCCTAGAAGCAATGGCTAGAGGGAAAAAATGGGTTATTAGATGGTTAGTGAAACATCATAACATGTATAAAAACTATTTATGGAACATATCATACTACAAAAAGAGGAGGAAACAAGAAAGAACAAATACACATATAACACAAGCTCAATAACAAGTAAACGAACTAATAATACCAACAGAGAACGAATCCCCTTTTATCAGTCATTGGTGGTAGAAAAGAGATAGAATGCTAAAGCACTTGCAGTGAGTCCTTAGAGCTATGGAGCTCTAATACTCAAAGGAAGGATGGCTCTCCCCTTAATTTGTTTGCAAGCCTCTCTCTTCTCCTCGAATGAGTTATGGGATAACGGAAAACTTATGCACTTCTCCTTTGGGATTGAGATGTTGGATAGCCAACAAATGAATCCCTTCACTCTCTTGCAGCTTGGACAACCCGCTATTGGTTTGCTCATGGGAAATTTGGCCACCATAGAAATATGCTTTGATTTTTTTTTCTCGTGGTGGTATTTTATAGGAAAAATTCAAATCTTCTTCCATCTCTTGGTACAGTTATTGATAGTGACCCAAGAGTGGTGGTTGATTCCATTGTGTGCTCACTTTAAATCTCAAGGTGGCCCTAGGCGACAGTCCTTTGGTGGCCTCAAGTGGAGAATATTCTTCCTGAAGTGTGAAAAATGGTCCTAGATAGTGACCGTTTGCCATACTTAGGACCGTGTGGCTTATTGGGGGAAAGATGTGGAGATTCACTCTGCAATCGAAGGAAAATGTGTGTGGAGCACACTTTTCCGGTGTCTTCTATGTGCAAGTTGAAAATTTTTCCTATTGACCTCAAAGAAAGTTAAATTTTCCATATTCTCTAATTTTTATTCAACCTTGTAAATCCTTCTTCTTGAAATTTCATGATTTCTTTTTCTTTTCTGATTTTCCAGTGATAATACATGTGTTCTCTTGTTTCATATGCCTCAAAATGTGTAAGGTCTCAAAGAGCCTCCCTTGGCATTCTTCCCAAATCACCATGTCTTATTCTGTAGCTTCGACCCTCACAAATGTCTTTCCCCTTCCATTGTCTCACTGAGACCAATCAATATAATTCCAAACTTCAATACTAACTAAAACCCTGCAAATGTATTCCTGCTTCCTAAAAAATCAATGCAGTTTTACTCGCCGTGACTCAAGATCTGATACCATCTGTCACAAACCTATACTTTTGGTGCTCCTTGAACTACATATAGTTGGCACGTCACTACTACACTTTTTATTTTTAGCAATACTCAAGTGTAGAGACTACACTTAACTCCAACACTTACCAAATATTTCAAACAAGTGTTATTTAACAATGTATTTGAATAGCATTAATCTTCAATATTTAATATTTCATAATGAAACATCCAACAATCACATAAGTACGCCCATACATAGTTGGGAGGGGAAACTCTTGAAAAGTCCGCGAAATAATATATAACAGTTCAAGAATGTAAAATTTTACAATAATTATACAAGTTGTTGCAACTCTGTGCAGCCACCTACACACCTTGCCCAATATCTCCAACACTCATGTATTGAGTCATGCAACAATGCAACCCAACACTTCAATCCACTCAAAACCCAAAAATATCCTCCAAAACACCAATTTTGAAGTCTGCCAACAATAGTGAAGTCCCGATCATGAGGGTCACTCGCTGCATGACATTCACTCATCTTCATGCACTGTCGTGCAGCAGGGTCACTCAGGTCACTTGTTGGATGCAATCACGCTCTTCTGACATGTTCGCAGTATTCTACACATTTTGCATCCTACTGTAGGGTATGACACAACTCTACACGCACCTTCGATATGTTCGTAGAGACATGCCCACAGTTCGGTCGGATGGTTTGCATGTTATGCATGACCTTCGACTCGACCTGCCCAGAAATTTCTCCACAAAATTAGTGTCGGTTCTGCCTGTGGCCTCAACCTCCATTATATTGGTCTATTCTATAGTCTACGATATTGCTTGAACTATGAACTGTTGGTGATCGAATGATATCTTAGAATTTCCCCCATTCATTTCATTTATATGCTTTCCTGTGGTCATGTTTGGCCGAGGGGTCATAACTGTAAACTAGTCATCCCACTATATTATACACTATTTTATACAATTTAATCAAGTGTCGCCTCACTCCATAATAATAACATGTCACCCTTCCTATATAACTTGGCCAATGCTCCATGTAAAAATATGTTTGTTGCACATGCTCATTGCATAACTGTTCACCCGTGGGTCAGTCAGGTCACCCAGGTCGGCTCGGCCATCCACGCCCGACGTGCCTGGCTTGCCCATCCGCCAAGTCCATAGAGCGTGCCCGTTTCACCAAACGTGCTCTCCATCACACCACTTTGCCTTACGCCCTCATGTGCCTGTTATGGGCACGCGCCATCCCAACGCCCAAATTTTTTTTTGCACATGATCGAGTTGGCTAATACGGGTGCATGTATGCTACAACTTGGTCGTACATGTGACTCAAACTCGTGGGCGTAACAATAATGATGATGATGATAATGATCATGGTGAGAAATGAACTAAAATCCTTTATAGTTATAGCAAAATATTGGGTTGATCTTCAAAATGGAGAATAATAATATATTATTCACCAAAATCTAGATCTAACAATTTGAAATAGTTTATTATATTTTTAGAGAGTGAAAAAATATTTGAAATGGTTAAATATCTTTATTTAGAAGTAATTGACAAACAAAATGATTTATTAATTATTTCACTAATAATAAGAAAAGTGTGAAATGAAATAATTATTAAATAATGATTTAAAAATTATTCCAAGGTTGAAGTTAGGAAAAATAAATAAAATATGATTTATTTAATTATTCCTAGGTGATAGAGTCAAATGTGACAAGGAATAATTAGAAAAAAAAATTAATAATTATTCTTAGAGAACATTAAATGAATAATGGTTTATTTAATTATTCTCATGAATTTTAAATTTAAATTAGTACTTTTTAATTTTATAAAAATATGTTATTAAATTATTAATTTTACTATTGTAAAATTAAAATCACATGAATCCAATTAATTAGAAATAACTAAATGAATTTCATTTTTTTCTAAATTTTATTAAAATTATTTATTATTAATTTTAATTTTATTTTAATTTTTTAAAATTGGTGTGAAATGTAATTTTACTATTAAAAAAAATACCATAAACAAAACCAAAACAAAAAAAATAAAATACCATAAACAAAGCCAAAACCGAAAGTTTAAAAAAAAAAAACACGCATAAACCTATTAATCTCTAATTTATTTTAATTATTAGTTTCAAATTTCATTTTAATATAATTTCAGTAAGCCAAAATGTTTCAATAAGGCTTTTATATATGCACGAGTTAAAAAAAAAAAAATAGCATATTGGGCCTCTCAGCTCAATTAACCGACATTTTCGGTTACAAAACCTCCCCTAGTTAGTTTTAATATGTCTTATATATAATACCACGAATGAGCGTTTACCTAAATGACTGAAATTGTATCACCCCTGATTTTGGTTGTTTTCTACGAGCGCGTTTTGTTTTAACTCTGTAGTTTTAAGATTTTCAATTGTAGTTTTAATATCTGAAGCACCTTCGTCCCTCATCAGAAGAATAAAGTCCGGTGCAGTGGGTCGTAAGCTTGATCATTCCACAGTAAAAGTAGCCATTGTGGAAATTATGGAAGGAGAAAGGCGTAGAGGACGAGGAGACAATTCCACAGCAATACTGCAGGACGTGTTCTATTTATAATACCCCAAGGAACAATACGCGATGCTCATAGAGCCACCGTGCAGCAGTTGGCTCGTGTAATCATTTCTGAGCAACATATCACTAATGGTAATAACTCAGACTGTCCAATTTGCTGAGACCAATACCAACTGGGGGAGGCGGCTCGCGTAATGCAATGCGGGCACAGGTACCACGAGACCACAGGTACAGGTGAAATGAAATTTGTGGTGTTGACTTGACCTTGTTGAGTGGTTATGCAATGAGTTGACGTTGTTCATACTCCAAAATTGAAATTTTAATTCTTTTATAATAATTATATCATAAAATAATAGAGGTGTAACTTGGTCTCCAATAAAAAATTAAAAAAAAATTAAATAATAAAATTTAAATAATCTTATATTAAACAATAATTTTAATAACCATATAAATAAATAATTAAAGATTCATTAAAAATAAATTAAAACAATATAAATTTTTTAAAGTATGAACAAAAAACTCAAAAAATATGTATGGTAAATAAATAAAATATAAAAATCAAAAGTATGATAAATAAATAAAACTTGTTTTTATAGTGTATGTCCATGCATGTAAATAAAAAATATATAAATAAACTAGATGTATGGTAAATAAATAAATATATATTTTTTAATATTTACTCCATAAACCTTATTATTGCTTTACTTAGGTGAAGCTTATGAGCCAGATACGATGGACCAAATTATTATTAATATTATTTATAAAAAAAAATTATTAACTTATTAATATTAAAACGTTATTATTATTATTAAATGTAATATTCAAATTAATATATTATAATATTAAATTTGTTAAATTTAGTAACTTTGGATTAATACAATATTAAATTTGTTATATTGTAATATATATTAATATTTCATGATATCCATATTAACTTTAGATATATATGGGAAGTAAGAACAAAGACATAAGATAGAGGTGGAGAAATATCGAGAGTGACAAGGGAGACATGGAGATAAAGTGAATGAGAGGGAAGAGGAGGAATGAACAGAGAGACAGAGGGAGAGGAGTCAGTGATAGACAGTAAGAGAGGGAGAGAGAGACAAAAGATGGAGGTGGGAGAGTGAGGAGAGAGGATTGGAGGATAGAGAGAGAGAGAGAGAGAGAGGGAGGTAGGAGAGAAAGGGAGAGAGAGGAATAATGAGAGCAGGAGGAGAGAGGGAGGGATAGAGAGATCTAATTGGAGGGGGAGAGAGGGAGGGAAGAAGAAAGACATATAGAGTGAGAAGTGCAGAGAGAGGAAGTGACAAGCGAGAGATGGGGATAGAGTGTGTATGTTTGGGGGTGAGATAAATAGACATAGAAGGAGTGATGGAGACAAGGGGGGGAGATAAGGAGAGAGAAGGAGAAAGGGAGGGATATAGTAACATAGTTGGAGAGAGTGATAGAGTGACGGCGAAGATAGAGGATTGGAGGGCACATATAGAGAGAGGATTGAATTGAAGAGAGAGAGAGAGAGAGAGAGAGAGAGAGAGAGAGAGAGAGAGAGAAAATGAACACATAGAGAGATGGAGGAGAGAAAGGGAGCGAGAGGAAAGATGAGAGAGAGGAAGAGAGTGATGGGGGAAGAGAGAGGATTGTATGGGGGGAGGAGAGAGAGAGAGAGAGAGAGAGAGAGAGAGAGAGATGGGGGAAGACAGAGCGAGGTAAGAGAGAAAGGAAGAGAGAGGAAGGAAAAAATAGGGGACTTTAAAGAGAGGAGGAGAGAGGGAGGGATAGAGATATGGAGCTGGATGGGGAGAGAGAGAGATAGGGAAGAAGAAAGACGTAGAGAGAGAAGTGGAAAGAAAGAGGGAGTGACAAGGGAGAGATGTAGAGAGTGTGTAGGTATGGGGTGACAAAAAGATAGAAAGGAGAGATGAAGAGAAGGGCAGAGAGGAGAGAGATAGGAATATAGTCAAAATTTGGAAGATATATATATATATATATATATATATAGATATATATATATATATATATATATATAGAGAGAGAGAGAGAGAGAGAGTTAGGGAAAGAGATATGGAGATGGAGTGAGAGAGAAAGGGAGGCAAGAAGGTAGACATAGATAGTGAAGGGGAGAGAGCGAGAGAGAGAGCAGGTGATAAGGAATCTAGAGAGAGAGGATAGAAGGATGGAGGAGAGATATAAGCACGAAGATGGAGGGAAGGAGGGGTGTGTGTGTGTGTGAGAGAGAGAGAGAGAGAGAGAGGAGGAGGGTGTGATAGATAGACAGACTTGATAAAGAGAGTGTATATTTTGGGGTTGATATATAGAGACAAAAGTATATATAGATATAGATGGAAGGTGAAGAGAAATAATAGATAGATGAATACAGGGATGGAGGGACAAAAAGATTGATAGATATGGAGTGAGAGAGCATGTGTGTTTGGTGGTTTGATATAAAGAGACAAAGAAGGAGAGATGAAGGGAGATATATATATAGATGGAGGGGGTATATATGGAAGGTAAGGATAGAGAGAGAGAGAGGTGGGAGAGAAAGGAAGAGAGAGAGTGGAGATAGGTAGGGAAAGAAAGATGGATATAGAGGGGGAGAGAGAGGTAGGTAAGAAGATAGACATAGAGTGAAGGGTGGAGAGAGAGAGAGGGAGTTATAATTAAGATGGAGAGAGAGGTATAGAGGATATAAGGAGAGAGGAGAAATAGAAGAATGAGAGAGGGAGGGAAGGGTGAGAGAGCGAGAGAGAGAGGGGGGGAGAGGAGGAGGGTGTGATAGATAGATAGAATAGAGAAAGAGAGTGTATGTTTTGCGGTTGATATAGAGATACAAAGGTAGATATTCGTATATATGAAGGTGAAGAGAAGTATGAAAGGGGAGAGGAGGAATGGAGAGAGAGAGAGAGAGGGAGAGGAGTCACAAACATAGAGAAGGGTAAGAGAGGGAGAGGGAGACATGAAGATGGAGGTGGGAGAGAGAGGAGGAGTAGTGGGAGAGAAAGGAAGAGATATAGTGGAGAGAGGTAGGGAAAGAGAGATGGAGATGGAGGGGAAGAGAGAGGGAGGTAAGAAGATATAAATAGAGAGTGAAGGGTGCAGAGAGAAAGGGAGTGATAAGAAATATGGAGAGAGAGGGAGAGAGGATAGAAGGAGGGAGGAAAGATAAAACCACGGGAAGGAAAGGAAGCCATCAATATGCCACTCACACAAATAATATTCCCTTATGGCTGAATAGCCACAGTCCATATTTTAAAAATATATTTAAAGAATAAAAGTTAACATGACATCCATATGGGCTCCATATAGAGATGCCTATAAGCAAATTAAATTGAAATGTTACGATCACTAAGAAAAAAATGCATGACGGTGAAAGTGATAACATCCATGGAGCCCAGGGAGTTGATCCTTTTCAATCCTCATATAAAGGATACATATACATATATATATATATATTTAATTGCATCAGCTCAACATGGGTGATTGATTACTAAAAATACATGTCGACGTCTGAAATTCATAGAAGCCTAGAAAAATAATACATAATTAATAAAAGTGATGTATTCGTGACATCCTTATAAGACATGTTAAACCTAGTTAACAAGATAGCAGATCATAGTGAGCCATCAACTTGCAAACCTAGCTGAATTCGTGAGGCACAAGTCATCTATGAAACTATCATGAGTTTTTCAACGAGATTAATGATCTGTGATTACATCTCTTATATCTCTGCACCTACAACATTATTATTAGTATTTATCTAATTGAAATAATTCTTAACCTAAGTCATCTCAAGGGAATTACAATTGTTACAAAAAGGAATTACATCACAATTAACGTAACTCTTGCAACTTAGAATGCGAGAATAGAAGCGAGACTATGTTTGCCAGAAAGAAGAGAAGAATTTGTTAACAATACTCGGGAACGAGTTGTACTTACAATAATAATACGGTGAGGAACAATATGTGATGCTGAGTCGGTCTAAGGGGCAGATAGAGCTATCGTGCTATTAAGAATAATGCTTAATTCCCACCATGTAATTCCTCACATTAGTCAGCAGTTTTATGATTCTGTGTGGTTATTTTATTAAAATTAGTGAAATGGATTATTAGAATGGCGAGTGCTCGGAATGATTGGTAGAGTGAGTAGATAATGGCCAGTGCTCATAATGATTGGTAGTGTCAGTAGATAATTAGTAGTTGATAGATAATAATATTAGTGTAGGTTTATTATATAGCAATGTATTTACATACTTGATTTAAAAAATATGAGATTTATAGGTTGAGCTGATTGATATGTGTTTTATTTTCTTTCATTGTTTTTTATATGTCATAATTATCTTGGTTCAGCTCGCTTAAAGAGTAGGGGCCATTTCAGATTCTACAATTGGTATCATAGCAGGTAAAATTATTTTGGGTTAAAGTTTTATTGTTGGAATTTCACCAAAGTTTAACATGTCAAATTATAATATGTATGTTCTAGAATTTGATGGGAATGATCATGATTATTGGTGCATTAAGATGCTAACCTTTTTGTTTGGAAAATATTTGTGGGAGAATGTTGAATCAGGTTATGATGACCAAGATGATTGGAATGCCCTTATAGCCAATGAAAGAAGAACAATAAAGGAAGTGAGGAAGAAGAATTCTCATGCTTTGTTTCACATTCAAATAACTCTTGATAAGAGCTTATTCCAAGAATATCAGGAGAAACAACTACCAAATATGCTTGGAAGACTCTACAAAAAGCTTACTAAGGTAGTGATCAAGTTAAGGTGGTCAAGATTCAGAAATTGAAGCGAGAGTTTGAGAATTATAAGATGCGAGAAGCTGAAAGTATAAGTGACTATTGTGTGAGCGTCAAAGATGTGGTCAATAAAATGTCTACACTTGGGGAAAATATAAGTAATAAAGTTTTAATAAAAAGGTATTTAGATATTTAACACCTAGATGGAATCATGTTGCCATAACATTAGAATAAAGAAAGGATTTGACACAACTAAAGTTTGATAAATTGATTGGATCTCTCATGTGTTGAACCCTTGGTTAAACTGAGAGGGGGGGTGAATTAGTTTAATGTAGTCATGGTCTTGTAAAACTTTCTTTTACACTTATTTACATCTTCATTTCGTGATTAGCTTAATATACAATGGAAAAACAATCTTAATAAGTGAGCAACAGGTATTAAGCAGATTAAATACAGAGTATCAACATATAATCACCATGCACATAGACAACAGATATAAGTGGAAACCCATAAGGGAGAAAACTGCATCTTATTATTGTTGTGATGCAAAGGCAAGATCCAACTCCCTCTCATCACTCATTTTCTGTAGGCTCCAACCTAGAGGAGGCTACTACCTCAATTCTGCAAGCTACAACTTGCAAGGAAGCTCCAGCTCCCATCTATTTTCTACAGGCTACAACCTATAGGAGGCTCCTATCTTAGCCAGCTACAACTGAACATCTATCAAGCTACAACTTGATAAGGAAGCACCAACTTCCTCAATGTACAATAAAATCATATGTTGATTTACCTCGATATTAGCTCTGTTTTTCTCCTTCTTTACTGCTATCCTTCCCACCTTCAAATTTTCTTTATATCATCTCTAGATCTTCACAACTCCTATCTCTTCTCCTTCTTCTTCTTACATTCTCTCACCTCTTTCTCCATTCTCTCACCCCTTTCTCCATTATCTCATCCCTTATGCATATGCTAGTAACATTATTTATAGAGATCACCTCATAACTGTTTGCATTCCACAGGGAATTCGAAATGAACAAATATGACTCTTTGCCTTCCCCCTTCTCATTTTCTTGTCCAGCACATTCAGAATAATATAACAGAATGTATACATTTGTGTATTATAGTGGAGTTTTTCTTTGCCTATGGAGACTTGCCTTTGCATCACATATAATAAAAATAATTAATTCATTTACATTTACAGTTACAAAAAATATATTTCACCCAACCCTTTCATCTCTTTTCTCGTTGTGCATTTGTCTTTCCCGCTGCTATCAGAGTCGTTTTTCTCTTTCTTCTGTTATATTCCACCTTTGCTGTATAACTACCCTGTTTCTTCTGTTACCTATGTCTTTAGTGTTGTTTTCACCCTTTTCATCTGCCGGTGTTGCCGCACCACTGTCTTGTATGAGTTCCTGTTATCCGTTCATTACATTCCTTTGTGACCTACACAGTATGGCCCACATACTATTTCCTTTATGCCTGCAACGGATTACAACTCCGGGCTTTAGTCATCATACATACATTTAAAATAATCAACAATGTAAACATTATACTATTGCACATTTAACATATACGAAACAAGCGCTTACAGGGTCCCACACCACAGTGACCAATCACAACGCATCGCAATTCGCTTGCTTGCAAGTTTAATGTTTTTCAATAGACATATCTCCTATTTCCTACAATATGTGATTGCATCACATCGCATCCAAATTACCGTGCAAACTCTTAAGTAAAAACATTAAACTCTGCGATGTGCGGGCTTGTGATTCGTCGTCGATCATTAATCTGCCCTAGATCTAACGATCCTTATCAGATCGCACTTCGCACTTCGGCGTTCCAACGTGTTTGTGAATTTTTTCTCCTGCCCTGATTGATATGCAATGGTAATATCGCATCGCTACTTCTCCTCACATCGCATCACCACTTTGTGGTATGCGATGAACTTCGCATCGCTGATGTGCGATATTGTGTCGTGCTGCCATGTGTCCCTTTGCATTGCCACATCGCATCGCAACATCGCATTGCATTGCTCTTGCTTTCGATTTAAGATCTGATTTCCACCAATGCTATCATCACCGTTGATCTGTCCAGATCTACAGTCCTTGTTGCTACTAGAACTTTGCATTAATACTCAAGCACTAGCATAATATCATCTTCGCTTATGATTCTCAACTCTATGGTTTAAACCCCAAATAAACCATATAAATATTTACAGGCCCACAACTTTATTTCAACGTACCTTTTACATCGTCGATCTAATGGCTCATATATCCGATGACTATCGCATACCAAAGATACATGACCTTCAATTTTTCAATCTCATGCTAGCCAATTTTGTGTTGCTACGTGTCAACTCCTTAACGCTATCGCGTTCATTTCAACTTTTACCACTTACCACTCTAAATCTGCACGAAAACCCATTTGTTGGTTTTTGAAACCATTTTCATTGTTCCATCTCTGCTATTGATTCATGGTTCCATACTCTGTTGACCAAGGTTTCTCTTGCTTATCCTTTCCAAAATTCTAGTTCCGTTATAACTCCACACAAATACAATTCATCTATTGTGCCATTCTACTTCCTCTAGTCCACTTTACCATGAATTATAGGTTCTTCTTTCGACAAGTTCATTCAGGTTCACCACTTATCTTGCGATGAAACTTATCCATTCATTTATTGTTTTTATTGTTGCGATCTAATCATGACCGTCCGTTCACCTGACTTGGAATGCGTCTACCTTAGTCTATTTTCGATTTGTTTACGCTGTCTCGCTCTGTGACACCAGTCCCTCCATGCTACTCCTCCTGAGCTTATTCTTTATTCTAAGTGTGCTGATCTCTCCTAAGCTTGTTTTACTGCCTTTTCTCCTTTTCTTCCTTAGCTACTTCTCTGTTGCCTCTACTTCTTTCTATTGCATATCTACATTCGTTGTTTCTCTTTTTTTGTTGTTCCTCTGCCTCTATTTTATGCTTTCTTACTACATTATTTCTTGATCTTCTCCTTTGCCTTATTGTTAGTTCTTCTCTACTCCTTTGCCTTAGTGATAGTTCAGGTGCTGCTCCTTTGTACTCCTTTTCCATCAATGAAAATATTTCCAACATCATGTAGACTCATGAAGAAAGATTGAAATACACTTTTGAAGTTGTAGAGAAAGATTTTTCCTATAAATTACAAGTTACATAGAATGAAGATGCAAGTAGCAGTAGTGCAAAAATCAATCAAGATCAATGGAAAAGCGAGAAATTTTATAGAGGTAGAGGGAGAGGTTGCTAAAGAGGAAGAGGTAGTTCTAGAGGAAGAGGTAGAGGTATATTTTATAACAGAAATGTTCAATTTTACTATTGTAATAGTTATGGCCACTTTGAAAGAGAATGCAGATTGAAAGAAGGTAAAAATGCTAACTATGCTCAAGAAAGTAATGAGTATCCTCCATATCACTTATTTTTATCTTATGCCAAAGGTGAAAATACTAGTAAATATGTTTGGTACATGTATTATGGATGTTATAACCATATGACAGAGAATGAGATTTTTTTTCAACCAAGGATGGAAGTTTTAAATCGGAGGTCAAGCTTAGTGGTCATAAACCATTGGAGGTTGCTGCCAAAGGAGCTATGGAGGTCCAAACAAAAGAAGGTATAAAGTGTATTCATGATATTTTTTATACTCGAGAATTGAAGCACAATTTGTTAAGTGTTGGGCAGCTATGTGAGAAAAATTATAAAGTGGTATTTGAAAATAATACATGTACTATTTATGATAAGAATAAGGGTAATAGGGTGATCATTGTTGTGCCTATGAAAAGATATAGGATGTCTCCTTTCAGGTTTGATGAACATTAAAAAAACCTTGCAAATATGGCTTATGAGGATTCAAGTTGACTATGGCATCTCAAGTATGAGCATTTAAATTTTCACAGTTTGAAGTTTCTAACCTCACGTGCATTAGTTTCTAGTTTTCCCAAGGTAGAGGAGCATAAGGAGGTTTCTGAAGGATGTGCTAAAGGAAAGCATGCGAGGGATAATTTACCAAAGGGAAATACATGGAGGGCTCATCACCCACTTCAGCTTGTTCATTCAGACATATGTGGTCCAACGCAAACTAATATTTTGCGTAAGTCATCGTATTTCATCACTTTTATTGATGATTACTCACAAAATTGCTCAATATACTTTTTAAAGGCCAAAGGTGAAGCCCTAGATACATTCAGGAAGTTCAAAGCACTTCTGGAAAATGAGAAAGGGTGCAACATCATATGTTTTTGGATAGACCGTGGAGGAAAATTTTGCTCAAAATATTTCCAAAGTTATTATGATGTGAATGGAATCAGGAGGCATCATACTACATCATACACACCCCATCAACATGGCATAGCTGAAAGTAAGAATCGTATTGCGGTTGAAATGGAAAGGTGCATGTTACAAACTAAGGGATTGAGAAATTCTTATTGGGGAGATGCAACTGCTGCAACAGTGTACATCCTCAACCATAGCCCCACGAGTGCACTAGAAAATATGACTCCTTATGAAGCTTGGTATCGAAAAATGCCTAATGTTAATCATTTAAAAATCTTTAGTTGTTTCATTTATGTGCATGTACCTGATCAAAATAGAAAAAAATGAGATACAAAGAGTGAGTTATGTATTTTCATTAGGTATAGTGAGACAAGAAAGGCCTATAAATTTTATAATCCCCTCACTAACAAACTTATTATGTCAAGAGATGTAATTTCTGATGAAGGGGGAGTTTATGGTCATAAAAATGGCCATATTGAGAAGATAAAACATGTTTTGAATGATGATATAATTGTTGATATTGAGTAGCCAACTAATGCTTCTGTACCTAGTGGTTTAACTCCACCAAGTAGCCTTTCATCACTTTCTTCAGTATAAAGTTCAAGTCTAACTTCTTCTCCAAGTTCTACAACGAAGTTAAGGAGATTGAGTGATACATATGAGAGGTGTGCAAATCAAGCACATGAAGAAAACCAAATAAGTGAGACACTGGATTTTTCTTTATTAGCCAAGGCTGATTTCGAACCATCATGTTTTGAAGATGCATGTACTAATGAGGTTTGGGTGCAACCCATGCAAGAAGAGATGAATTCCATTCAAATGAATGACACTTGGGAATTTGGAGAGCTTCCACATGACAAGAAAAATATTTGCAGAAAACGTATCTACAAGAACAAATTTAATAGTGATGGGAGTGGTGAAAGACACAAGGCAATATTAGTTGCTAAAGTATTCATACAAAAGTATGGAATTGATTATGAAGAGACATTTTCACAAGTATCAAGAGAGGATACCATTAGAATGTTGATTTCATTAGCAACTCAGAAAATGTGGAGCATACATCATATGGACATGAAAAGTGCCTTCTCGAATGGGTACTGAGAAGAGGAAATATATGTGGAGCATCCACAAGGTTTTGAAGTGGAAGGAAAATATAATAATGTGTACATGTTAAATAAGGCTTTGTATGGTCTTAAGCAAGCACCAAGAGTGTGGTATGCTAGGATTGATGGATACTTTCAGGAAAATGGCTTCCACAAAAGTAAGAGTGATCCTACCCTTTAATAAAAAAAGGAAGGTATTCATACTCTAATGATAAGTGTGTATGTTGATGATCTGTTGTATATGGGTAGTAGTTATAAAATGAATGATGAATTCAAAGTTGCTATGATCAATGAATTTGAGATGAAATATCTAGGTCTCATGAAATATTTTCTAGGAATGGAGGTTTATCAAAGTAAGAATGAGATTTTCATTTGTGAAACAAAGTATGCACATGATATGTTGAAGAAATTTGATATGCTTGATTGTAATCCATACCCTAGTCCAAGTGCTCATGTTGTTGTATTATGTAGAGATGATGATGTTGATTTAATTTATGAGACAACTTACAGAAGTATTGTGGGGAGCTTGTTTCTAACCCACACGAGACGTGATATTAAATTTTCAGCTTTTCAAGGTATATGACAAATCCATCTAAAATACATATGAAGGTAGCCAAGATAATTTTAAGGTATGTGAAAGACGTTCTAAATTTTGGTATTCATTACTACTCTTCTGAAAATTTCAATCTTGTTGGATCTAGTGATTCGGATTGGAGAGGTAGTATGGATGAGAGTAAGTCCAGATATGGAAATTGTTTCTCTTTGGGTTGTGGTTTGAGTACCTAGAGCTGAAAAAAATAAAGTATTATTGCCCTCTCACCCATAGAAATGAAGTATGTTGCAATTGCCTCAGCAGCTACACAAGCTCTTTGGTTGAGAAATTTTTTGGAAGAAATTGGATAGAGGAAAATTCATCCTAAGTGATTTATTGTGATAATGTAAGTGCCATAAAGTTAGCAAAGAATCACAGACAAATAATTTTGACATGAAATATCACTTCATTTGGGATTTGGTGCACAATAATGATGTTGAATTGAATCATATAAATACTTGGGATCAAGTAGTAGATATCTTCACCAAAGCAGTTGCAAAAGCTCATATTTTTCACTACGAGATAAGTTAATAAGCCCCCATTAATAATTAAGGGGAGTGTTGAGAATAATACTTAAATACCGCCATGTAATTGCTCACATTAGTCAATATTTTGTGATTCTATGTGGTTATGTTATTAAAATTAGTGCAGATGATTACTAGGATGGACACTGCTCAAAATGATTGGTAGTGTCAGTAGATAATTACTATTTAATAGATAATAATATTAGTAATATATTTATATAGCATTGTATTTAAATACTTGATTTAAAAAATATGACATTTACAAGTTAAGCTCTGTGTTTTATTTTCTTTCATTATTTTTTATGTCATAATTAGGCCATTTCATATTCTAAAAGTGCAAAATTAGAGCTCATAATCATTTCTAAACAACATATCCATAATGATAATAACTTAGACTACCCAATTTGCTTGAAGAAATACAAAGTGGGCAAGGCCTGTCTGGTAATGCAATGCTGACACAGGTTATATTTAGAGGGCTCGAAATTCCTTACACAACATGATGTGTTATATTTGATGATATGGGAAATGCCTAAAACCTAGGAGATTATTTGGAAAACCCTTCGTTTCTCTACTTTTATGTTTTTCAATTCTTTCATCCCTGTATAGTTTCATTAAGTATGCTTTAGCAAATAAATACCTTGAGTTTGGTTTAGGTTTAAAATAGTTTACGTCACAATTTTAAATTCATTTTAGGTTTTTTAAATATTGTATGTGGTATATTCAAATGCAATTTCTTATGTTGAAAAGGAAATTAAAAAAATTTAAAGATATTATTTTTTTCTTTAAATTAGGTTTAAAATGTTGGCAATCGTTCGTGTAATGACCATAAACACCACAACAAGAACAAGGCCTGTTCGTGGGAACATGCCTGTCCTGCTTGGGCCGAGTGCCCTGTTGTTGGTTAACAATTTTAGGAGCATTATTTTGTAGATTAGGTCCAGGATTACCGAAGGAAGATTTATTTTGAGTGCCTTTCCTTTTCTTTTTGGAAGGAGGAGGATTAATCACGCCCTGTTATGCATATACCTGCCCTTGAGGGGGCAGTTGCTACTTTTGCGAGGTTTGAGAAGGCAAGGGAGGAAACGGTTCTAATGTTGGGGGAGATGGAGCACTGGGCTACGGATACGGATAATAAGGAGGTTGGATAACATTGTGGTAACTAGGGGGTTGGGAAAAAGGAGGATTCATGTCATATCCTCGATACATGCTACCGGGAGGGGGAAAAGTGCTGGAGGAGTTGGCCCCTCCTTGAGGAAAACTATAAACCATGGGAGGCTGAGCGTATGGATGAGAAAGAGCTCCAACGATACCGTCAGCAGCATGAGATGTCCCCAGTGCATTGGCACCACCGGGTCTAGGAAGATTAGGTAGAATGGTATAAACATAACCCGACTGAGCATAGATCAGGTCATATTTTAACGCAATTTCAAGAGCAACTTCTTCGCTTTGAGGGAAATGTGATGTGACATCCTTGCCTATAGCACAAAAGAGATATCTAAGGAACCAGTACATGTAGACACAGTCTTCGAAGGTAGGGGATCAACATAGGCTCTTTCTTCTTTGCCATTCCTGGACATGATCGGATAGGGAGGTCACAGATGATTGACAGAAATGAGTAAAAAGTTTGGTACCAGTGTCATAATGAAGGGGAAGCTGGAAATAAGACAGAAAATCCTGAGTAAGAGTCGCAACGATGGTATGATAGGATGAGGCCTGATCAACATACCACTTAGAAGCTTCACCAATAAGTGTACGTTGGAACAATAGAAGATGGAAAGAGTCATTAGTAATTGAGTTAGATGAACACCACATGTGGAAATATCTAACATGATTTGTAGGATCCTTCTCCAGCAAGACCTTCAAACTTGGGAATGTTGGAAGGGAGCTTGGTCGGCATAGTAGGCCAACTAGCGTCATGGTGTATAGGGTCGTTGATCAATTGGTTAAAATCGGGAAGACTGAGGCCTGCCATATAGGGAAGCAAGGGATCAGCAGGGGTAGTTCCTGTTGCGGTCCCACTAGTAGTATTCCTAGCATTAGGGCTAGGGCTACCACCATCGTTAGGTCTTGAACAAGACATGGTGAAGGTTACAAGGGGAGAACCAGGGGAAAAATCAGAAGAACTCAATGAACCAGAAGAGGAGTCAGAGTGCAGACTTAGTGGAGGAATAACTCAAATCCTACGCGGAGGAGTAAGTCTTCCTATCGGAAATTGAGGATGAAGGCCAAGAAGTCTCTGGGATAAATGCCTTGGTGGCACAATGATGATGACACAAACACAACACAAAGGGAAGAGAGACCAATAAGGGTGGAGAGGTGTAGGATCAACTAATTACAATGTCGAAATAAGGGCAGAGAGGTGTAGGATCAATTGATTTGAATGTTAAAGTATTTTCGTGGCAGTGTTAAACAAGCGCTTCTTCACTTAGGGTGTGTGGGTTAAGTGTGTAAATTTTAATTTTTAAACCGAGACGTTTGTAGAGAAAAATAAAAAAGTGTGTTGTATAACTGTAAATAAACTTGCAGATAACAGTATATGAAACTGAAATAACAAGAAATAAATAGCTAATTATGAATTAATTTAAACCCAAGGAGGCAAGCCTCTCAACAACTAGTTTGTAGGTGGGAAAAAATCTAGTCAAAACACACCAAAATAGCTAATAGATCTAAGGTCAGGAGGGACAGGGATCTAAAGGTCAAAGTTGCTGGAAATAGGTGCAGAAAAACAACAAAAAATCAGAGGAAAAATTGTTGTAAATGAGGTGGCGAAAGGCTATCTGATCGAGGGAAGCGAAGTGGAACCTAGACGAAAACCCAAACAAAATTGAAAAGAGGTGTTTTGGATGGATAAATAGCCAATATGAAGTGGATCTGAAGGTAAGGTAGCAGATCTAGAATAGGGCTAAACACTCTAAAATTTTAGACAAGCTGTAGCAGCTAAAACTCTTCCAGAAAAGGTGGAGGGTACTGAAGCCCTAAAGGGATACGTTCCCACTTAGATGAGTAAAAAAGTATAGGTAAAAAATGGGTGTATAAGGAGGTTAGAAAACCCTGAACAAAGGCGTAGACAAACCCAGAAAATGTTTAGAAAAACTCTCGCAAAAATTCCAGGTCGTAGTTTCTCACATGATTTCCACAGAGGTCATAGGTTTACGCCTTTTTTCTGCGCCCTGGAGTTTTAGGTCATAGGTTTTGGCCCAAAAGGTGTGACCTACACTTCTAGGACTCTTGAGAGTAGGTTTCAGCAGAATGCGTCATCTCAGCTACGGCTGATGTCTGTCACCTGCGCAATAGGTACGAAAACACACAGAAGTTAGAATTTCCAATGTTTTAGGGTTTTATAGGTTAAAAAAAACATCAAGAAAAGAAAAATAAAAAGATGAAGATAAATCCTAGGGTTTGAAGCAGCTGGATATGCAGGGATATGAAAAATTACAACAGTTGTAATCATAAACCCATGTGGAGTCGCCAATCGTTAGTATGAATCTCAATCACAAGTGTATGAAAAAGGCTCACTTTAGCTGTGCATAACAAAAAACCCTAACAACAAATATGGCTGCTAATACCTTTAGATTTGAAATTAGTTGACCAAGATAAATGTTGCAAAAATCCAGATCTATGCATTAAGAAACATTAAGCAGTAAATAAAAACAAGAGTTGCTCCATGCATCCAATAGACAAGACAAGAATATGTTTAAATAATTTGGTATTTATGGCACCTGGGAGGAGAACATAGAAGGATGTTACCAGTCCTTCTCAATGGGATGGGTTCTTTTAAGTCCTCATGACTTCAGATCTAAAATCCCTCTCTCTTGATGGTGTAGAAAACCCAAACAAAAATGGAACTCAAAGGGAGCTCACAAGAAAAATGGTAAGAAAATATGATAATGATGGGGGATCAAAGTCAGACCCAAAGTATAGATCCAGAGCGATATTTAGGCAACAAAAGTTAGTGAATGAATGGAAAAGCCCTTCTATTTATAAAAAAATATTGAGTTAGTCTAGATATTGGTGCATAAATAAAATATTATTAACCAAATCAATATCCAACTTTTATGAAATATTTTATTATATTTGTTGGAGGGAAAAAGAATTTGACTTGGGTAAAATCCCCTTATTTGTAAATAATAAATAAATAAATTATTTATTTATTATTTTAAGGATGTGGTTGAGTAATAATCAAATAAATAATGATTTATTTAACTATTCATGAATAATTTAGTCAAATTTAACAAGGAATATTATTTAAATAAGGTTTAAATAATTATTCCTAGAAAATAATAAGATAAATAGTGATTTATCTAATTAATTTTCTTGTTTTGGGTTAAATATGACCATGAATATTACTTAAACTAATGTTTAAATAATTATTCCTTGAGGAAAATCAAACAAATGTAGATTTATTTAATATTTCCTCATGGGGTTTCCTGTTTAGACCATAAACAACTTAATAAAGGTGGTTTACAAAGTTATTTTTCATAGTGAAAGCAATTTTACTTAGGGTGAAATTGGTCTTACATGGTGTTACACAGTAATTTTTCATCGTCCCTGCCATTCCTCGTCTCACACATTGGAGGGCTCATTCCATGACCTGTGAGTAGAGACAAGACTTGAAAATAATTTCATGACATCCCTCTGAACATGAGCTTTTATTGCCCTGAAGACATCTCTTTGCAAAAAACCCTAAAAACACCTCTTTTTGCATTGGCGCGGGGGGCCAGTTCAGTACCTGCGCCAATCGGGGAAATCCTTCAAATAGGGTGCGCCAATTGGCGCTCTGTCCCAGAGTCGCACTCGCGCCAGCCAATTTAGGCAGTGTTTTTTAAAAATAAATGGCGGAAGTTTCGTCCTAACAAATTCCTGGACTGCTATCTATCTTGAGTTGGGAGGTTTGGCTACGAATTTCCATAGAGAGGAAGTGGTTTGCCACCTATCATGGAAGCTTCCTTGATGATAGGGCCAATCCCATGATTATAGGGATCCCAACTCCCCTTCCTCAATCTATAAAAGCTTGCTCATCTCCATTGCAAGCTAGTCTTCAAGTTCCCAAAATTCCTAAGAGCCTTATGCTGCAAAGCCTTGATTATTCCCTTAAGGAAAAATTCAAGTAAGGAGACTATTGTCAAGATCCGAAGAGAGAGGTTTGTCCCATACTTGACAGGCTTTTCGAGGCATGTTCTGATGGTGACCCTTCGAAGGAGAATTCAGCGTCAGAACTTGGTTGTAATTTTGCTTTGATTGAATAATAATAAACGACTATCGGTTATGGTTCCACTCTTGTTATGGTTTATAATGATGAGTTATGTCCTTTCTGGCTGACATATAGTTGCATCTACTGGATTTTACGCTTGCGTTTTTTTTGTTACTCGCATGTGCAGGTGTCCATCACGGAGATCGTGGGGATCGTGATCTGCCTGGGCTAAGGAATGGGAGCGCTACCTCTTGTACAAGCAACAACGTTGGATTCCAGGTAAGCCTTCATCACTAGTTGGTTTATTCACAATTAGGAACCTGCACTATAGTGTGAACGATTGTTGCTAGACCCGGTCTGGGCTAGTAGGGATCGCCTCTATCCGCAGAGGGGATTTACATCCATACGATCAAGCACACGATAAGCTTGGGGCCGGCAAGTTCCAACCTATGTGGCATGGGCCCTATATAGTTAAACGAGTATTGAAGAATGGGGCTTATGATCTTATAGATTATGAAGGAGTTCTGCTGGCGCAGCCCAGAAATGGGCTGTACCTAAAAATATACTACGCTTGAAGTGATTTTGGTGTGGTGTGTGTACATAGGTATGTTATTTCATTTGTGTGCATGTGTGGTGTGATGTGCATTGTAAACATCTTTCTGCTGATTGGGTCTTCCTGATTGTGCAGATGTCCATCAATCTGTTTGTTGGTTTCGCGGATGGTGCATCCTGCAGTACCAGGAATTTGTCTTCGGTAGCCTCGGTAATCTACGATCCTGCTGGTGAGTTGGTCAACCTGCAAGGTGTGTGTCTGGGTCGTGCACCGTTCAAAGGATTACAACGGATCGGGTCAGGCACCGGGGAAGGCAGTTGCAGATGGTCCACCTCCCCCACCTATCTCCGGTTCGTTGGAAATTGAGAAGCCTACTGCTGAACCCATTGTGAGGCCACCCTCTAAGGGTTTTCTACGAAAATATTCCTACAATCCGAATGCCCGTGCTGCTCAGCACTACAGTATTATTGATGATTTGGCACAGGTGCCTTCTGCCATGTCTGCTTTGGAATTTCTTCAAATTTGTCCTTCACAACGGAAATCTTTATTATCTGCAATCAGTGGAATCGTTCTTGCCGATTCTTGTCTTCTCACCTTCGACTTAGAAAATTTCACCCCCCGACTTCCACATCAGATCGCTCTTGTTATTCAAGTCGGGATCAATGGTATTAACATTCATAGGGCCGTTGTGGATGAAGGTGCCTCTATCTGTGTCATGTCGTCCACTTGCTGGAAGGCCATAGGCTCTCTGGCCCTCTCATCGTCTCCCAATGCCCTGGAGGCATTCGATGGTCGGGAATCCAAACCCCTGGGTGTTCTCGAGAGTCTAGCGATCACTTTACAGGGGAAGACTGTCAACGTAGAAGTAGAAGTGGTTGACGCCAAGCTTAACTACAATATACTTCTCGGCCACAGCTGGACTCATGCCATGTTATGCGTGCCATCCACCCTCTTTCGACTTATTAAGTTCCCTCATGAGGGAAAAATCATTGCGGTGGATCAGTTGTCTTTCTTCACCTCCACCTCCGAGAACAACGTTCCGTACGTGGATCAGATTCCAAATATCCCTGACAGTGTAGGACCCGGTCTCTTCAAAGACCCCGTCCTCATGGGTATTTTTCCCGCACCGCCACCGCACACTGCTCAAGTTAATATGATCTCTAGGTCTGACGACCCATGGCTCATCCCTACGCTTGAGCAGGTGATTGAGTTTGGAGAATTGATGCCCTTAACTCCAGTAGAGATTAGCTACTATGAAATTGTTGCTGCATCAGATCCTCCACCGCCTCAGCATGCTCCTTCGAGCATGGCTTTAGACATCTATTCTCAGTCCCCCTGGCTTGGCGAGGCTGACTCACCTGATCCTCTCAAAGAGATTTTTCCTTCTGATGAGGCCATTGTTGAAATAATGTCTCTTGAGGAGATGCCTTGGAGAGATGGACATCATCGTTCCTCCTTTATGCCCTGCCTGGGGGCAATGTCAGATTTCCTAGAGCGTTTTGCATCTCAGGTTCCCAGTCCACCTCTCCAAACTCCCATTTTGACGCATGAGGTGCTTTTGGAAGGAAACCTGAGTAATATCACTCAAACCATCCCGATAAACATCTCCATTAAACTGGGGATCGTTGAAAACATACACGTGGGAGTGAATTGTTCTCATAATGAGATACAAGTCTATACTGATCTTTTTAAATAATTCAGAGATGTGTTCGCCTGGTTCTATGAGGAAATTCTTGGGATCGATCCCAGTATTGTAGTGCATGATATTCCAACCTACCCTTGTGCAAAGCCCATGCGCCAATGCTTACGCCCGGTGCATCCTCGCAAAGCCGCTGCAATTAAGGCAGACGTTGAAAAACTTCTGAACGCGGACTTTATTTATCCCATCCCCCTCACAGAATGGGTTTCCAACATTGTCCCTGTCGATAAAAAGCAGGGTACTATCAGGGTCTGTGTTGATTACCACGATATTAATCGCACCTGTCCGAAGGATAACTATCCCACTCTGTTCATAGACCAAATCATCGACGAATGTGCTAGAAGTGAGATTTATTCCTTGATGGACGGCTTCTCTGGGTATAATCAGGTCAATATTTTACCTGAGGATCAACATAAGACTGCATTCATCTGTCCGTGGGGTACTTTCGCTTATAAAAGCTCCCGTTCGGCTTGAATAACGCTGGAGCCACTTTCCAGCGTGCGATGTCTTACGCTTTCCATGTCATACACCATATCATTCTGCCTTATCTGGATGACTTTCCAGCTCACTCAGCTAGGTGAGAGGACCACCCTGAACACCTCCGCCAGATTTTCCTTTGCTGTAGGCACTACCATATTAGGCTTAATCCTCATAAATGCGTCTTTTGCGTGGATTCTCGCTGTCTTTTTGGATTCATAGTCTCCAAAGATGGAATTCGCCTTGACCCTTTAAAATTCGAGGCTATCATCAATCTCCCATCACCCTCCTCATTATATCAGTTGTAGAGTCTGCAGGGAAAAACAAACTTCCTTCGATGCTTTATCCCGAACTACGCAGAGGTGGCCATAGGATTCATGCGCCTATTAAAGCAGAACGTTCCCTTTCGTTGGGACGAAATCACTCAACAATCCTTTGAGAAGCTTAAGACGTTACTTGTTAATGCTCCTTTGCTTCATCGTCTGGACAACCACTGTGATTTCACTTTGTATCTAGCGGCCGCGTTTAGCACTATCGCTATGGTTCTGGTGCAGGATGACGATGATGGTAATGAACATGTTGTTTATTATCTATCATTGAACCTTATCGACACAGAAACGCGTTATGCTCATGTCGAGAAGCTGGCGTTAGCCGCAGTACACGCTGTGCAGCGTTTTCGCCACTACATCCTGTTGCGTATGATAACAGTGGTTTCGGATTGTAACCCACTGACATATATTCTCTCTTGACAATTACTGGGGGGAAAATACTCCAAATGGATCATTATCCTGCAGGATTTTGACTTAGAGTTCACTACTGCTAAGTCAACCAAATCACTGGTTTTCGCGGATCTTATATGCTCACTCCCAACATACTCCACTCCTTCACACTCCGAGGATCATATCCCGGACGAAACTCTTTTCCTTATCAGTACTCGCGACCCTTGGTGCGGTGACATAATGGTATATCTTTAGACCTCCACATTTCAGTCTCAGTTGACTACAGATACCCGACGTCGGATTTGACATCACTCTCAACCCTATCGCATTGTAGGAGATACCTTATACCGCGTTGGAGTATATTCGGTGCTCCGTCAGTGCCTAACCTTGGAAGAGGCTGAAAGGGTCCTAAATGACTGCCACAGTGGCGCCTGTGGCGGTCATATGTTTGGATATGCCACTGCCCAGAAAATTCTGCAAGCAGGTTACTTCTGGCCGTCAATATTCAAAGACTGTATCGTCGCAGTCCATAAATGTCACACGTGCCAGGTCTTTTAGCGCAAGATGTGCGCGTCGCCTCTCCCTTTGCATCCTGTTATTACTGTTGGCCCTTTTGTGAAATGGGGCATAGATTTTATGACGTGTAACCCTCATTCGGCCGGGGGGCATGCGTATATAATCGTCGCCGTAGACTACTTTACGAAGTGGGCCGAAGCGATGCCTACACTAGTTGTCGATGGTAAGACAGCTACCCAATTCATCTTCAACCACATCATTGCATGTTTTGGGGTACCTCAGGCCATCATTACCGACCATGATACTCATTTTCAAGATTATATGATGGCCGAGCTGACTTCAAGATTGGGCTTATGCCATGATAGCTCAACGCCATATTACCCTCAGGCAAATGGCCAGGTTGAGGTTGTGAACAAGGTTCTGGTCACTATGCTTCAACAAACAGTTCGAATTCATAAATCCAATTGGCACCTCCAACTGTTCTCAGCTCTATGGGCCTACCGGACGTCTGCAAAGAGTGCAACTGGATTCACACCATTTCAATTGGTGTACGGTCTGGAAGCAACTCTTCTAGTTGAATGCGAGATTCCTTCTTTTAAATTAGCTGTGGAACTTCTACCCGACACTTCTGCTGAGGAAGAGCGTCTTTTGTATCTGGAATGGTTAGATGAAACCCGCCGCTTAGCTGCTTTAGTCATTCAAGCACAGAAAAAGCGGGTCAAAGCACACTTCGATCAATTTGTTTCTCCATGTTCCTTTGTCGAAGGGGACCTCGTCCTCCTGTACAATCAAGCACACGATAAGCTTGGGGCCGGAAAGTTCCAACCTATGTGGCATGGGCCCTATATATTTAAATGAGTATTGAAGAATGGGGCTTATGAGCTTACAGATTATGAACGAGTTCCGCTGGCGCAGCCCAGAAATGGGTTGTACCTGAAAAAATACTACGCTTGAAGTGATTTTTGGTGTGGTGTGTGTAAATAGGTGTGTCATTTCATTTGTGTGCATGTGTGGTGTGGTGTGCATTGTAAACATATTTCTGTTGATCGGGTCTTCCTAATTGTGCAGTTTTCCATCAATCCGTTTGTTGGTTTCGCGGATGGTGCCTCCCGTAGTACCAGGAATCTGTCTTCAGCAGCTTGGGTAATCTACGATCCTGCTAGTGAGTTGGTCAACCTGCAAGGTGTGTGTCTGGGTCATGCTACAAATAACATCGCAGAATATAGTGCTGTATTAGAATTATTAACTGAGGTTGTAAACCTTGGTATCCCTGAATTGCTTGTGTATCTAGACTCACAACTTGTAGTATTACCGCTTAACGGTCATTATTCAGTCAGAAACCCATCCATTTTATGTCTGTATCTGTGTATTTGTTTTTTGGAAAGAAATTTTGACTATATTACATATCAACATATACCCAGACATATGAATACATTAACAGATGCAATAGCTAATTTGGTTCTAGATAGACATTTGCGCAATTTGTAAAAAAACATCACATGTAAAAAGAAAGATCCATTCAGAAATAGATACGTATATATATAGATATCGAAAAGTTTACATAGCGTGTCTCACATAAAATCAAAAAAATATACATGTTCGTCTTAATACACCCGGAGACGACATGTCTCTCAAAAAATATGCATGGAAAAAGCCCTAGTTGTCTAATCTGCATGGTTCTCATGATAACAAGCCACAGCACGCACTAAGCATCTCAAAATATGGTGGAGGCGACTAGGCACTCCCACCATATGTCTCTGGTATGCTAGTGGGACATCTGCTAGCCGGGCGTAGTCTGGAATCCCCCGGGTGATCCCCTCGAGGTTCTGGATCAACTCTCCTCCCTCGACACCCTCCGCCTGAGGGTCAGCTGCAGGATGAGTTCTCCATGAAATAGGAGACATACCGGTAGGTCTCTCTGGGCCGGCATCTGCATATGCATAAAACTGCTGTCAGAACGGACATGTATTAACAAAAAATCATAAAATATAAAAATAAAAAAGACGATCTTACCCAACTCCTCGTCCCAGTCATCTCCCTCCGGGAGTGGAAGATCTGGATCACTAGTGAAATCGGTCCCTGCATATGGCCCGTCTTCGACTACAATCAACTGACACCATAGCCACCCAAAAAATTCCAGCCTCCAGGACATCTATTCGCCCCCTCCTGCTCTGGGCATCAGTGCTGCCCAGCGAGCCATTCTCGGATCTCGTGGTACTGCCTCAGCTAATATGGCCCCTTGGCCTTGGAAGATTGGTAATCGTTCCAGAATGAACGATACCAGGATAGAACTGTAGCCAAACTGTTTCAGTTTGGCTTGCTTGCATTTTGTCAGCTGCCTCTTCATGTTGACTGTCACTGCTGTGGCCCAATCAAATAGTGTAGGACTCATACACTCTGAGGCTAGTATGATTTGGGCCTTGGTCGCCTCATGTGGAGCTTGCGATCTTGCAGCTCGTGTGATGGTGTGTAGCACTACTCTGAGTGCTAGATCCTCGACAGTGTGAATGTCTACCTTTCTGCTTCCTGATCCGGTTCGTGCCCTTAGGCACACCCTCGCCATTACCTGCTCCATCTTTTCGCCAGATGGTCTGCTCCCTGTCAATATGCGCACTGGACCTCTACGTGATAGTCTGCTTATGAAGTATACGTCAGAAAATTCCAGTTCTAATACCTGATCCCGCAGCTTGAACACTTGTTCATTTTCATCCCAAATATTGATCAGGTATTGTAGGAGCTCAGGTTGAGCTCGTAAGCAAGGTGTCAGGAAGAACTTCTTAAGCCCACAGTTCTTGAGAGCATTCATACAAGTTTCGTTCTCCATGGCTAGTTCGTCCTCTTCCCCATGCTCTCTCTCTTTCCATTCGATCACCATTGTACTCGGTTTCCTGCATCAACGTGGTAAAAAACCCTTGATTAGATCTATGTTATGCTTGGAAATCCATTTGAATCACTCACAAATTAGAATTTTGAAACGGAAAACCGCGCTGCGCCATTGGCGCGACTGTTTCCTTAACAGTCGCACCAGTTGGCGCGAGCCCTTTGTATCAAAAAGGCCATTGGCATGGGTCCGTGCCTGATACCCGTGCCAATGGGCGGAGCCCTAAAATTTAAAAAATCTTCCACAGAAATCTAATGAGCAATGGAAAACTATAAAAAAATAGATTAAAATGGAGTACAGGGAAGCGCCTCTTACCTGGAACGAACGGAAATCTGAATGGTAGCCCAGATCTGTCGTAATCGCCGTCAGAAGTTTGCACACCAAACGGACCACTGTTGCTCTCCAATGAGGTAAATAGTAAAAGTAACTTTGTTTTTACCATTTGAGACTATTTATAACTTTTTTAAATCTCGTTAGGTTTTAAAAGTCATTTTTTATTAATATTTTGATATATTTTGTCGAAAATGGATTTTACAGTTGCCTCTGTGTGTAGCAAAAGGTTCTTACGCGACTTCAACAGTGAAATGAGTTGTATTTTATACTTTTTCGGACTCGGTAAAAAAACGAAAAAGTCATTTTGGAGTCATCTTTCAGCTCTTTTCTGACTCTCTAAACATGAAAAGATTGCTGAGGCCATTGTCGTTTCGATCTCGTTATAGTGGCTGCGAAACGATATCTACCTAGTATACGTTTACCCCTTTTTGGGCTGGGATAGATTATTTACGAAAAAGGAATACCCTAGCCTATCGTGACTAGGAGGTTTTCTCAGTCATAGTTTTCTACCTTTTCGGATCTGAGGAACTATTTACGAAAAGGGACCATTGGAGTTTACTTTTCTGCTATCTTTTCAAACTCTCTAAACATGAAAAGACGCCGAGTTCTTCCTTTTTCAGACTCGTTAAACCCTGATGACATCGGATTCAGTCATAATGACGCTACTCGAGTCTTTCCTTCCTAGGGCTCATTAAATGTACTAGGATGGATCCGTCCGAAGGAAGGAATTATATTACAAGCATATGCTATCCCCTTCAAGCTTGTTATAAAAAATAATTGGGGTACTCAGCAGAAATGGCGGGGAAAAAATGGAACCAGCATCATTGTTGTGTCAGCAGTATGTCGCTCTTGAACATGGCACTTGTCTGCAATCGTGTCGGGTTGGGGACATCTCATCTCATTTTTCACTTGCCTCCATGGGTTTGGGTAATCCCTTGTGACCTCTCATCTACTCTTTGCCTCGTCACTATGGCCTCTGATCTTTTGATGTCAAATACTGCCAAGTCCACTTTCGTGCCGTTCATATGTTCAAGAGAAGTTGACCTCTGCAAGTACCAACCTTCCTCTGATTCTCATCTGGTCGTGATTCACAAAAAAACTATGTTCCTCTGTCTCACGTCGATGATGTGGGAAACACTATGGCCCACCTTCGATTAAGGTCACTTTCTGTCGACTTCAGCTCATTTTCTAGGAAGCTGATCTAGAGACTCCTTTATGGTACCTTGGAGCCTGCATGCCTCAATGGAAAGTTCTTTGCATTCGACGCGAGGTTTTCATCATTGGCCTCCGATCGAGTGATTCTATGGGTGTTCGATGACAGCTCATTGATTCACATGCCGTAGATTATACCTGTAGTACCTTGAGGGCCATTGTCATTATTGGTGGTACCTCTCACGTCTGTTAACAACTTTCATCATTGGCTGGTAATCAGATGATGTTCTTGCATATTCGACTTCAGCTCACTTATTCGCATGCTTGAACTTGTACTTTCTTCGGGTTGAGATGGAGCGCAAGACCCTGGATTGTGTCTGTTGTAATCCAGGTTGCGAGTTTGTGGATTATTATGATTATTTACATGACTCATTTACTGGATGGTTGCTACCATACCTGAGTCTATTTATCGATCCTCACTAGATGGCTGCGTCCATGCCTTGTATCTAGATTATTTCATACTCTGTTATGGATGGCTACGCCCATACCACATACATATCATGCATTTGAGACATCAGTTGTACTTCTTCATGCAGGTTTTCCGACGGCGGAGTTTTCAGTTGGACACGTTCTCGTAAAGCATTTCACCCCTCTCTCTCGTTCGGGCCTCATACTTTAGGGGCATCTTTTGCATATTAATTCGTCACCGTCCCTACCATTCACCATATTGCACATTGGAGGGCTCATTCCGTGACCTATGAGTAGAGACAAGATTTGAAAATACTTTCATGACATCCCTCTGAACATGAGCTTTTATTGCCATGAAGACATCTCTTTGCAAAAAACCCTAAAAAAACCTCTTTTTCAATTGGCGCGGGCGGCCAGTTCAGTACCCGTGCCAATGGGGGAAATCCTTCAAAAGGGGCGCGCCAATTGGCGCTCTATCCCAGAGTCACACTCGCGCCAGCCAATTTAGGCAGTGTTTTTTAAAAATAAATGGCGGAAGTTTCGTCCTAACAAATTCCTGGACTGCTATCTATCTTGAGTTGGGAGGTTTGGCTACGGATTTCCATAGAGAGGAAGTGGTTTGCCACCTCTCATGGAAGCTTCCTTGATGATAGGGCCAATCCCACGATTATAGGGATCCCAAATCCCCTTCCTCCATCTATAAAGCTTGCTCATCTCCATTGCAAGCTAGTCTTCAAGTTCCCAAAATTCCTAAGAGCCTTATGCTGCAGAGCCTTGATTATTCCCTTAAGTCCAAATTCAAGCAAGGTGACTATTGTCAAGATCCGAAGAGAGAGGTTTTTCCCATCCTTGACAGGATTTTCGAGACGTGTTCTGCTGGCGACCCTCCAAAGGAGAATTCAACGTCATAACTTGGTTGTAATTTTCCTTTGATTGATTAATAATAAACGACTATCGGTTATGGTTCCCCTCTTGTTATGGTTTATAATGATGAGTTATGTCCTTTATAACTGACATATAGTTGCATCTGCTGGATTTTATGCTTGCATTTGTTTTGTTTCTCGCATGTGCAGGTGTCCATGACGGAGATCGTGGGGATCGTGATCTGCCAAGGCTAAGGAACGGGAGCGCTACCTCTTCTACAAGCAACAACGTTGGATTCCAGGTAAGCCTTCATTGCTAGTTGGTTTATTCGCAATTAGGAACCTGCACTATAGCGTGAACGATTGTTGCTAGACCCAGTCTGGGCTAGTAGGGATCGCCTCTGTCCGCAGAGGGGATTTACCTCCACAACACATGGTGTACTTAGGTCCATCTAATAGTAACAGGTTAGATTACCAAAAAATAGTGTAATTCTGGTGAAGTGTCTAAGTACCAAAAACAAAAGGATGCCCATTATAGTTTTGTGTGATAGCTTTCCAACAATGTTGATGGTTCGTCAAACTGAGATATGATTTGGTCGTAATTGGCGACATAAAATTTATGGTTTTTCCTTTAATAGGGTGATTTCACTCAAATTTAATTCATTTTCTAAGTGAGTTGTGGTGAATTTGGAGAGTAGGAGAAGGGACTAAATCATGTGGAAATCATAGCAAGCAAACCGACCATTGGAATCAAGATCTGCGACTTTCGGGACAGTGGCCTTACTTGTCTAAGGATAGCCCTAATGCCTCTTTGAAGAATGTTTCCTTTTGAAGAATCAAGGTAAGAAAATAATACATGAATGAAATTCTAGAGAAGTCCTAGAATCATTCATGCCCACGAAGTAAAAAATGGGGACCAAGTGGTAAGTCTGGTATGACATAAAGTAAAATATTTGAAGATATGGTATCATGAATCTATGATATATGGTTCGCTAGAGAGGCAGGGAGGACAAAATATTCAAGGAATGGAAGGATAATTAACCATGCCGAGATCGTCTAGGTCTAGGCTGATACTTTTTTTAATCAAGTGAGGAGGTGGCGAGGGGATCTATCATGCCCACTAGCATGGGATACTCCCCCCCAAGGATATGTGAGGGAGGGGAGTGATTTGGTATGCAAGGGTGGGAATGATGCGCCTAGCTAGAGGATTTTGTGGAGTTCCATGATGTTCCAAGTGCTGAAATAATATACTCAAGAATTTAGTCTCATAGGCACTAAATCCTCAAGAGAATGGTGAAAATATATAGGGGTATAAGTGCCTCCAAGCATGCTATAGACATGCTAAATGTATTTAGAATGGTGGATTCTAAACACATTTTTATGATGTGGTTTGCCATTTGTTTATGTTATGGTTATCTTCTATGGGAAGAATGGATAGATACAGTTAGAGAAAGAAAATGGTGGATTTCCAATCTCATTTGGCACTGCATATATGAAGAAAATGGACTAAATTTCTAGGTTCTCATACATGGTGTCACTATCTGAAAGAGTGGCTTTGGATATAGTGAATTGGTGCTCACCTAGAAAATGTCGAGGTTGGTCAACAATAATGTCTAAGGGACTGGGTCGTTGATGTAAAATGAAGGAATGATTAAGTGGTCCATCCCTAGAGTCATATGAAGTGATATGAGACTCTAGAAATTCTTGTAAATTGGGAATGATAATGGCACTAGAGTCAACACTACTAGCTGCATGAGGAGGGTTGTGGATAATTGCTTCTCTTGGAATCTCAAATATGGGTGCCCCCTTACTGAAACATTGGATGTAAATGTAATTGCCACAAAGTGTATGTGATTCGAATGCATGGGTTAAAATTAAGGGGTTAGTGAACTAATCGACTTCACTATGGATGAGTTCTTTCGACTCCACAATATACTAATCATGGGTGTGCCTTAGAAGGAAATATACATGATGGTGCATCTAATCCCAAGGAAGGAAATACACATGAAGGTGCCTTGGAAGGAAATACACATGATGGTGCATGTAATACAAAATACCAACTCCCATAGCCTTCACACTACCTCATTCTCAATTCCTAAGTCCCAAACCCTAAACCCCAACCTAATACTGTAAATTTTGACAATTTTCCTAGCTAGGACTGTGTAAACATTTCCTAGCTCAATTCCCATACCCATTTCACTCCATTTCACTTCCTATACTTCCCTAAAGTCCCTATCCACCTCCCTAAAATTTCCTACTCCCATCTCACTTCCCTAACCACTTCATCATATCCCTTCACTCCCTTCCGCTGTTTTGTTGCATTAGGGGTTTTCCCCTTGCAAACAATCAAATGGAGGAGAAGAAGTCTTACAATAATGGAGGCTAGGTGATAAGGAAAAAGCCCTTAAACACTCATGAAAGTATGTCTTCACCATTATCCAATCATTTTTCTCAAAGGGTAGGGTGTGTTCCTTTTTATGAGCAAGTTGAGAAAGTCAAATACCATGCCACATTGACCAAATTATTTGCCACTCAATTCAAAAAGGAAAGGGTAATGATTGCAGGGGTAAAACTCACTGTATCAACTGATGTAGTAGCTGAGGCCACATGGATACCCAATCATCATGAAAAATGGTTTAAAAACCAAGACCTAGACATTCAAAATTACCAACCCTATCTCAAAAGACATTATCAACAACACAAGAAGAAGATTTTTCCTCTTGGGAACCTCTTTGAGAAGTACACACCACTAATGAAGATAATCATGAAGTACTTCACCTGTGAGGGAAGATTTTCTAGACTATATCAATATCTTGTGAGACTTCTCATGCATTTCACAGGGGTAAAGCCACTAAATTTTCCCTATCCTCTACAGATGTTTGGAAGTGATAGCAGAAAAAGTTTAGCATAAGTGGAGTATTCTTGAAAGCAGCCTCTTTCACCATGCTCTTATGAAAATAATTGCTTTACACCAGCTCTAAAAAAAGAGAATCACTTGGGAAACATTCATGAGATCATATGTCTTTTTGTCTTCTAGTAGCGAGTCTACTAGCCCAGTTCACTATTAACATGATCTAGACATGTGGAGGTTGGCTCACCTAGCACAGCTTTAGTGAGGAGGGAGATTGAGGTCACTCAAACATACTAGAGAGGTAGAAGGCTTGTGTCTTCTCCTCAAATTGAGGAAGGGGCCAAGCCTACATCAACAGAGCATGGATTACCATCATAACCATGACGAGGAGCTGATCCATCATGACATTATGTTGTGTAACCAACTCCAAAAATAGAAGAAAATATATATCAACGCCTTCGAAATAAGCCACTTTGAGGGGGAAACCTCCAATACATTACATAAATGAACAATTCTTGGATGATCCAATTTCCAAAACGTCCTTTCTATATATAGAAGTCCATGGGGCCATAATGTAATCCTAGTGGGCCATAATGTAATCCTAGCTGACCTAACAATAATAATTTAAGGGCACAATAATAATAAAATGGGGGTTACAAGGGTACAATAATAACAATAAGGGGGTTACACTAACAACAATAAGGGACTATACTAGTTATATAGGGACCTAACATGCCCCTCTCCTTCAAAAAAAGTGTTGTCCTCAACGCTTGAGTAGCTCTGGGTGCTTTTGTATAAAATTCTCATCCTCCCATGTAGAATCTTCAGTGGGTAAGTTTTTCCACTTGATGAGATATTCTGAAATTGATCGATTCCGTAGTTGTCGAGTTCTTGTTTCCATGACCGCTTCCAGTTCCAATATGATTTTTCCTTCCTCATCAAGTTCTGGAAATATTGTTTGAACTGGAAGATTTTCACCTATAACCTTCTTTAAGCACGAAACATGGAAAACTGGATGTACTCGTGAAGAAGCAGGAAGCTCCAATTTGTATGCCATAGTACAAATCTTTTGCAACACCTTGTAAGGACCATAGTACTTTGGCGATAATTTATTATCCTTCTTAGCTTGCTTGAGGGACATTTGTTTATATGGTTGTAGCCGTAAAAATACCCAATCTCCTACATCAAACTTCTCTCACTGCGATGTTGATCTGCCTGTTGTTTCATTCGATTTTGTGCCAAATTCAGGTTATCCTTTAAGAGTTGGAGAACTTCTTGCTGATGCTCGATGTGATCTTCCACCGCTTGAACCTTCGAATTTTCCCTTAAAGATGATGTGATCGATGGTGGATGATATCCATAAAGTGCCATAAATGGGGTCATTTTTGCTGCAGTATGGAAGGAAGTGTTATGCCACCATTCAGCGAGAGGTAACCACTTGACCCATTGTGTTTGTTTATCAGATACAAAACAACGAAGATATCCTTCCAAACATTTATTTACTATCTCAGTTTGACCATCAGATTGAGGATGATAAGATGAGCTATCAGCTAATTGAGTACCCAAACAAGAAAATAACTCCATCCAAAAATTTCCAATAAAAATGGGATCTCTGTTGCTCACAATAACCCTTGGGCTTCCATGTAGCTTTTGAATTCTGTCCATAAATGTAGTAGCAACTGTACTTGCTTTAAATGGATGAGATAATGCACAAAAGTGTGCATAATTGGTAAGTTTATCAACTACCACCATTATGACACTCTTTCCTTCAGACTTAGGTAAACCTGTGATAAAATCCATTGAAATCTCCTCCCAACGTTGACTTGGAATGGATAAAGTTTGTAGAAGTCCTGGGGTCTTAATTGTTTCCACTTTATTCTGCTGGCAAACCAAACATTCCGCCACAAACTTTCGAATATCAGATTTAAGGCCATCCCAAAAAAATTCTTTCTTCACCCTGTGGTAAGTTTTAAAAATCCTGAGTGTCCTCCTAAAGGAGAAGTGTGCAATTCCAGAAGAATATTTTGTTTTAGTTGGGAATTCTTACAAAGATATAAGCGATCTTTGTACCATAAGGAATCATTTTTCTAACTAAATGTATCAGATGTACTAGGATCTTGTTGTAACTTTTGAATGAGTGTCCATACATCTTTGTCCTTCTTCCATTCATCTCTTGCTTCGGTTATCCAATCTGGTTGGATAATAGAAATGGCACAAAGCAATGCTTCCACCTCTTCATTCTTTCTTGAGAGTGCATCTGCAACAACATTAAGATTTCCTTTTTTGTAGATTATTTCAAACTCATAACCCAACATCTTTGTGACCCACTTTTGCTGCTCTTTTGACGATAGTCTTTGTTCCAAAAAGTGTTTAAGACTATCATGATCAGTTTTTACCTTGAAGTATCTTCCCATTAGGTAAGTTCGCGATTTCTTTAGTGCATGCAGTATTGCTAACATTTCCTTCTCGTAAATAGGTTTATGTAAATACTTTCCTTTGATTGGACGACGTTCAAAAGCAATGGGTCTTCCTTCCTGCATTAAAACCGCACCAATTCCATTTCCTGAGGCATCACATTCCACAATAAAGGTTTTTGTGAAGTCTGGCGTAGCTAAGACCGGTGCTAGGCACATTGCCACTTTAACACGTTCAAAGGCCTTAGTTGCTTCAGGAGTCCATGAAAATGCATCTTTCTTCAATAATGTTGTTAGAGGTGCTGCTATTATCCCATAATTTTTAACAAACTTGCGATAATACCTTGTTAACCCGAGAAATCCTCACAACTGCTTTATGGTTGTGGGGACTTTCCATTCCTTAATGGCTTTAATTTTGTTAGGGTCTATTTTAACACCCTCGTGAGATACAATATGACCCAGATATTCCACCTCTTGTACTCCAAAGAAACATTTGGATTTTTTTACATATAATTGTTTGTCCTACAATAGTTTGAGCACCATGTCAACATGTTCAACATGATCCTTCCAAGAACTACTGTAGATTAGTATATCATCAAAAAATACTAGCACAAATTTTCTAAGGAAGGGTTTGACAATGGAATTCATCAACCCTTGAAATGTAGAAGGTGCATTGGTAAGACCAAAAGGCATGACCAAAAATTCATAATGACCCTCATGAGTTCGAAATGCTGTTTTTGGAATATCTTCAGTCTTCATTCTAATTTGATGATATCCTGAACGAAGATCCAACTTGTAAAATAAATTGCTCCATGTAATTCATCCAATAATTCATCAATCACAGGAATGGGAAATTTGTCTTTAATGGTGAGCTTATTGAGCTCCCTATAATCCGGACACATTCGCTATGATCCATCCTTCTTGTGTACCAATACGACAGGAGCAGAGAAAGAACTTTGACTAGGTTGAATTATACCCACCTCTAACATTTCTGCAATCATACGTTCAATTTCGCTCTTTTGGAAGTAAGGATATCTATAGGGCCTGATGTTTGGAGGAACACTTCCTGGAATCAAATGAATAGCACGATCATGATCATGAATAGGTGGGAGTCCTTTGGGAGTTTCAAACACCTTGGAATGATTGTCCAAGACTTGTTGGAGATCTGCAGAAATAGATGATTTTGATTTTGGAACTTATAGTGAGCATAATTGTGCAATTACGCCTCATTGTTATTTTTTTAGAAGCTTTTTCATGACATTAGAGCTTATTATCATTCCCGGCTTCCCTTAAATACCCCGTAATTCGACTTCCTTTCCTTCTAAGAAAAATTTCAAGAAAATTTCTTGAAAATTAAAAGCTACCGTCCCCAAAGATTGTAACCATTGTACTCCTAGTACAACATCAGCACCTCCCATAGGAATGGAAAGCATTGAACTAGTCAATACATATTCCCCCATGGTTAGCTTGATATTATGGCATTTTCCAGAGCAATTTATAGCTCCTCCATTTGCAACCATCAGTTGACATTCTGGTGCTGGGTATAGGAAACAATTTACTTCCTTGGCTACCTTACAATGAATAAAATTATGGGTGCTACCTGAATCAATCAACACTATCACCTTTTTCTTCTTGATATGTCCTTCTATCTTGAGAGTTTGAGGAGTGGTAATTCCTACCAGTGCATTACACGATATGGTCGGATTCATTTCTTCCTCTTCTAGGGCTGGTTCCTTGTGTATATCCTCTTCTTGTTCATTTTCTTCTTCCTCTTCACAATCTATGTAAAATAATTTCTTCTCAGCACACTTATGACCTTTAGTGTATTTTCTATCACAATCGTAGCAAAGCCCTTTTTCTCTTTTTTCTTCCAATTGTTGTGGTGTCAACCTTGTAGGTTGTGGAAATCTAGGCGTAGCAACACTTCCTTCTTTATAGAATTGAGTGGTAGGCTTCCTTGTTGCCATAATTTTACATTCAACTTTTCTTGCCAACCCGAATGCCTTCTCCAATGAATCAGGTTCCAAAACGCGAACTTCATGTTGGATGTTATCCTTTAAAGTGCCTATGAAGAGATCAATCCTGTGTTCCTCTGGAATATCAGTTACCCTTATATTCAATTTTTGGAAGTCCTCAATGTGCTGCCCCACTAAACCCTTTTGTTTGAGATTTATCGATTGGCTAAAGAAGGTGTTGCTCTTTGTATCCTCATAATGTGCTATCATTTCTTCCATAAAAATTGACCAAGTGACAATTTTTTTACGGGAGCAAAGCCATCGATACCATACAAATGTATTTTGTTCTAAATGTAAAGTTGCAATGCGTACCTTTGTGTGTTTTGCACATTATGGAGATCAAAATATTGCTCCATCTGTAGTATCCATGTTACAGGATCCTTCCCATCAAACTTCCTCATATCCATTTTTGGAATATGGTGGTTCTTCTCGCCAACATTAGAGTTTATGAAATCGCGATTAACATTTATTTTGTTCTCATCATGAGGTTCTTCTACTATCTTTTCACCATTAGAAACATTTCTTGTATCAACTTGGTCAAACCTTTGATGTCTTCTTTTAGATCATTCTTCATGTTTTTCATGTTGTTTTCCATGTTGTCCTTCATGTCATCCATCTTAGCTTCCATGCTAGCTTCCATGCCATCCATCTTAGCTTCCACGCCTTTCTTCAAACCATCCATATTCTATTCCATGCCTTTATTCAAAACTTCCATTTCATTTTTTGTTGCTCTTTGCGAGAGTGAAATTTGTTGTACTTGCTCTTGTAATTTTGATAGATCATGTTGCAATTCTTCATCTTCATGAGTCATAGTAGACCCTTCTGAAGTCTTAATGGGTGTTGAATTATTTTTTCGGGGCATCTTTTAGAACCCAATACTGATATCTATTCTACAATATGCCCTTGGAATCAATTCAAATTGATTCTCAAACAAGACTTATGCAATTCGGAAAAAAAATACACACCTTTTTCTTGCTTTTGAGGAGCTCGATATTGAAATTACATTATATCTGTGATTGGAGCACTTCAATATATGAATTTTGCTACCGACGTAGGCCTCTGAATTATCTTTTGAATTCCACAGGTCTGACCTAATTTGGATTCTCCAAGACAAAGTTGTGTCCAATCTCCCATAATGACCTAATTATGGACTCGTTCAGTAGAGTGAACTTGTATGACTTGCCACGTGTCACTATTTTGTCATTTGTCTCTAAAATTGATAACCAAGAAACTATAGTCTATTTACTTTTGACCAATTTCTACGGCACTCCAATCTGATGCCCAGAGAGAGAGTTATTGAACTTTTCCCATGATCACCTCTTTGAGATGAAATTCAGGAGCCTGAAAAAGCACTACCTTCCACAGATCATATCTCCAAAAATATTGTGAACAAAGCTCTGAAATTTTTTGGCAAATTTCCTCAGTATTTCAGCTTCACACCATACACATTTCAGATTCTGAACCTTCGTAGAAAACAGGTTATAGCGCAAATTCCACGATGACCTGTTTAGGAGCCTAAAAAAATACCTAGCTTCCATAGATCATATCTCCGAAAATATTGTGAACCAAGCTCTAAAATTTTTAGAAAATCTTCCTCAAGATTTTGGCTTCACACCATAAAACTTTCAGCTTCTGAAACTTTGTAGAAAAAAAGTTATAGCGAAAATTCCATGATGACTTGTTTGGAGCAACGAAACCCTAGAATCCAAACCTTTGATACCAAATGTTGTGTAACCAACTCCAGAAATAGAAGAAAAGAGATATCAACGCCTTATAAATAAGAGACTTCGAGGGGGAAACCTCCAATACATTAAATAAATGAAAAATTCTTGGATGATCCAATTTACAAAACCTCCTTTCTATATATAGGAGTCCATGGGGCCATAATGTAATCCTAGCTGATGTAACAATAATAATTTAAGGGCACAATAATAATAAAATGGGGGTTACAAGGGTACAATAATAACAATAAGGGGGTTACACTAACAACAATAAGGGACTATACTAGTAATATAGGGACCTAACACATTAACATAGTAGACTTGGAGGCTAGTGATGAGCATTAAACCTACAACAGATCATCAACGAAAAACATGCCCAGATCAAAGAACTAAAAGAAAATTTGGCAATGGATAACTTCATAATTTCCTTCCTAGAACAAGAGAATAATCATTTGAAGGCAAATCAATTGCCTTTATAGAAGAATCAATTTTAGGCTAGTATGCAAGATGTGAAAGGAAAAGCAGTGGTTGATGGTGAATATTTAGAAAAACATGAAGAGCAGATGACAACGAAAAGGCCAAGGACTGTGGGTCTCCGAAGAGCACTTCAGAAAGAAAGAGATCAAAATCCACCAAATGAAGAGTTGGCATTTAAAGAAAGGATAGCCACAGAAATCATTGAAAAAAGGGTGTTTTGGCTTGAGAATGTAAATATTCACTTGGATAAGCTCCTTTACAAGGAAAAAAGAGACAAAAAGTTATAAAAGCACGTGGCTGACCACTACTATGCCAGGAATCATATTTACAAAGTCAAAGTCAAACAATTGACAACAAAACTGAAGGAAAACCTAAATAGTAAAAATGAGAAGGGTAACTTGGACTTATTTATTGATGCTTGCTTAGTAGCATAACATACCTTTACAGGCATATTTGGACCAATTTTGAAGACTGTTAGAGAAATCTTTGGTTTTTGTGAAATTTTGGTCAAATGTGGCAACTTTGAAAACTAGTCATATTGCCAATAGTGCAACATGGGCCACACTACGCTTTTGTTGGTAGGGGGGGGGGGGTTTGTGATCGATTAGATGAAAACTCAACATTGGTGGATTCATGTTAATGATTACATCAATCCTACTCAGTGGTGGATCCATGTCAGCCACTTTTGGAGGGTCAAAATGCCTAAAAACATGCAAAAAAAGACATTTCTACCCTATTTTTGGAGGCCACGCTGTGCTTTCTAAGGACTCTGGGGAGAATGAAGTTTTGGAGCGCTAGCAACCAAATTTTTGAGTGCTTTAAGAGCCTATCATGTAGCATACATCTATATATTTCCATATAATCTTTCATATCAACATTTGTACACCTAGAAGGCCTTAAAATTGTTTTTTTCCCCAGCTTGCTATGCCTTATCCAAGCATGTTGCACTTTCTCCAACATGCTTTTTTCATAAGGAGTTTGAACTAGTTTGAATTTTTACATATGTAATTGATGAATGATGATGATTTTCTGATGTCATGAGGTGCAATTGAGATGGAAAATAGTGAACTAGTGTAGATACATGCTTGTTAATGTAATTTTTGTCAAATGTATCTAGTTTCCTATGATGACGTGAATTGGTTGACCTCCACTAGAAATTAGGGTTTCGTGTTGAGCATATCATGTAATCACCACAACTCATGGGACATTAGAGGATTGTAAGCTTGTAGTTTGTACTTTGACTTTCGTTTTCAGAAATGAAAGGATGTAATTGCAGCTATTATCTAGGAATTCATGTGGAGTGAGCTTATGATCATGGATCTTCTATATTATAGTCTTTAATGAATTATATATAGCTCCTCTTTCATATCTTATACCTTCAATGTATTTCCTTACCGTTCGTAGACATAATTCTATTAATTTTGCTTCACATATATGGAAATTTCATTTTGTGTTTCATGCTTCCATTTTAAGGAAATCAATGATTGAACATGCTTATTAAATCCCTCTACCTTTTTATACCCTCCTCCATACCACAAAACCATAGATCCATCATATATCCACTACTACCTTGCTCCTCTATATCTATGTAGCTGTAAACCCTTCGATACCTAAACCTAGCTAGCTAGTTTCATCCCTGATCCAACTTCAAACCCTGAAACACTCGAAACCTACCTGAGACTATCATATCTAGCCTAATATCCTTGATATCATAGTCAATCCTTGACTGTGATCTCATAAAAAGAGCCCTCTCAACCTGGTAGTGCTAGAAACTAGGTTAAAGTGGCATGTTGTTACCTTTGTTAGTCTCCTTTCAACCTTCGTAGAACTGGTGGAGTGTAACTTTACACCGTTGTTCCTAGGGAATGAAGTGGCAAATATTCTCTAGGTGTATTATTACTTTTAATCGAATCGTATGCCTATGGGTGATAGGTGCTAGTGCTCATGAAGGTCGATTCAAATTGTAGAGAACCAAGGTGGAGAAAGCAAGAATACACTGGCTTTGAAAATATACACAAGATCCAATAATCGTCCACATCAAGCTTATCTTATTGAAGATCCGAAGAAAATCATCAAAATGCAAATATTTCAGCACTCGTAGATTTAGTCAGGTCCATCTTCATTGGTAAATTCTACATCATTGCTTGCAAAAATATTATCACTTGAAGATATTCCATTCGATATGAAATTTGAATTATCTCTATTTAGATCAAAGTCATAAAATTTCTTGTATGAAATAGTGTTTGATGCCTTGAGGTTGTCTAAATTTACATCATTATCTAAAATAGTATTTGATTCTCTAAATCTTGAAGATAGTACATCATCTGCGGATTCCAAATCTGAGTCAGATTTCGATAGGAAATTCTGGATTCAGTATGATAGACTTGAAAAATTAGCCAACCAAATCCAATATACATCTGAGAAATATATCATCCAATATCAACAATAATATTTGTTCTTTCCAACACCATATCAATCAGTTGTTTCCTCTTCTTCCATCCCTTCTACATTATTACCAACCAATAATCCTTTTTAGTCTACCCCTCCCATTGTTACTCCTGCACCACATTCCACAGGATTCATGGCGATATTTTCACCTCTAGTTTTACCTAGTCAACTCACAGCCTTACCACAAGGCTATGGTCAAAGGATTCCTCTCTTTGATGAAACCTCAGAGATTAGTGCCAAAAAATACCTTGTAAAAGTCACTTATTTCATTGATTTAGAAGAGATTTATGTCAATGATGAAAAAATGAGGATCATTTCCCAAAGCTTCTCCAAGGATGTAAAAACATGGTTTCGTTCTTTAACTTTCCATTCCATAGAAAATTCGTAGCAATTAACTCGTGATTTTTTAGCTATATGGGAAGTGAAAAAAAATCCACTTCAGGTTCTTTCTGAATACGAAAATTTAAAAAGATATCTTAATGAGTATGTTCAGGATTTTACTGCTTGCGTTAACCGGGTATACAACTCAATCCCCAATGATATCAAGCCTCCTCCAGGTTTGGATCTCTTACAATATCCTGATTCTTTTCATCCTGATATGGTAGATTTGATAAAGAAGCCCTGTAGCACTTGAGGAGATGCATAAAAACACAGTTAGTGTCGAAGAAAATTTGATGATAAAAAATCAAATACCAAAGGTGAAAGAAAGGTGACAATTAAGGAGGAGCCATCAACATCCTTTGATGCCAAATTGTATACCTTGATCAATATTGTACAAAGAATGGTCGATATAATTTTTATCACTGAAAGGAAACCATATACTTAGGTTTGTAATCCTAATTTTAGAGATCAGCAACAATAGCCTCAGTTTAGGATTAATTAAAGGAAACAAAGAGCTCCAGAAAAAATAGCCCAACAGAAAATTTGCACTCCTTTGTAGCAAAATTATGCTCAAGAGGTTGAAGAGGAAGATGATATTGTAGAACAGAATCACTTCTCCATAGAAGATGGAGAACATATCTTCCTTACAGTGAATGAAGAATACATTGAAAAAACAGATTTACCGAAAGATGAGGACCATATGATTGCAAATGATGATGAGTTGGAGGTCCAACTCGATGACTATCAACAAACGTATCTCAATGCTCTCAGCTCACATCATAGGAAATATTATTTTAGAAACCTATTTGTTATGATCACTCCTATGAAAAATAGGACAACTCCGCAAAAAGATAATCCTCCCAAGCAAAATCCCCAAGCTAGTAAAAATAAGGGAAAGGAGCCTACAGCTACAAATCAAAGCAAGAACAACCAAGCATGTACAATTATGCCAAACAAAGAGAAATAAGGCCTAAAGAAGGAATTTGCAACAAAATACTATCCCGACAAGAGGGACATTGTTGTAAAAGAGGTAGATAAACAATCCAATCTGTTTAGCTTAGAAACTGAAATATCTAAGTTGAAAGTATATCCTATGTCAGACATGGTTAATTTTGAATATGTTCAACCCAAGCTCCTTTTTGGTCGATCCATAGATGGTCAAATAGAAGATACTAAATTTTCCCCATTTTATCTGCATTTGCAGGTTCATGAGTGTATCATCCATTATTCCATGCTTGATTCTGGAGCTTCTCATTACCTGATGCCAAAGGCCATAATGGAAAAATTGGGCTTGGACATAACTCAACCTTACCATGATATTTACTCTTTTGATTATGGTAGAGTACGAGGTCTTGATCTTATAAAGGACTTGGTGGTTTCACTTAAGAAAATTCCTACTAAAAATGTCTCAATGGATGTGGTAGTGCCTGATATACCTTTGAGGTATGGAATGATGCTGTCAAGCTCATGGGGAGAAAATTTAAGAGGTACTCTGAAACTAGATTTCTCTTATGCCACCATCCCGATTTTTAGGCAACTAAGGATGTTGTACCAGGAGACAAAAATGAAGTATATGATCACAGGTAAAGATAAACAAATTAATCACCCTATAAATTATGTACATATTGATCTTGAGTCCTTTATTATGTTTAATGATAGTGGTTTTGATGATTCAGATAGTCATATTATATAAGTTGGGGAAATTCCATAAATTTCAAATAGTGTTCGAGCAGTTTTGGATGAAAGATAAGGCAATTAACCTAGTACTTGAGAGCAGATATCATAAAAATCAGAAAAAGGAACTGAACAAGTTAAAAAAGTGGCTGAAAAGGAAGAAACAAATCAGTCTAAAAAATTCCAACTTCCCGATGATGAGAATGGTCTTTGGACCATGGATTTTGACGGTTAATTAGGAAAATATGGGGCAGGCATCAAAATTTGGATCCATATTCTAATTCATCAATCAAGTAAAATTCAAAAAAATGTGAGATTGTGTTCCTATAGATTATCTTTCGATTGCTCCAATAATGAAGCTAAGTCTTAGGAATTGATCACCAGCCTCAGAATTCTGGAAAAGATAGGTGCAAAGATAATTTACGTTTATGGCAACTCCAAGCTTGTAATCAAGCAGGAAAAAGGGGAATACGAGGCAAAGCATCCAAGTATGAGGGCATATCACAATGATGTACTTGACATTCTCAAAATTTTTCCTTAATATATATTGTCGATCATTCCAAGAAGTTGGAATCTTATAAAAGATTCACTTTCCACAGTGGCAAGTAACTTTAATATTCCAATATTCTCTAATAAGAAGTTTGAAATTCATGTGAAAACCGAACAGTTGTCCCCAAAAACTTGAGGTATTGGCAAGTGTTCTGGGATGAGAAATAGGTGAATAGTTTTCTACAGATGGAAGGTGCATTTCAAAATTCTTATATTGATGAGGTATATGATAAATATGATCAAGTGATCGAGGCTACTCAAGTTTATGTGTTACAGCTTAAAGTTAATAACATTCCAAGGGTTCTTGTACATTTGGAAGAATTTTTCAATCAAGATGATGTTGCCAAAAAGCCGACCATGGTTCCTACCAAGAAGGGTCTTGAAGATGTGAATATTGGAACAACTAAAAATCCCAAAATGGTTAAGTTGTCCAAGTCCTTATCTCCAGAGATGAAAGATAAATAAATAGCCTTGCTATCTGAATTTTCTAATTCATTTTCTTGGGACTATGTAGATATGAAAGTATATGGCAACAATATAATTCAGCATACAATTCTAATCAAGCCTGATCAAAATCCTTTTCAACAAAAAATGAGAAGAATTAATCCACTATTGTTACCATCAATAGATATAGAGGTAAAAAGACTCTTTAAAGTTGGTATCATTGTTCCCATTAGATTTTGAGAATGGATGTCAAATATTTTTCTCGTGAGAAAGAAAACTAGAGAAATCGGTCTTTATATTGATTTCAGAAAATTGAATAAGGTGTCTTTAAAAGATAACTATCCCCTTCCTAAGATGGACCATATTTTTTTAGTAAAATAGTTTTCATTAGATTACTAACATAAATTATCAATTTGGTATCCCTAGGACTTGTGAGACATACATGCATAATATATGCTATGGATCGGTTTATCAAAAACTAAAAACTAATCTAATCACACCATTTCTATATTAACTTGGAAATGTACGCTACCTTCAAGAATTAAAATGTAATCTACTTACATAATTGAATTCTAATCTATGAATAATGTATGAACGAATACCCAAATATGATCTAATCGGATAATGACAGTTTCCACCCTCTTGAGATGACTTAGCAAGCACAAGATTATACAGCTAATTGGAAATTTAATCTAAGGAAGCATTACAAAGCATGTAAAAGGAAACTAAGACTACTATATGACCAAATAATCAACCATTCAATTTTGAAAGAATGGCAAAGTCATCTTCTTGATATGATTTAACAAGCATCTAATTATACATTTAATTGTAAACTTAATCTAAGAAAGAAATTATAGAGCATGTAAAAAGGAAACTAAACTATTCTCTGACCAAATAGAATGACAAAGTCATCTTATTGATATGATTTAACAAGCATAAGATTACACAGTTATTGGAAACTTAATCTATGAAATAAAATAAATCTCACACATTGTAGGTGGCCGATCCAAAAGTATGAGAAATTGTAAGTAGAGAGGCTCCATATGTAAGAAAAACCAAGTCAAAGTGAAAGAATACTCATGAGTAAGGTGCCACAATCTAATTCTTTATTCAAAGATTGAGCATAACACCCAACTTTACACAGGGCTTTGAAAGGATAAGGCTCTCCTATTTATACAAATTCCTAAGAAACCTCCTCATTAATGATGATCCTTCTTACTCTCTTCTGATCCATAATATTATCAACCAATTTGCTAACCATAGGCCACATATCCCTACTTCAAACTCCTCCATGTCATGAAGGTAAATTCAAATTTGATATTTGGGAGCCATATAAGAGGGCCTTGGAAGCTTCCAATGAACCTACACATGTCATAAAAATATTTCCACTTTTAAGGTATAAGCATCTGCATATTATTTCCTAAATTTTGATCACAAATTCACTTTAAAACACTACAAATTAATAATTCTTGGAAAACACAAGGGTAACCAAAATGATGATGAAAGTGAGATGAATGTAGTAACATGGTAGTGAAATGGAGGTGAAATGGAGGGGATATAATCGACATGATGGTGAAAGTGAATGTATTTTTAAGGAAATTTATGAGACTCAACAATATCCTACATAGAGTAGTTGGTTCCTCTTGAATGTCGCTTCTTGATGGATATTCGATATATAATCAAATCTTAGTGCATAAGAATGACCATGAAAAAACTGCTTTCATGACACCTTGGGGCACTTTCAAATATGAAAAAATGCCATTTGGCTCAAGAATGCGGGAGCCAATTTTCAACGGATGATGGAAATTGTTTTCAAAAATGAAAAGGACATTTTTCTAGTAGTTTACCTTGATGATTTGATGGTTTTATCCCATTCTAATGATGAGAATTTATATCATTTTGTATTTGTATTTGAGAAGTGAAGAAATTTTTGGATTTCACTCAATCCCCAAAAGAGTCTTTTTGCAATTGAGGAGGGAAATCTTCTTGGCCATATCATCTCCAAAGATGGTATTCATATTGATCCCTCCAATATTGAATCCATTCAGTAAATAGATTTTCCACGTAGCAAGAAATAGATCCAAGAATTTAATGGTAAGATGATATTTTTGAGAATATTTATGCCAAACCTTGCTGAGCATCTTTGAGAGATGACCAATATGCTAAAAAAGGGCAGCGAGGTTAGGTGGTCATAGAATGCTAAAAGGTCATTTAATTTGATTAAGTTATCTTTGATAAAAACTGCTATTTTGATCAGCCCCGACTATACCATTGATTTCATCATCTTTTTATTTGACTCTGAACATACTTTGGCTATTTTTTTGATGCAAAAGAAGGATAAGACTGAGTAACCCATTGCTTTCTTTAGTCATACCATTAGAGATGATTCCCTTAGATATAACATCATTGATAAGCAAGCATTGGCCCTAGTAAAGGCATTGAAGTACTCTCTACTTGTAGTGAAGGTAAATCCCCTCTGCGGACAGAGGCAATCCCTACTAGCCCAGATAGGGTCTAGCAACAATCATTCACGCTATAGTGCAGGTTCCTAATTGAAAATAAACCAACTAGCGATGAAGGCTTACCTGGAATCCAACGCTATCACTCGTAGAGAAATTAGCGCTCTTGTTCCTTAGCTCCGGCAGATCACAATCCTCACGATCTCCGTGATCGGACACCTGCACATGCAAGAAACAAAACAAACACAAGCATAAAATCCAGTATATGCAACTATACGTCAGTCAGAGAAGATATAACTCATCATCATAATCAACAACAAGAGTGGAACCATAACCAATAGTCGCTTATCATTAATCCATCAAAGAAGAATACAATCATAGCTCTGACGCTGGAATTTTTCTTTAGAGGGTCGCTAGTAGAACACGTCTCGAAAAATCCTGTCGGGGATGGGACAAACCTCTCTCTTTGGATGTCTCAACAATAATCTCCTTGCTTGGATTTGGCCTTAAGGGAATGAATCAAGTCTCTTGCAGCATAAGGCTCATGAGAGGTGGAAAACCAGTTCCTCTACATGGAGATCCAGAGCCAAACCTCCCACATCAAATTAGATACCAATTTCTGGATCAGTTAGGATGAAACTTCCGCCATTTATTTTTAAAAAACACTCCTTAAAATGGCTGGCGTGGGCGCGACTCTGAGACAGAGCGCCAATTGGCATGCCCCCTTTGAAGGATTTCCCCCATTGGCGTGGGTAATGAACTGGCTACCCATGCTAATGCAAAAAGGGGTGTTTTTAGGGTTTTTCACAAGGAGTTGTCTTCAGGGCCATGAAATTACATGTTTAGGGGAATGCCATGAAAGTGTTTTCAAGCTATGTCACTGCTCACAGGTCACGGAATGAGCCCTCCAATTGTGCAGGATGGGGAATTGCAGGGACGGTGATAAATTGCTGTGTAACAGATGCCCCCTAAAGCATGAGGCCCGAAAGAGAGCGAGGGGTGAAATGCTTTACGAGAACGTGTCCAACTGAAAATACCACCGTCGGAAAACCTGCGTAGAGAAATACAACTGATATCTCAAATACATGATATATATGTGGTATGGGCGCAACCATCCATAATAGAGTATGTAGTAATCCATATCTGAGGCATGGACGCAACCATCCAGTGAGGATCGGTAAATAGACTCAGGTATGGTCGCAGCCATCCAATCAGCGAGTCATGTAACTAGTCATAATAATCCACAAAATCGCAGCCTAGATTATAAAAAATAGGAATCCAGGGTCTTGCGCTCCATCTCGACCCGAAAAAAGTACAAGTTCAAGCATGCGAATATGTGAGCTGAAGTCGAACATGCAAGAACATCGTCTGATTACCAGCCAATGATGAAAGCTGTTAACAGACACGAGAGGTACCACCATTAATGCCAATGGTCCTCAAGGTACTACAGGTACAATCTACGGCATGGTAACAATGAGTTGACGTCGAACACTCGCAGAATCACTCGATCAAAGGCCAATGATGAAAACCTCACATCGAATGCGAAGAACCTGCCATTGAGGCATGTAGGCTCTAAGGTACCAGAAGGGAGTCTCTAGATCAGCTTCCTGGATAATGAGCTAGAGTCGATAGGAAGTGACCTTGATCGAAGGTGGGCCATAGTGTTTCCCACATCATCGACATGAGACAGAGGAGCATAATGTTTTTGTGAATCACGATCATATGAGAATCAGAGGAAGGTTGGTACTTGCAGAGGCCAACTTCTCTTAAACATATGGCGGCACAACAGTGAGTTTGGCAGTATTTGACATCAATGGATTAGAGGTCATGGTGACGAGGAAAAGAGCAGATGAGAGTTCAAAAAGGATTACCCAAACCCACAGAGGCAAGTGAACAAACGAGATGAGATATCCCCAACCCGACACAAATGCAGACAAGTGCCATGTTCAAGAGCGACATACTGCCGACACGACAATGATTTTGGTTCCATTTTCCCCACCATTTCTACCGAGTACCTATTTACTTTTACACAAGCATGAAGAGGATACCATATGCTTGCTTTATAAGTCCATCCTAGTACATTTAACGAGCCCTAGGAAGGAGGAACTCGAATATCGTCATTTCGACTAAATCCGATGTCATCAGGGTTTAACGAGTCTGAAAAAGGAAGAACTCGGCGTCTTTTCATATTTAGAGAGTCTAAAAAGACAACAGAAAAGTAAACTCCCATAGTCCCTTTTTGTAAATAGTTCCTCAGATCCGAAAAGGTAGAAAACTATGTCTGAGAAAACCTCCTAGTCGCAATAGGCTAGGGTATTCCTTTTTCATAAACAATCTATCCCACCCCGAAAAAGGGGTAAACGTATACTGGGTAGATGTCATTTCATGGCCATTTTAACGAGATAGAAACTACAAGGGCCTTGACAATCTTTTCATGTTTAGAGAGTCAGAAAAGAGCTGAAAGATGACTCCAAAATGACTTTTTCATGTATTTACCGAGTCCGAAAAAGTATAAAATACAACTCATGTCACCATTTAAGATGCATAAAGACCTGTTGCTGCACAGAAAGGCAAGTGTAAAATCCATTTTCAACAAAATGTATTAAAATATTAATAAAAAATGACTTTTAAAAACTATTTAGATTTCAAAAAGTTATAAATAAGTCTCAAATGGTGAAACAAAATTACTTTTACTTTTACCTCATTGGAGAGCAACAGTGGTTCATTTTGTGTGCAAACTTCTGACGGCGACTGCGACTGATCCGGGCTACCATTCAGTTCTACGTTTGTTCCAGGTAATAGGCGCTTCCCTAAGCTCCATTCCAATCCATTTTTTATATTTTTTAATTATGTATTAGACTTCTGGGCGAACCATTTTGAAGTTTTAGGGCTCGCTCCATTGGCGTGGGTATCGGGCACGGACCCGCGCCAATGGACATTTTTTCACAAAGAGGTCGCGCCAATGGCACAACGCAATTTTTCACTCAAAATTCTGAAAATGTGAGCTATCTATGTGGATTTTAAAATGTACCAAAGATCTAACAATGTATTTTTTATTGTGTTGATGCAGATATAAAGGCAAAAATGGTTATTGAATGGAAGGAAAGGGAACATGGAGAGGAAGACGAAATGGCCATGGAGAATGAGGCCTGTATGACCGCACTCAAGAACTGTGGTCTGAAAAAATTCTTTCTCACGCCCTGCTTACGAGCTCAGCCAGAGCTACTACAATACTTGGTCAGTATATGGGACGAGAATGAAGAAGTATTTAAACTTCGGGACCAAGTGCTGGAAATCGAGGTTTCCGATGTATATTTCATAACCGGACTATTTTACAGAGGTTCAATGCCCATCTTGATAGGCAGCAAACCATCTGGTGAAAAGAGGGAGCAGGTAATGGTGAGGGTGTGCCCAAGGGCACGGACCAGATCAGGAAGCGAGAAGGTGGACATCCACACTATCGAGGATCTAGCACTGAGAGTAGTGCTACACACCATCAGACGAGCTGCAGGATCGCAAGCTCGACATGAGGCCACCAAGGCCCAAATATTGATAGCCATTGAGTGTATGAGTCCAACACTGTTTGATTTGGTTACTGCAGTGACAAAAAACATAAAGAGGCAGCTTACAAAGTGCAAGCAAGCCAAACTGAAACAGTTTGGCTATGGTTCCATTTTTGTATCGTTCATCCTGGAATGACTACCTATCTTCCAGGGCCAAGGGGCCATATTTACTGAGTTGATACCACGAGAGCCGAGGATGGCTCGCTGGGCAGCACTGATGCCCAGATCAGGAGGAGGCCAACATATGTCCTGGAGGCCGAAGTTTTTTGGATGGTTACGACGTCAGCTGATCATGGTCGAGGATTGGCCCTATGCCAGGACCGATTTCATTGGAGACCCATATCTCCCACTTCCAGAGGGGGATGACTTGGACGAGGAGTTAGGTATGACCTCTCTTTTTGATTTTCATGTTTTATGATTTTTTGGGTAATACATGTCCGTTCTAACACCAGTTTTATATGTATGCATATGTCGGCCCAGAGAGACCTGTCGGTATGTCTCCTATTGCATGGAGAACTCAACCTGTAGCTGACCCTCAGGCGAAGAGTGCCGAGGGTGGAGAGTTGATCCAGAACCTCGAGGGGATCACCCGGGGGATTCTAGACTATGCCCGACTGGTAGATGTCCCGATGGCGTATCAGAGACATACGGTGGGAGTGCCTAGTCATCTCCACTAACTTTTGAGATGCTTAGTGCATGCGGTAGCATGTTACCACGAGCACCATGCGGATTAGACACCTACGGCTTCTTTAATGCATATTTTGAGAGACATGTTGTCTCCGGCTATATTAAGACAAACATATATATTTTTTGATTTTATCTGATGCACACTATGTAAACATTCGACATATATATATATATATATATATATATATATATATATACATATATATTTCTGGATGGATCTTTCTACATGTGATGATGTTTTTATTTATAAATTGCACAAATGTCTATCTAAAACAAAATTAGCTACTGCATTTGTTAATGTATTCATATTTCTGGGTATGTGTTGATATGTAATATAGTCAAAATTTCTCTCCAGCAGACAAATACGTAAATACAGGCGTAAAATGGATGGATTTCTTACTGAATAATGCCTGTTAAGCTGTAATACTACAAGTTGCGAGTCTAGATACACAAGTAATTCACAAATTCCGAGGTCCATAGCCTCGGTTAATAATTCCAATACAGCACTATATTCCATGATATTATTTGTAGCAGGACCCAGACACACACCTTGCAAGTCAACCAACTCACCAGCAGGATCATAGATTACCCAAGCTACCGAAGACAGATTCCTGGTACTACGGGAGGCACCATCCACCAAACCCACAAATGGAGTAATGGACATCTACACAATCAGGAAGAATCGATCAGCAGAAAGACGCTTACATCATACACCACACCACACATGCACACAAATGAATATACACACCTATGTACACACACCACACTAAAAATAACTTCAAGTGTAGTATTTCTTAAGGTACAACCCGTTTCTAGGCTGCGCCAACGGAACTCCTTCATAATCAATGAGCTCATAAGCCCTATTCTTCAATACTCGTTTTACTATGTAGGGTCCATGCCACATGGGTTGGAGCTTTCCTGCCTCGAGTTTATCATGCGCTTGGTCGTATAGGAGCACAAGGTCCCCTTAGAAAAAGGAACGTGGAGAGATAGATTGATCAAAGTGTGCTTTGACCCGCTTTTTCTGTGCCTCAATAACTAAAGAAGCCAAGTGGTAGGTTTCATCCAACCGTTCCAAATAAAAGAGATGCTCTTCTTCAGGAGAAGTATGAGGCAAAAGTTCCACACCCAAATTTAAGGAAGGAATTTCGCACTCAACCGGAAGAGTTGCTTCCAGACCATACACCAATTGGAATGGTGTGAATTCGGTCGCACTCTTTGCTGATGTCCGGTATGCCAATAGAGCTGAGAAAAATTGGAGGTGCCAATTGGACTTATGAATTCCAAAGTCAAGCACTGACGGAGCACCGAATCTACTCCAACCCGGTATAATATATCTCCTACAATACGGTAGGGTTGAGACTGATGCCGAATCCAATGTCGGGCATCTTTGGTGAACTCAGAGCGGAAGGTTGACATCTGAAGATACATAATAATATCGCCATACCATGGGTCACGGGTGCTGATAAGGAAGATGGTTTATGTTCTTCGAAATGAGATGGGGGGGAGTCTGTCGGGAGGGAGAAAGTAAGATCCGCGAAAACCAGTGATTTGGTCGACTTAGCAGTAGTAAACTCTAGGTCGAACTCCTGAAGGATAATGATCCATTTGGAGTATTTTCCCCCAGTAATTTTCGAGAAAGAATATATGTCATGGGGTTACAATCGGAAACCACGGTTACGGTACACAGTAGGATGTAGTGGCGAAAACGCTGCACAGCTTGTACGGCTGCTAATGCCAGCTTCTCGACATGAGCGTAGTGTGTCTCTATGTCAAGAAGGTTTCGTGATAGATAGTAAACAACGTGTTTTTTTCCATTATCGTCATCCTGCACCAGAACCATAGCTATGGTGCTAAAGGCAGCGGCCAAATATAGAGTGAAATCAAGGTGATAGTTTGGAGGCCGAAGCAACGGAGCATTAACAAGTAACATCTTCAGCTTCTCAAAGGATTGTTGAGCAATGTCATCCCAATGAAAGGGAAAATTCTTCTTTAAAAGACGTGTGAATCCTTTGGCCACTTCTGCGTAGTTCGGTATAAAGCGTCGTAGGAAATTAGCTTTTCCCTACAAACTCTGCAATTGATATAACGAAGATGGTGATGGGAGATTGATAATGGCCTTGACCTTTATGGGATTGAGGCAAATCCCGTCCTTGGAGACTATGAACCCCAAAAGACGGCCAGAATCCATGCAAAAGATGCATTTATGAGGATTGAGCTGCATATTATAGCGTTGACAGCGAAGGAAAATCTGGTGGAGGTGTTCTGGGTGGTCCTCTCGCCGAGCTGAGTGAGCTGGCAAATCATCCAGATAAGGCTGAATGATATGGCGTATGTCATGAAACGCATAAGACATAGCACGCTGGAAAGTAGCTCCAGCGTTCTTCAAGCTGAACAGGAGCTTTTTATAATAAAAAGTACCCCACGGATAGATGAATGTAGTCTTGTGTTGATCAGCAGGTAAAATATTTATCTGATTATACCCAAAAAATTCGTCCATCAGGGAATAGATCTCACTCCCGGCACATTCGTCAATGATTTGATCTATGAAAGGAGTGGGGTAATTGTCCTTTGGACAGGCCCGATTAAGATCTCGGTAATCAACACAAACTCTGATAGTACCCTGTTTCTTATCTACAGGCACAATGTTGGAGACCCATTTTGTGAGGGGAATCAGGTAAATGATGCCCGCGTTCAAAATGTTTTCAACTTCTGCTTTAATGGCAGCGGCTTTGCGAGGATGCACCGAGCGTAGGCGTTGGCGCACGGGTTTCGCACCAAGATAGGTAGGAATCTCGTGCACTACTATGCTGGGATCATTCTCGGGCATTTCCTCATAGGACCAGACGAACACGTCTTTGAAATCTCGAAAAAGATCAGTATAAACTCGTATCTTGTCAGGAGAACAAGTCACTCCCACATGTATGTTCTCGACTATCCCTGGGTTAACGGAGATGTCGATTGGAATGGTTTGAGTAATGTTGCTTAGGTTTCCCTCTGAAAGCACCTCATGTGTCAATATGGGCATCTGGAGAGGTGGAGTGGGAAACTGAGATGCAAAACGCTCTAGACAATATGATATTGCCCCCAAGCGAGGCATGAATGAGGAACAATGATGTCCATCACTCCAAGGAAGCTCCTCAAGAGACATTGTTTCAACAATGGCTTCATCAGAAGGGAAAATCTCTTTAAGAGGATCAGGCAAGTCGGCCTTGCCGAGCCAGGGGAATTGAGAATAGATGTCTAAAGCCATGCTCAAAGGAGCATGCTGAGGAGGGGGAGGATCAGATGTGGTGACGATTTCACAGTTGTTAATCTCTATCAGAGTTAAGGGCATCGATTCTCCAAACTCAGTCACCTGCTCAGGCGTAGGGATGAGCCATGGGTCGTTAGACCTAGAGATCATATTAACTTGAGCGGTGTGCGGTGGCGGTGCGGGAAAAATACCCATGAGGGTGGGGTATTTGAAGAGACCGGGTGCTACACTGTCAGGGGGATTTGGAATCTGATCCACGTAAGGAATGTTGTTCTCAGAGGTGGAGGTGAAGAAAGACAACTGATCCACAGTAACTATTTTGCCGTCATGAGGGAACTTAATAAGTCGAAAGAGGGTGGAAAGCACACATAACATGGCGTGAGTCCAACTGTGGCCGAGAAGTATATTGTAGTTAAGCTTGGCGTCAACTACTTCTACTTCTACGTTGACTATCTTCCCCTGTAAGGTAACCACTAAACTCTCGAGAACACCCAGGGGTTTCGATTCCTGACCATCAAATGCCTCTAGGGCATTAGGAGATGATGAAAGGGCTGGAGAGGCAATGGCCTTCCAGCAAGCGGACGACATGACAAAAGTAGAAGCACCTTCATCCAAAATGGCCCTATGGATGTTAAGACCATTGATCCCGACTTGAATAACAAGAGCGATCTGATGTGGAAGTCGGGGGGTAAAGTTCTCTAAGTCGAAGGTGAGAAGATTAGAATCAGTGGGATCGATCCCACCGATTGCAGACAAAAAAGCTTTCCGTTGTGACGAGAAACTTTGAAGAACTTCCAATGCAGACATAGCAGAAGGCACCTGTGCCATATCCTCAACAATCCTATAGTGTTGAGCGGCACGGACGTTTGGATTGTAGGAAGACCTTCGTAAAACACCTTTGGAAGGTGGCCTCACAACAGGTTCAGCAGTAGGCTTCTCAATTTCCAACGAACCAGAGACAGGTGGGGGAGGTGGACTCTCCATAACTGCCTTCCCAGGTGCCTAACGCGATTCATTGTAATCCTTTGAATGCGTAGCAATAGAGATAGGTGCAGCACCATTCATCATAAATACCTGAGACCCAAATGGTGCATATGGTGAAGGTTGTTCAACCATCTGGGTCTGCTGAGATGGGAATGGTTCTTTAAGAACTACCGGAGTCCCTTTGGAGCCTTTTAGAAGTTAACTAAATTTAGATCGTCGTGGACAATCCTTGGTATAATGATCTCCTTCGCAAATAAGGAAGGGGTACTTCAGTTTACGTTGGGAACCGTCCTCAGTATGAGGTTTGGACTCTGGCTTTGGGGCGTCAGATTTAGATTTTCCTTTGCCTTTCTTTTTCCCTTTGGAGGTTTTTTCCATAGGATTAGCCTGAATGGCGTTAACCTCTGCAGTTTTTCCAGAATCGAGAGGGGCGGGAGGAGCAGAATTATTGGATGAGTTGGACTTCTGCTTCCCATTTGAAGATTTCTTCGAATTCTGAGACACAGAACCAATAACACGATCCACCACCGGGGTAGGTAGAGCTTTAGAGGTTCCAAACCATGGAGCATCAGGAAAAACATCATAAAGCGTGCCGGACTAAGAATATACCAGATCCAGATATTGGGCACGCACTATAGCTTGTTCTTCAATCACACACGCTCCCATAGCAATATCTTGGGCGATTTTGTTAACGAAGGAGGTGGTGAACCAATGAGTTAGTATCTAATCAGGTATATGGAACTTGATCATTCTACGATGACGTTGCCACTCATGAATGTGATCAGAAATGTGGGTGGCTTTGTCCTGCTTCAAAGAAGTCAGGAGGTGCGTCTCGGCTTCGTAGCGAACTGGTAACTGAAAGTGAGTTAGAAAAGCCATGGCTAACGTATTGAAATCTTGAAAGATGCCACGGGATAATTCGGTCGGTATTGACCATGAGAATAGTAACCGCCTTGAGGTCCAGTGGGCTGCTGATAGGTGGGACCCTGCTGAGCCCGATAATTAGGGTACAGCGGTTGATTCGGCTGCAGCATCGAATAAGTCAGCTGTTGGGCAAGGTTGACAGAATGTGCAGGCTAGCCTGGCTGAACAGGCTGACCTGGCTGAGCGGGCTACCCTGGTTGAACAAGTTGACTCGGATAAATAGGTTGTGCCGGTTGTGCAGGTTGACCTGGCTGTTGAGGAGCACCAGGTTGTTCCGGATAGGCCGGTGGGCCTGGTGGAGGGACGCCAGGTTGTGCCGGATGGGCCAGTTGGCCTGCTAGCGGAATGGAGCCAGGTGGTTGCTGATAACTGGTTTGACCCACAACAGGACCACAAGATGGTCCTGGCTGATGTGCAATGTTGGGACCAAGAGGATACTACGGTTTCATGGGTTGAGAAGGTTAGACTTGCCCCCCAGGACCGTATACCGGCCCGGGTTGGTACCCCGGTTGACCTGTGAGTCCTTGAGGTTGCCTAGGTGGGACTCCAGGGAGGGGTTGCACGAGTTGACTGGAAGGGTTGTAATACTGTCCTTGCAGACCGTATAATGGCCCTTGTTGGCTCGGAGGGTAGCCCTTTATGGGTTGTCCCTGCGGGTCATAAGGATAGCCAAGCTGGCCTGAAGGTTGACCTTGAAAAGGTTGTCCTTGCGGGTTGTAAGGCTGCCCAACCTAGTTATACGGTAAACCCTGAGCATGAAGTTGAGCCTAAGGAGCAGGTAAACGTAAAGGGTTCCCATGCTCATCGTAATGATATGGAAAGACATACACGGCTGTACCATCCTATGCATAATGTGAAAAATACGAGTGGTTGGGATCTTGAGAGGACTGTCCGACCTTGGGGTTCGACTGTTGCAGGGACAATCGATACCCCTCCGGAGAGATGTTCTCCGGCATAGTAAATGCTATATAAATGTCTTTGGGGAGTGATGTGGTCCTTACAGACTGAGTGGTGACAGCGGGTGCAGATGCAGCCACACAGACATTGGGCATGGAGGGTACAGAAGTGACCTGAGGGGATGACGTAATGGGTGTCTTAGGAGACATCCCCAAAGAAGGAATAAACGACCTCGTAGAAGGAGTTGATAGCCCCATAGAAGCAGCGGCGGAAATAATCTCACCCAAGGATCTATACCCTGTGGGTAATGAGGGACCGGGTGATGACATCACAGATGGTTCAGGGTTGTCTCCTGGAAAAAATCTCCGAAGAAATAACTGGTAATATTCACCAGATGTGGGGATTTCCTCGCTGGATTCACTCATGTTTGAGCCTGCCGCTAGATCTCATAATAGACGGCGAGGACTAGGAGGAATAACAGAAGCTATAAAAGGCGAACCCGATGTAAGAGAAGGGAAGTGCTCCCCTACTCCCAATCCGAACCAAGGGTCGAAAAAGGGCCAATGGAACTCAACTAGTCCTCCAAAGGGCTGCTCAGAGAGAACCGGTCCCCCGTCGGGAAACTCAGAAATGATGGGCTGTTGTGGTTCGGCAGAGGATTGAGAAACCTCTGATGAATCGTCCGTATATGGACTACCAGTAGACGAAAAAAAAGGTTTCGCCACTATGGTAGTAATGACAAGAGAAAAAGATCAAACACACACATGGGCTGAAAAAGAGTCAAGGAACACAAGCAAACGACCAACAAGAAACATCTAACAGGGCGTGTGATCGTGGGTGATTTATTTTACCACATTGAAACTTAGAAACTTCACCGTTTCATGTTTTAAGAGTCGAGAAATGGATGAAAGGTGACTCTATCCCTTTCAGTTTTGAAGCAAGCATGAAAGGACAAGTGCTTGGTGATCCTTTCAAATTTAAAGAGTCAGAAAAGATCAAATGACTACTCAGGAATACTAGGCAAAGGGTGTACCAAATAACCGTGAACTGCAGTATACACCTTGGTTTCAAAATGAAAGAGAAATCAACCAAGGACTTTCCATACGTGCAGGCAATCTCCTCGAATGTTGTGTCCAATGTATCACGGGTATAGGGTGGCAGACTCGGCTTCCTATGGATAAAGGATAGAAACCTAGTGGGGTCTCCCTTTATATACTCGATGGTACGGTGAGCACAAGTCCGTAATAGTGCTCTCTAAAGCAAAGAGGCGAACGACAGCTACTAGGTTTTAAGACGCCGAAACAGTCTCTAGCCTAGACCTCTAAATGTGTTTCGTTAAATTTCAATGTTGCCTTAGTGTAAATTGAGTAAATTTTAATGTTTATCTTCAATTACATTTCAGTTTTTAGGCCCTAGCGAATGTAATATCTAAAAATCTCCTAAATGCAAACTACATGCCACAGTATATCATTTTATTCGATGAAAGCTAATTATGAGAGAGTTAAGAGCTTTTTCACACAACAATAAAATGATCAGAAAACAACCAACAAAGTCTCTAATGCAGCTAATGTAAACCAAAAACTTTTCTCTCAAAGTCACTAATCACTAATAACATCGAAAAGATTTTAATTTTCACTAACTAATCAAAAGCAAAAGAGATTTTTTATATTTTCAATGTTTAATAGCAAAGTGCACTAAACAAAATGAAAACTAATGAAGAGAAATTTGAGAAATGATGAGGAAAGAGGAAAACACACCAATTTCACTCAACGCAAACACACAATTAGATCTCCAAATTGACAAAAAAAAATTCCCTCAAAACCAAGAGAATCCCAAAGACTCAAATGGACCATGCAATCTAGGCCCAAGGCGAGACAAAGTGAAATTCGAATGAATAAGAAATCAATCACTCAAACAACGCAATGAAATGATAGAAAACCACCAAACGAATGTAAAGAAGCAATCACAAGGTCGACTGAACCGATAGAAACCCCAAACTCCCGAGGGAGGCTCGACACAAAAGAGCACCTAGATGCCCTAGGGCTAGGAAGTGAAATCGATGGAAACGGGCAAACAACCAAAGGACGAAGGTCACAGCCAGTCAAACAAGGCTCCAGAACACTGAAGCAGTTGAAAAAACAAAACCAAACACACTAATCAAGCTCAGGAAGGTAAAAACAGAGCAACCCTAGTACCTCACAGGATTGGCGCAACTGTGAGGTTGAAACTAGCGCCAGAAACGAATTGGTGCAGGTAATACACTAGCAACCTGTGCCAATGGGCGCGACTGTCAGGGTGTAAAGCACGCGAGTCGAGTTTGCTAAGGAAAAATAAAAATAGACAATCCAACAAGCAGACCAGTGATGATCAAGCTAACCAAAAGCCAAAATCACAAAAAGAGCCAGCCAAAAGAGCCGATCAAGCAAGCAGAATCGAGAAACAACCAAAAATACAAGACAATACTCCAAGTGTTCAGTTCATAAACTAAACTGTAGATTGACTGAAGAAGCTTTGATCTACTTCGCTAATGCAGAGAAATAGCATTTCGAAGGCTATCTGGCTAACTTCAGGCTCCGTCTATAGATTATAAAACAAACAACAACAAGCTAGACAATCCCGAGTGGAGTTGCCAAATTGTAGTGGAGGTAAATCCCCTCTGCGGACAGAGGCGATCCCTACTAGCCCAGATCGGGTCTAGCAACAATCGTTCATGCTATAGTGCAGGTTCCTAATTGCAAATAAACCAACTAGCAATGAAGGCTTACTTGGAATCCAACGCTGTCGCTCGTAGAGAAAGTAGCACTCCCGTTCCTTAGCTCTGGCAGATCATAATGCTCACGATCTCCGTGATCGGACACCTGCACACGCAAGAAACAAAACAAGCACAAGTGTAAAATCCAGTATATGCAACTATATGTCAATCAGAGAAGACATAACTCATCATCATAATCAACAACAAGAGTGGAACCATAACCAATAGTCGCTTATCATTAATCAATCAAAGAAGAATACAACCATAGCTCTGACGCTGGAATTCTCCTTCGGAGGGTCGCCAATGGAACACGTCTCCAAAAAGCCTGTCCGGGATGGGACAAACCTCTCTCTTCGGATGTCTTGATAATAATCTCCTTTCTTGGATTTGGCCTTAAGGGAATGAATCAAGGCTCTTGCAACATAAGCCTCTGATGGCTCTTGGGAACTTGGAGACTAGCTTGCAAAGGAGATGAGCAAGCTTTTATAGATGGAGGAAGGGGAGTTGGGATCCCTATAATCATGGGATTGGCTCTATCCTCAAGGAAGATTCCATGAGAGGTGGCAAACCACTTCCTCTACATGGAGATCCGGAGCCAAACCTCCCAACTCAAATTAGATACCAGTTTCTGGATCAGTTAGGACGAAAATTCCGCCATTTATTTTTAAAAAACACTCCTTAAAATGGCTGGTGCGGGTGTGACTCTGAGACAGAGCACCACTTGGCACGCCCCCTTTGAAGGATTTCCTCCATTGGTGCGGGTAATGAACTGGCTACCCGCGCCAACACAAAAAGAGGTGTTTTTAGGGTTTTTCACAAGGATTTGTCTTCAGGGCCATGAAAGTACATGTTTAGGGGAATGCCATGAAAGTGTTTTCAAGTTATGTCACTACTCACAGGTCACGGAATGAGCCCTCCAATTGTGCGGGATGGGCAATTGTAGGGATGGTCACAAATTGCTGTGTAACACTACTGTATATCCTTCATTCACACATTCCAACTTATGTTCCTAATGTAGCATTGAAGGATGTCCTGAAGCAAACCAGTCTAGAAGGTAGAAGAGGAAAGTGGATAGCAGCTATGTTCGATTATGATCTTGAGATCAAGCCTACAAAGCTAATCAAAGGACATGGATTGGCCAAGTTGATGGTTGAATCTAATTTACATGCACTTGACATCAATCTTATTTTAGTTTTGTCTGAAGGAGAAGACGATGACTCACTCATGGAGGTATCAGAAATTTTTCTCTCATCTCCTTGGTACTCTGACATCATTTATGTTCTTCAGCATATTAATCCTCCTATATATGTGTCTAAAAGAAAGGGTAGATCATTAAATTTAAAAGCTTCCAATTACTTCATTTTAGGCAGTTCTCTATAATGGAAAGACTTGGGAGGTATCCTGTTAAATTATCTAGTAGAAAGTGAAGCTGAGGTAATGAGTGATTTTCACAAAGGATATTGTCGAGGTCATTTGTTTTTAAAAACTATGGTGAATAAAGTGTTGAGGGAAAGTTATTATTGGCCCACTCTATTTGCTGATTTTTATAAAACCGTGATGAGTTGTCATGAATGCAAGATATTTCAAGGTAAGAGGAAGTTTCTCCCGCTGCCTTTGCAGCCCATATCCGTGCAAGCACCATTTCAGCAATGGGGCCTTGATTTCATTGGAGAAATACACCCTGCATCTTCTACCCAACATAACTAGATCTTGAAAGCTACTGACTACTTCAAAAAATGGATTGAAACGATCCCAACAAGACAAGCTACATATTTAGCCATTATTCTGTTTTTGGAAACTAATATTTTGTCTCGATTTGGTTGGCCCCACAAAATAATTACAAATAATGCGACTACGTTAACGCCCAAGAAAATGGTTGAGATTTTCAAGAAATACAACATCAAATTCGGTCACTTGATTGCGTATGATATGCAAGGTAATGGATTGGCCTAATCTTCAAACAAATCTTTGGTCAACACTAGAAAGAAGACGTTGGAGGTGAACAAGAAAAACTAGCATAAGAAACTGATTAATTCCTTGTGGGCGGACAAAGTGAGTAGGGAAACAACAATAGGTATGTCTCCTTTCCAATTCGTATATGGATTTCACACAGTTTTCCTTACATCAGTTTCAGTCCCAGTTATGAAATTATTACAGGAAGTAGGTAGTGAAATTAATGATGTGTAGTGCCGAATAAATCAAATGATTCATCTCCAACAAACTAGGGATGAGGTGTTCCAAAACACCTATAAGCACCAACAGAGAATTAAGAAGGTATATGGCCGCAAGACAAAGGTTGATGATTTCAAAATTGGTGATGTGGTCTCCCGTTGGGATGCTAGAAATGAAGAGAAAGGGAAACACGGTAAATTTTAGAAATTAGGGAAGGGACCATACAAAATTTCAGGTTCAAGAGGACATCATGCTTATCTATTGGAGGAAATGAATGAAGAATATTTTACAGGAGGACCAGTCAATGGTATGCTTCTCAAGCACTACCTTTTCTGAGCATATTTCTGAAGTTTCTTAACCTGGTTGTACATATCAGTTTAATTTTTCTTCCAAAGTGTGAAGGAGAGAATCATCAGAGCTTGGAGCTCGAAGTGAAGGCCATAAAGCCCCCTTGATTTTCTGTTCATTTCTAAAGTTTAGTAAGGGTCAAATTACTTCATTTTTGAGCCAGTTTTGAGTATTTAGTCTCATCTTTTGATTTTTACTCCATGCCCAATGGTTAGGCTAATTGGTTTATGACGTTCTTGACAACTCCAAGGAGTCGCCATCCCTAGCTTGATCCAATGTTAATGTTAGTCTATTTAGCCTATCACCAGTGATCTAATAGGCTCTCAAAATGTCTTGTTAAGTTCTTAAAGTTAATTTTTTGTCATTTCATTAGGTCTTCAAATAAAAATTTAGTCACGGGATAGTGTGTCTAGGGCTATTGCCACTCCTTTCAAAAAATTTCCATGTCATTCCTTTTCATAACTTAGTTGAGTGTACCATCATTGAAATAGAATTATCATCATTCAATTAAAAATCATCATGATTTCATTCATTTGAGTGTCTCCATTAGGTCATTAGGGTTTCAGGTAACTTAAATATGTCATTCCATGTATATATCCGACAATGGAGGAGTGGTAATAGGTAAATTTGTTCAGTAAAGTTTGATTTAAAATTGTAATTTATATTTCATATTATGTAACAAGTTTCATGTTCCTAAATATACATAAGAAAGTTGCAAAGCTACAAATTTTCAAAGAAAAGTGAAAACACATGTAGTGGGCCATCCCACTACTCTGAAGAAAAATGATCACTATAAGCTATAAAAGGCCAATTCAAGCTCATTTTCTCATTCACATCATTGATGAAGAACTCTCATTAATGATCACCAAGTGCTTCATCAATAAATTCAAGTAAAAAACATTCCAAAATTCAATGCCAAAGCAGCCACGTTGCGCTTTCTAGGCTCCACGCTGCCCTTTCTTCCACTTGTTGTGTTTTCTCTCCTAGAGGCATCAAATCAAATTCTGAAGTTTTATTTTGGGTTGAGGGTGGTTGGTGAGGCATGTAGAGTAATTCTATTATTTATGGAGTTTGAATTGCAGTAGATGCATTAGTTTAATGCATGAGTAATCATTTAACTCAGTGAAGTGAGTTAGAGCGAGTTGAACTAGTTGTAATTGTTTGTTGCACTAGTGAGAGATCAAGTGAATTAAATATTATTTAATTCAAAATTAGTCATCTACCATGCAACTGATGATTTACTATTAATATCTGCATGCATGTCTATTCCAATCGAGACCTAGTTAGCCAAAGGCTAAAGGGATGTTAACTATGAGTTGTAGCATTATTGGGTTACACACATGCAACCAAACACACATTGGATTTCTCATGATGATTGCGCAGTTTAGGAAGGCCAAAATTCCTAAATAATAGGCATTGCATTCATCAGGAATTGCACAAGAAAGGCAGGTTTTTTAGAGGTTGAGAATTGGCTATGTTCGTTGATTTTGTTTGTGATAGTGTGAGATAATTAGTTGAGTGCAGGAGACTCTTGTGAGAAGAGTGCATTGTAATTGTTTCATGATTTGATGTTGAATATAGAATAGAAGATAAAGGTTTTTTGAGAAGAAAGCTTTCCCGAGGACAATATTTGGGATGTTGTTTGATTGGTTTCTTTCTGGATTTGTTTTGATTCGCCATTATGTTTATTTTCTGCAATTGATTTTTAGAAGTATTCAGTATCTTGATTTAGAAAATTGCATGATTGGATTGAATACATGAAATACATATTTTTTGTATAATTTCTGCAATGACAGTGGGATATTGTGCTAAATCATCCATGATACTATAACTATGGGCCGCTTTGTGGTGTCCTTTTCACCTTGTTGGACCCTTAGCCATTTTTGGCAAAGGCTCAAAAGGCATTTTTGATATAGTCAACGGTGTTGTAGGTCCACTCATGCTAGCCCCTGACGTACTTGTCTAGCGAGGTATCATATATTCGATTCTATGTCTAAAAGAAAATTTCCTCACAACTCATATAGATTTTGTGGCTTTTGTTTCCAGAATCGTTGGGGGATGGTTGTTGTTGTTGGGTAGTCACTACCCCTTAGTGGGGGAAAGTTTCTTGCATTACAACGGTTTACTATGTGGGTCCTCCTTGTCCTCTATTACCTTGAAGCTTCTTTAGCTCAGGGAGCTTGTGACAATGTTCACTGTAATGGCCATACTCACCAAAAATCATGCAAGAGTGGTTGGTCCGAAGATTAGCCCTCTTGTTCTACCCTTGGGAGTTATTTGGCTCCTTGTTTTGATTCCGGTTGGAGTTAACCCCAACCTAGGATCGCGAAGGACATTACTGGTTATTACCCCCCTATCCAGGATTTCCATTTTGTTTATTCTTTTTCTTTTTATTTTTCACGTTAGGAGGATAACTCTGATTCTCTTGATCATATGACTCGTGTTTTTGGGCCTGAGAAGGTTACACGAAGTTTACTGGTGCATTATTTTGCATCGATGGGTTCTATGATGGGGAGTGGGAATATTGAGGTTCCTATCCCTGGTTTGGATATGGTTGCTGGGCGGAACTCTCTTGCGAGCATCTCTATTTGTGTACTGGGTCACCTATGTGGGGGGATATGGTCCTGCTTGCTAATGATGGTACGATGACACCCTATTGGTCATGTTCTGTAGAGGTGCATGATGACCCTAATGGTAGCATGGTTGCGGGATATTCTGGTTATGATCATATGCATAATTGGGGTACAAGATAGTGCTGCTTATATGACTTTGGGTTAGTGAACCTATCAATCTGTCTGCAGTGTTTGATGCGGCTTGCTTTTCTTTATAAGTTTGCAGGCACAAGGCATTAGGTAGGATGTTATAGATGTATCCTCAGTGAGGGTATATCAGCTTGATTTTTTGAGATTTTCTTATGGCATCCTCTTCAGAAGTAGGTCCTTAAGTTTCAACATCCTTCGAAATATCTATTGTGAAAGTTTTCAAGAAAAGGTCCAGCAATACTCGACAGCCGAGTTTGGATTTACACAAACTTCGACCTCGCCACCATTCATGGAGATGGTTTGAGATATGGAAGGATGAAATTTGCCTAAAATGTGTGAGTAACTCCATTCCTGAATCGTGGTAAATGGATAACTGAAAATATGTAAGGAACGCCATTACGATTGCACTACATATTCCATGTGTAGTAGAAGGTTGCTCCACATACCATTTCATGGCTGGTCCAATTAAGGTGCACTGGAATAATCTTAACAAAATATTATCATCAATAATATTGTTCTATGAACACCATAGGTGGAAATTCATTATATGGTTTCCAGGGTCTTCCGCCTGCCTCCCTTCGAATTTTGGAATATCCAAAGAGAGCTTCATGGACATGGGGGGCCATGTGAGATTGTGTGCAATGGCATCATTTTTTAAATTTAATAGATCAGGTAAGTTTAAAGATGTTAGGAAAGGTAACGGTGTGTTGAGTGCTATTATAGACTGTGAAAACACAGGGTTCTGGTTACATATAAGGTTTTTCTATGACGTATCCAACTATGTGTTATGTTGGCTCCCCAAATGGGTAGCACTCCTTTTCTCTCTGGGGGTTGTGGGAGGAGTTGTGTGTAGTGATCGAGGGGGTGTTTCAATAGGTGTGTTGTTGGGTCCTCTAATGGGGGGAGGTCCAAAAAAATTCTAGATCAACGAGGTCCTGTTGGGTCCGTTATGGTGTTGACTCTGTTTGATGTTGGAAATATTTTTTAGTTTCTTGAGAGGAGAGAGATTATATATCAAAGCAAAAGCGATCACATCCATAAAACAAAGTGAAAATAAAAGGTTAATTTCCCTTTATATTAATCCTATGTGATTACTCAATCAGAAAATGGTTTTTGTACTTTTGCATATGATACTCAAAAAAATTCCTAGAAGACCTAATCATCCTCACACTCTCAATTGTAACTGGGCCTTAAGAATATATCTTCTGGTGGGTATTGGGGCCAACGTCCTGAAAGAACTCACGACGCTTTCGAGTAGCTGAAGAATCGACCAAGGTAATGTGACGAGGATCTAGTCGTGTGTGCATTGTCACCTATAGGAAATGATGCCCTAATTTTGGCCACTAAGTACTATCGTCCCATGTAAGCATTTGAGTCTTGAGCTTCTTGGTATTCATCTACCAGTACCGAGCACTATATGGGTCAGGTAGCCCCAAATAGTACTGCATGCACTGGGCCTAAGCTTAACTCCCTCTGAATGAGATCTCTCTGGCGCTCGAGAATTATTTTCCATGGGTAGATAAAATGGTTTAAATCTCACTAAATAATCAAATTTTATGTCTCAAGAATGTAAACTGGCCATGGAAATTTATTGGATGCCTACCCCGAGTGGTCCTAACCTAAACTATTAATTATCTTGTGCCCCTTTGGGGAGATTTAATGAGTTCAATTAAAGGTTAGTTTTAAGGAGTCTTACTCTGCTTAAGGTGTGGAAATGTGTGTGATAAATTTTAAAATACAATGTTTTTTAGGATGTGGAAATGGGATGATCCTTTACACTCCCTCCTAAATAAACTATGTTTTGATTGTTCCTTTCAAAAATTAAATGATGCATTTAGACTAAATGTTGTGCTATAGAGAGATAAAAAAGAATCAAAAGAGGGCACTCATATGCATTCCAAAGGTCACCAAGAGGTGCAAGGGTGGCATAGATTACTTTCCTTCTAAGATAATTTGATCATAGTCCCGAATCCTAATGTAAAATTTAACTAAAGTAAATGAAAAAATGGCGAAAATGGAAACTAGCTAAGCATGCATGGATATGGGCCCCTTACTCATTGCTAATTACCTACATTTTTTTTTTGTCTATTATTGCTAATAAGTTCATTTAGATATCATGCGTGGATTTTAGCCACTTAGTTGCTTCCTAATTAAGCTACTTGAATTTGTGATAATAAACTAAAAATTAGAACTATGCAATAACTAAGCCAAGACTCAGCTAAAAACATGTCCTAATAGTCAAGGGACACCAAAAAAAGTGATGGAAGATTTATTTTGAGCTACTAGCCACTTTACACTTGCAAAAAATGAATAAAACTAGTGAAAAAATGTTTCACTCATTTTCACGCATAATTTATCTACATAAGTGTGCAATCTCTACGTTTGTCTGGGTTGAACATGTGCACACTGATGCATCTGTCTGTGTTGAACGCGCAGACATTGATGCTTCTGTTTGTGTTCAATGAGCGCGATTTTCCTACACATAAAAATTATTCTTCTCCTGAGCCGAATCTCTTCACAGAAGGTGAATGAGAGAAGTTGACGAGGAGCGAAGATGGTCCTGCAGCAACCCTGAGTAGAAAATAATTTCCACAAAAGCACAACCACTTAGCTTAAGTGAAAAAATAATTGGAGATGCCAATCTTGTGTTGGTGTGTTTAGTGCATGAATGTACGAAAAAAAGCGATGCTTGGTAGGAGTGATTGTTGGCCTAGAAGCAATGGCCACAGGGGAAAAATGGGTTCTTAGATGGTTAGTGAAGCATCATAACATGTAGAAAAACTAGTTATGGAACATAACATACTACGAAAAGAGGAGGAAACAAGAAACAAAAAATACACATATAACCCAAGGTTCAATATCGAGTAAATGAACTAATAATACCAAGACATAATGAATCCCCTTTTATTAGTCATTGGTGGTAAAAAAGAGATAGAATGTTAAAACACTTGTAGTGAGTCCTTAGAGCTATAGAGATCTAATACTCAAATCAAGGAGGGCTCTCCCCTTAAGTTGTTTGCGTGCCTCTCTCTTCTCCTCGAATGAGTTATCGAATAACTGAAAACTTATGCACTTCTCCTTTGGGATTGAGATGTTGGATGGCCAACAAATGAATCCCTTCACTCTATTGTGGCTTGGACAACACGATATTGGTTTTCTCATGGGAAATTTGGCCAGCATAACCATGTGCTCTGATTTTTTCTTCTCATGGTGGTATTTTATAGGAAAAATTCAAATCTTCTTCCCTCTCTCGCTATAGTTATGGATAGTGACCCAAGGGTGGTGGTTGATTCCATTGTGTGCTTGCTTGTGGTCTCAAGGTGGCTCTAGGTAGCTATCCTTTGGCGACGTCAAGTGGAGAATATTCTTCCTGAGGTGTGAAAAGTGGTCCTGGATAGTGACCTTTCGCCATACTCAAGACCATGTGTCTTATTGGGGGAAAGATGCGGAGATTTTCTTTGCTATCGAAGAAAAATGCGTGTGGAGCACACTTTGCCTATGTATTTTGTGTGCAAGTTGAAAATTTTGCCTCTTGACCTTAGAGAAAGTTAAATTTTCTAGATTCTATAATTTTTATTCAACCTTGTAAATCCTTCTACTTGAAATTTCATGATGTCTTTTGCTTTTCTAATCTTCCTGTGATAACACATGGGTTCTCTTGTTTCATATGCCTCAACCTGTGTAAGGTCTCAAAGAGCCTCCCTTGGCATTCTTCCCAACTCGCCATGTCTTATTCTGCAGCTTCAGCCCTCATGAATCTCTTTCCCCATCCAAAGTCTCACTGAGACCAATCAATATAAGTCCAAACTTCAATACCAACTAAAACACTGTAAATGTATTCTTGCTCCCTAAAAAATCAATGCAGTTTTACTTGCCGTGACTAGAGATCTGATACGATTTGTCATGACCCTATACTATTGGTTCTCTTTCAACTACATATAGTGGTCGCGTCACTACTACACTTTTTCTTTTTAGCAATACTCAAGTGTAGAGACTACGCTTAACTCCAAAACTTCAAATATTCCGAACAAGTGTTCTTTAACAATGTAGTTGAATAACATTAATCTTCAATATTTAATATTTCGTAATGAAACATTCAACAATCATCACGCAAGTACACCCATACATACTTGGGAGGGGAAACTCTTGAAAAGTCTGCCAAATAATATATAACGGTTAAAGAATGTAAAATTTTACAATAATTATACAAGTTTTTCCAACTCTGTGCAGCCACCTACACACCTTGCCAAATATGTCCAACACTTGTGCTTTGAGTCATGCAACAATGACACCCAACAACACTTCAATCAACTCGAAACCCCAAAATATCCTCCAAACTGTCAATTTTGAAGTTTTCCAAAAATAGTGAAGTCCCGATCATGAGGGTCACTCCCTACATGGCCCTCGCTCATCTTCACCCACTGTCATGCAATAAGGTCACTCAGGTCACTTGCTACATGCAATCATGCTCTTCCGACATGTCCGTCATATTCTACACATTCTACATCCTACCGTAGGGTATGACACGACTCTCCACGCGCCTTTGATATGTTTGTAGTGACACACCCACAGTTTGAGTGCATGGTTTGCATGTTGTAAATGGCCTGCGACCCGAGCTGCCCGAAACTTTCTCTATGAACTCAGTGTCGGTTCTGCCTACACCCTCAACCTCCATTTTCTTGGTCAGTTCTATAGTCTGTGATATTTCTTGAACTATCAAATGTTGGTGATCAAATGATATCTTAGAACGTCCCACATTCATCGCATTTATATGCTTTCCTGTGGTCATGTTTGGCCGAGGGGTCATGACTGTAAACGAGTCATCCCACTATACTATACACTAGTTTTCAGAATTTAATCAAGTGTCGCCTCACTCCATAATAATAAATGTCGGCCTGCCTATATAACTTGGCTAATGCTCCATATAAAAATATGGTTGTCGCACATGCTTATTGCATAACTGTTGACCCGTGGGTCTCTCAGGTCCACTCGGGTCACCGGGGTTGGCTCGGCCGCGCCTGTGTGCACCAGCTCACTTATCTTGCCTCTTATGGGGGCGTGCCATCCCGATGTCCAACTTTTTCGTTGCACAAGATCGAGTTGGCTAATAGCTAATGATGATGGTGATAATGATCATGCTGAGAAATGAACTAAAACCCCTTATATTTATAGCAAAGTATTGAGTTGATCTTCAAAATGGAGGATAATAATATATTATTGACCAAAATCTAGATCTAACTGTTTGGAATAATTTATTATATTTTTGAGTGAAAAAATATTTGAAATGGTTAAATATCTTTATTTAGAAGTAATTAACAAATAAAATGATTTATTAATTATTTCACGAATAATAAGAAAAATGTGAAATGAAATAATTATTAAATAATGATTTAACAATTATTCCAAAGATGAAGTTAGGAAAAATAAATAAAATATGATTTATTTAATTATTCCTAGGTGATAGAGTCAAATGTGAGAAAGAATAATTATAAGGAATGATTTAATAATTATTCTTAGAAAAAATTAAATAAATAATGGTTTATTTAATTATTCTCATGAATTTTAATTTTAAATTAGTACTTTTTAATTCTATAAAAGTGGGTTATTAAATTAGTAATTTTACTAGTGTAAAATTAAAATCACATGAATCCAATTAATTAGAAATAGCTAAATAATTTTTTTTTTCTAAATTTTATTAAAATTATTTATTATTAATTTTAATTTTATTTTAATTTTTTAAAAATGGGTGTGAAATGTAATTTAACTATTAAAAAAATACCGTAAACAAAACCAAAACCAAAAAAATACCATAAACAAAGCCAAAACCAAAACTTAAAAAAAAAAACTTAAAACCCATAAACCTTTTAATCTCTATTTTATTTTAATTATTAGTTTCAAATTTTATTTTAATATAAATTTTGTAAACCAAAATGTTTGAATAAGACCTTTATATATGCACGAGTTTTAAAAAAAGGTAGCATATTGGGCCTCTCACTTCAATTAACCGACATTTTCGGTTACAAAACCTCCCCTAGTTAGTTTTAATGTGTCTTATATATAATACCATGAATGAGCGTTTACCTAAACGACTGAAATTGTGTCACCCCTGATTTTGGTTGTTTTCTACGAGTGCGTTTCGTTTTAAGTCTCTAGTTTTAATATCTGAAGCACCTTCGTCCCTCATCAGAAGAATAAAGTCCGGTGGAGTGGGGGGTAAGCTTGATCATTCCACAGTAAAAGTGGCCATTGTGGAAATTATGGAAGGAGAAAGCCGTAGAGGACGAGGAGAAAGCCGTAGAGCAGGGAGTATCTCAAACCCTTCTTCTTTGTCTCGCACTGATGCTCGTAGTCGGAGCAGAAGTAGGAGTAGGAGTGCTGATGTTGACAGGAGGAGGATAAACGGCAGTAGGATCATTAGTTCCAATCACCCCAGTCATGATAGTGACGTGAGCAGCATGAGAACATGGAGAACCATAGTTAGAACTGCTTCCCCAGCTAATCCTGATGCAACTGAGAATGCGAGAACAGAAGCGAGACTACTTTTGTCAGAAAGAAGAGAAGAATCTGTTAGCAATACTCCGGGACGAGTTCGATTTATAATACCCCAAGAAACAATACGCGATGCTCATAGAACCGCCGTGCAGCAGTTGGCCCGCGTAATCATTTCTGAACGACATATCACTAACGATAATAACTCAGACTGCTCAATTTGCTGGGACCCATACCAATTGGGGGAGGCGGCTCGCGTAATGCAATGCGGGCACAGGTACCACGAGACCTGCATATTTACATGGCTGGAAAGCAAACGTACCTGCCCGCTCTGTCGCTACAAAATGCCTTAACACAGCATGATGCATTATATTTTCTGATATGGAAAATGCATAGAACCTAGGAGATTATTTTTCAAACCCTTTGTTTCTATGATTTTCTGTTTTTCATTGTTTCGTCGCTCTATAGTTTGATTACGTATGCTTCAATTTAGGTTTAAAATATTGTATGTCAGGTTTTTAAATTCATTTTAGGTTTTATATATTATGTGGTATTTAGTGTCTTATGTCGAAAAGAAAATTAAAAATTTTACATATATTAATTTTTTCTTAAAATGGGATGTGCTGAGTGGCATGATTTCTATTTCAAGATAATCTAAAAAGTTTATAAATTTTGTCTGTTACAAATTTACTTAAATTGTCTTTAAAGGTTATATTTATATAGGTTGTAATTAAATTAAACTTTTTCAAATTTTATTTGTAAATTACATTTTTAATTAAAAGTTTAAAAGACATATTATAATATTAAAGCTGTGAAAATATTTGTTATTTTATTAGGTTGTTTATATTCTTAAATTTCTTTTTAAGAAAAATGAAACAAAATTTATTTTTAAGAAAAATGGAACTATATTTTTTTGGATGTTGAATCTTGTGAATTCAAGTCTATATAGTGTAACAAATTAGTAGACATAGACAAGATCACTTACATATTGGACAATTTTCTTAAGTTGAGGATCAGACCTAATTTATTGGACTGAGAAAATCATTCCACAATTTAGTATGGGAAAGATGTGTGAGTGTGTCCCAAGCCAAAATAAAAAATTGTTAATAATGTAAAAATATAAATATTGTGAGCTTGAACAAAAATTTAAATAGCCAATAACGATATAAATAAATAAACACTTAACAATCAAATAAGAAAACTAATAAATTTTGTTCATTCTATAGTTTTCCAGTATATTGTTGCTGATTTGTTTGCTTTGAGAGTGTGTTGCCTCCTCATACTCGCTGGGTAGGCAAAATACTCCTTCTCCAAACATTTGTTTGAGAATCTATCTGGTCTTGAGAGTTGGTTGATTTCAAAGGATTTCTTAAATTTCTCAATTTCAAGTAATATACCACAATCATAAACTATGTTGGCATGGCCAATGATTTGAAATAAACATGCAATTTTTTAATGGTTCTGTTGTTTTTATTTGTAGAAACGGGAAGTATCATAAAATAAGTTAATGTTGCACTTTTGAATAAAATGAAATTTAGGCTCTTAGTTGCTGAGTGGGTGAAATGAAATTTGTGGTGTTGACTTGACCTTGTTGAGTGGTTATGCAATGAGTTGAAGTTGTTCATACTCCACAATTGTAATTTTAATTTCTTTTATAATAATTATATCATAAAATAATAGAGGTGTAAGTTGGTTTGAGGACAAGAAAAAAATAAAAAAAATAAATAAATAATCTTATGTTAACAATAATTTTAATAACCATATAAATAAATAATTAAAAATTCATTAAAAATAAATTGAAATAATATAAATTTAAAAGATAAAAATATTTAAGAAAACTCAAAAAAGAGGTATGGTAAATAAATAAAATGTAAAAAAACCAAAAGTATGATAAATAAATAAAACTTGATTTTATAGTGTATGTCTATGCATGTAAATAAATAAAATTACAAATAAACTATATATATATATATATATATATATATATATATATATAGATACTCCATAAACCTAGTTATTGTTTTATTTAGGTGAAGCCTATTGGCCAAATAGGATGGGAAAAATACCATGCACCAAATATCAAGGACCAAATTATTATTAATATTGTTTAAAAAAAAACTTTATTAACTCATTTTAATATTAAAATATTATTATTATTATTATTAAATCCAATATTCAAATTAATATATTATAATATTAATATTGTTAAATTTAATAACTTTTTATAATATATATTAATATATCATGATATCCATATTAACTCTAGATATATATATATATATATATATATATATATATATATATATATGGGAAGTAAGAACAAAGACATATGATAGAGGTGGAGAAATACGTGGAGTGACAAGGAAGAGATGGAGATAAAGTGAATGGGAGGGGAGAGGATGAATGAATAGGGAGAGGAGTCAGAGCGATAGAGGGTAGGAGAGGGAGAGGGAGACATAAGATGGAGGTGGGAGAGAGAGGAGAGAGGATTGGAGGGTAGAGAGAGAGAGAGAGAAAGAGAGAGGGAGGTAGGAGAGAAAGGGAGAGAGAGGAATAATAAGAGCAAGAGGAGAGAGGGAGGGATAGAGACATCTAGTTGGAGGGGGGGAGAGGGAGGGAAGAAGAAATATATACATAGTGAGAAGTGCACAGAGAGGGAGTGACCAACGAGAGATGGGGATAGAGTGTGTATGTTAATGGTTGAGACAAATAGACATAGAAGGAGTGATGGAGACAAAGGGGTAGATAAGAAAAGAAAAGGAGAAAGGGAGGGATATAGTAACATAGTTGGAGAGAGAGATATAGTGAGGCAGAAGATAGAGGATTGGAGGGCAGATAGAGAGAGAGGATTGAATGGAAGAGAGAGAAAGAGAGAGAGCACAAGAGCACATAGAGGGATGGAGGAGAGAAAGGGAACGAGAGGGAGGATGAGAGAGAGGAAGAGAGTGATGGGGGAGGAGAGAGGATTGTAGGGAGAGAGAGAGAGAGATAGATGGGGGAAGAGAGAGCAATGTTAGAGAGAAAGGGAGAGAGAGGAAGAGGAAGGAAGGACAGCCCATAGGGACTTGAGAGAGGAGGAGAGAGGGATAGGAATATAGTAAAAATTTCAAATGTATATATATATATATATATATATATATATAGAGAGAGAGAGAGAGAGAGAGAGAGAGAGAGAGAGAGAGAGAGAGTGAGAGAGGAAGAGAGGATAGAAGGATGGAGCAGAGATATAAGTGGGGAGATGGAGGGAAGGGGGAGAGAGAGAGAGAGAGAGAGAGAGAGAGAGAGAGAGAGAGAAGGAGGAGGGTGTGATAGATAGATAGACTTGATAAAGAGAGTGTATATTTTTAGGTTGATATATAGAGGCAAAGGTAGATATATATATATATATATATATATATATATATATATATATATATGGAAGGTGAAGAGAAAGAAGAGATAGATGAAGGCATGGATGGAGGGACAAAGAGATTGATAGATATGGAGTGAGAAAGCATGTGTGTTTGGTGGTCTGATATAAAGAGACAAAGAAGGAGAGATAAAGGGAGATATAGATATATATGGAGAGGGGATATATGGAAGGTTAAGATAGAGAGAGAGAGAGAGGTGGGAGAGCAAGGAAGAGAGAGAGTGGAGAGAGGTAGGGAAAGAGAGATGGACATAGAGGGGGAGAGAGAGGTAGGTAACAAGATAGACATAGAGTGAAGGGTGGTGAGAGAGAGAGAGGGAGGGAGTGATAATGAAGATGGAGAGAGAGGTGTAGAGGATATAAGGAGAGAGGATATATAGAAGAATGAGAGAGGGAGGGAGGGGGAAGAGATCGAGAGAGAGAGGGGGAGAGGAGGAGGGTGTGATAGATAGATAGATTAGAGAAATATAGTTTATTTTTTAAGGTTGATATAGAGATACAAAGGTAGATATCGATATATATGGAAGGTGGAGAGAAACAGGAAAGTGGAGAGGAGGAATGGAGAGAGGGAGAGGAGTCACAAAGGTAGAGAAGGGTAACAGAAGGAGAGGGAGACATGAAGATGGAGGTGGGAGAGAGAGGAGTAGTGAGAGAGAAAGGAAGAGATAGAGTGGAGAGAGGTAGGGAAAGAGAGATGGAGATGGAGGGGGGAAGAGAGGGAGGTAAGAAGCTATAAATAGATAGTGAAGGGTGGAGAGAGAGAGGAAGTGATAAGAAATATGGAGAGAGAGGGAGAGAGGATAGAAGGAGGGAGGAAAGATAAAAGCAAGGGAGAGAAACAAAGCCATAAATATGCCACTCACAAAAATCATATTCCCTTATGGTTGAATAACCACAGTCCATATTTAAAAAATATATTTAAAGAATAAAAGTTAACACGACATCCATGTGTGCTCCATATATGGATGCCTATAAGTGAATTAAATTGAAATGTTACGATCACTAAGAAAAAAATGTGTGACGGTGAAAGTGATAACATCCATGGAACCAAGGGAGTTGATCCTTTTCACTCCTTATATATATATATATATATATATATTCAATTGCATCAGTTGAACATGGGTTATTGATTAGTAAAACTACATGTCAACGTGTGAGATTCATAGAAGCCTAGAAAAATAATACATAATAATATAAGTGATGTATACCCGACGTCCTTATAAGACATGTTAAACCTAGTTAACAAGAGAGAAGATAGAGCTATCGTGCTATTAAGAATAATGCTTAATTCCCACCATATAATTGCTCACATTATTCAACACATTTTATGATTCTCTGTAGTTATGTTAATAAAATTAGTGCAACATATTATTAGGATGGCAAGTGTGAGTAGATAATGGCGAGTGCTCATAATGATTGGTATTGTTAGTAGATAATTAGTAGTTTATACATAATACTTAGCTTGGTTCAGCTCGATTAAAGAGTAGGGGCCATTTCAGATTCTATAATTGGTGTATAGCATGTAAAATTGTTTTGGGTTAAAGTTTTATTGTTGGAATTTCGCCAAAGTTTAACATGTCGAATTATAATATGTCTATTCCAGAATTTGATGGGAATGATCATGATTATTGGTGCATTAAGATTTTAAACTTTTTGTTTGGAAAATAGTTGTGGGATAATGTTGAATTAGGTTATTATGAACAAGATGATTGGAATGCCCTTACCACCAATGAAAGAAGAACAATAAAGGAAGCGAGGAAGAATAATTCTCAAGCTTTGTTTCACATTTAGATTCCTCTTGATAAGAGCTTATTTCCAAGAATATCAGAAAAAACAACTGCCAATATGCTTGGAAGATCAAGTTAAGGTGCTCAAGCTTCAGAAATTGAAGCAAGAGTTCGAGAATTCTAAGACGCAAGACGCTCAAAGTATAAGTGGCTATGGTGTGAGAGTCAAAGATGTGGTCAATAAAATGTGTACACTTGGGGAAAATGTAAGTAATAAAGTTTTAATAAAAATGTATTGAGATATTTAACACCTAGACGGAATCATGTTTCCATAATATTAGAATAAAGAAAGGATTTGACACAACTAAATTTTGATCAATTGGTTGGATATCTCATGTCATGTGAAGAAATATTGAAAGACACTTTTGAGGTTGTAGAGAAATATTTTTCCTCTAAATTACAAATTACACAGAATGAAGATGCAAGTAGCAATAGTGCAAAAACCAATCTAGCAAAGCTAGAATTTTTCTAGAGGTAGAGGGAGAGGTTGCTCAAGAGGAAGAGGTAGAGGTAGATTTTATAAGAGAAATGTTCAATGTTACTATTGTAATAGCTATGTCCACTTTGAAAGAGAATGCAGATTGAAAGAAGGTAAAAGTGCTAACTATGCTCAAGAAAGTAATCAATATCCTCCATATCACTTATTTTTATCTTGTGCCAAAGGTGGAAATACTAGTAAATATGTTTGGTACATAGATTATGTATGCTCTAACCATATGACAGGGAATGAGAATTTTTTTTCAACTAAGGATGGAAGTTTTAAATCCGAGGTCAAGCTTGGTGATCATAAGCCATTGGAGGTTACTGCCAAAGGAGCTATGGAGGTCCAAACAAAAAAAGGTATAAAGAGTATTCATGATTTTCATTAAACTCGAGAATTGAAGCACAATTTTTTAAGCGTTGGGTAGCTATGTGAGAAAAATTATAAAATAGTCTTTGAAAATAAGACATGTATTATTTATGATAAGAATAAGGGAGATAGGGTGATCACTGTTGTGCTTATGACAAGAAATAGGATGTTTGCTTTAAGGTTTCATGAGGATAACAACAACCTTGCAAATATGTCTTATGAGGATCCAAGTTGACTATGGCAACTCATGTATGAGCATTTAAAGTTTCATAGTTTTAAGTTTCTAACCTCACGTGCATTAGTTTCTGGTTTGCCCAAGGTAGAGGAGCATAAGGAGGTTTGTGAAGGATGTGCTAAAGGAAATCATGCGAGGGAAAATTTCCCAAAATGAAATACATGGAGGGCTCATCACCCACTTTAGCTTGTTCATTCAGACATATGTGGTCGAATGCAGACTAATAGTTTGGGTAAGTAATCATATTTCATCACTTTTATTGATGATTACTCACAAAATTTCTTGGTATATTTTTTGAAGGCCAAAAATGAAGTCGTAGATACATTCAGGAAGTTCAAAGCACTTGTAGAAAATGAGAAAGGGTGCAACATCACATGTTTTTGGACAGACCCTGCAGGTGAATTTTTCTCAAAATATTTCGAGAGTTATTGTGATATGAATGGCATGAGGAGACAACACACTACATCATACACACCCCAACAAAATGTCGTAGCGGAAAGGAAGAATATTATTGTGGTTGAAATGGCATAGTGCATGTTACAAACTAAGGGATTGAGAAATTCTTATTGGGGAGATGCAGGTGCTACAAAAGTGTAGTAGCGCCACGAGTGCACTAGAAAATATGACTCCTTATGAAGCTTGGTATGGAAAAATGCCTAATGTTAATCATTTGAAATTTTTTGGTTGTTTCGTTTATGTGCATGTACCTGATCAAAATAGAAAAAAATGAGATGCAAAGAGTGAGTTATGTATTTTCATTTGGTATAGTGAGACAAGAAAGCCCTATAAATTTTATAATCCCCTCATTGAAAAACATTTTGTGTCAAGAGATGTAATGTTTTACGAAGGGAGAGCTTATGGTCATAAAAAAGGCCATGTTGAGAAGACAAAATCTGTTTTGAATGATGATATAATTGTTCATATTGAGTAGCCAAATAATGCTTATGTATCTAGTGGTTTAACTCCACCAAGCAACCCTTCATCAATTTATTCAGTGTCAAGTTCAATTCTAACTTCTTCTCTAAGTTCTACAAAGAAGGTAAGGAGATTGAGTGATATATATGAGAGGAGTGAAAATCAAGCACATGAAGAAAACCCAATTAGTGAGACACTGAATTTTTCTTTATTAGCCAAGGCTAATTTCGAACCATCATGTTTTGAAGATGCATGTACTAATGAGGTTTGGGTGCAGCCCATGCAAGAAGAGATGAATTCCATTCACACGAATGACACTTTGGAATTGGGAGAGCTTCCACATGACAAGAAAAATATTTCCACCAAATGGATGTACAAGAACAAATTTAATAGAGATGGGAGAGTTGAAAGACACAAGGCAATATTAGTTGCTAAAGTATTCATAGAGAAGTATGGAATTGATTATGAAGAGACATTTGCACTAGTATCAAGAGAGGATACCATTAGAATGTTGATTTCATTAGCAACTCAGAAAATGTGGAGCATACATCATATGGACATGAAAATTTTCTTCTTGAATGGGTGCTTAGAAGAGGAAATATGTGTGGAGCATTCAAAAGGTTTCGAAGTGGAAGGAAAAGAGAATAATGTGTACAAGTTGAAGAAGGATTTGTATGGTCTCAAGCAAGCACCAAGAGTGTGGTATGCTAGGATTGATGGATACTTTCTAGGAAAGTGGCTTCCAAGGAAGGAAGAGTGATCCTACCGTTTAATAAAAACAAGAAGGTATTGATACTTTAATGATAAGTGTGTATGTTGATGATCTATTGTATATGGGTAGTATTTATAAAATGAAGGATGAATTCAAATTTTCTATGATGAATGAATTTGAGATGAAAGGTCTAGGTGTCATGAAATATTTTCTAGGAATGGAGGTTTATCAAATTAAGGCTAAGATTTTCATTTGTTAGACAAAGTGTGCACATGATATGTTGAAGAAATTTGATATGCTTAATTTTAATCCTTACCCTACTCCAAGTGATGATGGAGTTGTATTATGTAGAGATGATGATGTTGATTTAGTTTATCAGAGAACTTATAGAAGTATTGTGGGGAGCTTGCTATTTCTAACCCACACAAGAGGTGATATTACATATATTACATTTTCAATTTTTCAAGATATATGACAAATCCATAGGAAATACATATGAAGGTAGCCAAGAGAATTTTAAGGCATGTGAAAGACATTCTAAATTTTTGTATTCATTACTACTCTTCTAAAAAATTCAATCTTGTTGAATTTAGTGATTGGGATTGGGGAGGTAGTATGGATGAGAGTAAGTCCAAATCTGGAAATTGTTTCTCTTTGGTTGTGGTTTGAGTACTTAGAGCTCAAGAAAACAAAGCATTGTTTCCCTCTCATCCATAGAAACTAAGTATGTTCCAATTACCTCAGCACCCACACAAGCTCTTTGGCTCATAAAATTTTTGGAAGAAATTGGATAGAAGAAAATTCACCCTATAGTGATTTATTGTCATAATGTAAGTCCCATAAAGTTACCAAAGAATAGGAGACAAAGAATTTTGACATGAAATATCACTTCATTTGAGATTTGGTGTATAAGATTGATGTTGAATTGAATCACATAAATACTTGGGATCAAGTAGCAGATATCTTCATCAAAGCAGTCGCAAAAGCTCATATTTTGCACTTAAGTTAATAATCCCTCATTGAGCATTAAAGGGAGTGTTGAGAATAATGCTTAAATACTGTCATATAATTGCTCACATTAATGAGCATATTTTGTGATTCTATGGGGTCATGTTACTAAAATTAGTATAGATGATTACTAAGATGAACACTGCTCAGAATGATTAGTAGTCTTAATAGATAATTACTTATTGATAGATAATAATATTAGTAATAAGTTTATTATATAGCCATGTATTTAGATAATTAATTTAAAAAATATGACATTTACAAATTTAACTGTTTTTTATTTTCTTTAATTTTTTCATAATTAAGCCATTTCATACTTCCCAATTTGCTTGAATAAATACAAATTAGGCGAGGCTTGTCTGTTAATGCAATGCAATACTGACACATGGTATATTTAGATGGCTCGAAATTCCTTACACAACATATGTGTTTTATTTTATGATATGGGAAATGCTTAAAACCCTTCGTTTCTCTGCTTTTATGTTTTTCAATTGTTTCGTCCATGTATAGTTTCATTAAGTATGCTTAGCAAATAAATATCTCGAGTTTTGGTTTAGGTTTAAAATATTGTACGTCATACTTTTAAATTCATTTTAGGTTTTTTAAATATTGTATGTGGTATTTTCAAATGCAATTTCTTATCTTGAAAAGGAATTTAAAAAAAATTAAAGATATTATTGTTTTCCTTAAATTAGGTTCAAAATGTTATGTGTTTATTTTTAAATGGCATGATTTTTATTTCACACATAGTTAAAAATGTTTATAAATATTTCTGGCTTCCAATTTATTTAATTTGTTTTTAAAGGTTGTAATTATATTAATGTTTTTCAAATTTGTTTTCTAAATTACATTTTTGAAGTAAAATTTTAAAAGCCATATTATAATTTATTAAGATGTTTATATTCTCAAATTTCTATTTAAAAAAAATATAATTAGAAATTCTTAGGATGTTGAACTTTGTGAATTCAAATTTATATGATGTAACAAACTAGTGGACATAGACAAGAATACTTAGCGATTACACCTTTTTCTTCATGTTAAATATTAGGTCCAATTTATTGATCCAAAAAACTCATTTTACAATCCAATATAGAAGAGAAACGTAAATAAATTGGAAAACAGAATTAAATTTTAGCGAATGTATAATAACATAAAAAAAATCTAAATAATATAAAAATTTAAATATTATCTATTTAAATAAAAATTTAAAGAACCAATAACAATAACAATTGATTAAATAACAAAAACTAATTGATTTTGTTCATTCAATCTTCTTCCAATAAACTACATTCGTTTTCCTTCTCCGTTGCTTTGGTTCTCATTCCCTAAATTTGTGCTTTATAGAAAGTTATCCATAACCTGGTTGCTCTTTGGTTTGCTTTAGTCGGTGTTGCATCCTCATACTACCGGGGTAAAGTTGACTTTGTTGAGTGGTTACTCAAAGAGTTGAAGATGTTTAAACTCCAAAATTGAAATTTTAAATGTTTTTACTATGTATTGTTTCTGTCCAAGTTGAATTAATTTGTCATTATATCATAAATTAATTTATAATCATTATATTAGAAAAGAACAGACTTAAAGTTTAATATGGGGAGAGTGTAAGTTTGTCAAAGACAAAATAAAAAACTAAAAAATAAAAAAATAAAATTTAAATAATGTCTCTTGAAAAAATAACTTACATAATTATATAAACAATTAAAAATTCATAAAAAATAATGTTAAAATATGAAGAGGTTTACAAACCATGAAAAAGAGATATGGTAAATAAATAAAAATATAAATTAGCCAAAATTATAGTAAATAAATAAACCCTCAATTATACTTACTCTTACCCACAAATAAATAAAATTACAAATAAATTAGAAATATGTTAAATAAATAAAACATTTTTTTATATTAACTCCATAAACCTTCTTATATTTACAAAAAACTTGAGAAAGAGGTTTTACTTACCCGAAGTCTATGGGCCAAATACCATGGGACTAATACCATGGGCCAAATATCATATTTATAATAGAGGTATGCTAAATAAATAAATATAAAAGAGGTATAAAGAGGTAAGTTAAATAAATAAAAATATATCAAATAGTATTACAAATTAACATATACCAAGCTTATAGGCCAAAACCCATGGACCAAGTTATTATTAATATGATGCAAAAAAAAAATATTATTAACCCTAACATTAATATCAAATATTATTATTATTATTATTATTATTAATATATTATGATATCATATTATTAAATTTAATAATTTCACATTAACACAATATTAAGTTTGTTATGTTATAATATATATTAATATATAATGATATACATATTAACTCTAGATTGGTATGGGAAGGAAGAACAAAGACATATGATAGAGGTGGAGAAATAGGGAAAGTGACAAGTGACACATGGAGATAAATTGAAGGAGAGGGGAGAGGATGCTTAAAGAGAGAGAAAGGGAGAGGAGTCAAAGAAGTAGATAAAGGTGAGAGAGGGAGAGAGAGACATGAAGATGGACGTGGGAGAGACATGAGGAGAGAGGGAGTGACATATAGAGATGATTTTAGGGTAGAGAGAGAGAGAGAGAGAGAGAGAGAGATAAATAAGGTGGAAGAGAGAGCGAGGTAGGAGAGAAAGGGAGAGAGAGGAAGGATGAGAGGAGGAGGATATAGGGAGGGATAGAGAGATGGAGTTTGGGGGAAGAGAGAGGGAGGTAGGAGAGAAAGGGAGAGAGAGGAAGGATGACAGGACGAGGATATAGGGAGGGATAGAGAGATGGAGTTGGAGTGGGAGAGAGGGAGGGAAGAAGAAAGATATAGGGAGTGAGAAGTGGAGAGAGAGGGAGTGGAAAGGGAGAGATGGGGAGAGAGTTTGTATTTCTAGGGGTGACATGAAGAGACATAGAAGGAGAAATTGAGACAAGAGAGAGTGAAGGAGAAAGGGAGGGATATAGTAACATAGTTGAAGAGAGAGATATAGTGACAAGGGGAGAGAGGGGATTGGAGGGCAAAGAGAGATAGAGGGCAGGGTAAGGATTGAATGTTAGAGAGGGAGAGAGAGAGAGAGAGAGAGAAGGGGGGGAGATAGAGGGAGGCACAAGAGAAAGGGGAGAGAGAGGAAGAGAGTGATGGGGGAATAGAGAGAATTGTAGGGGAGATAAAGAGTGATATGGGGGAAGAGAGAGGGAGTTCACATAGAAAGGGAGAGAGAGGAAGGAAAATATAGGGGACTTGAGAGATAGAAGGAGAGAGGGAGGGATAAAGAGATGGAGTTGGAGGGGCATATATGGGGAGAGAGTGTGTATCTTGTTGAAAAGTTTAACTAGGTCTGTCTTCATGTTGATTATGTAATTATGTACTTATGAAAAGAAGAAGTCAAAATAATAATATATATTTTTGTTGTACTTGCTTCATGGGTTCAATGAGAAAAATTTATTAAGTCGATGTACTTCTTGTTGTTGTCTATTAGGTTTGAGTTAAATTTCACACACATGAAGGATCTAATCTAGAATATATGCTCCAAGACCTTTTGGAAGAAGCTTACAAAAACCCTCAAACAACGATGAAAGACAAGCTTTAAATGAAGTGAAGAAGTGCCTCATCAACAATGGAATAAAATTACTCTAGTCGACCTATTTCACCATGGAAAAGTCAACCTAATACATATTTGTATGGTCATCCTATTTAAAGGATCGTGCCCTATATATATACACAGGTCATGTGGTCATTTTGGACAGGAGACAATGTTGATCTCTGTGAACAACAATGTGGATTTAAGAGGAATAAAAGTATGGGATCTCTGCAACATACAATGCAAATAATACACATCATATAGTGCATACAAGATACAGTGCATTCAACACAATACATCATATACAGTGTGGTCAACACAGTGACACTTTGCAGATAATCTTAGGAAGCTTCACTACGAATTTTGAAAATATTTTTCTGTGTAAAGTTTGAAGAATATATGGACCATCTATTAGATATATGATGGTGATGCTGTAAATAGGAAGTGCGGATATCTAAGGTACAACCGCTGTTGATTCCAGAGATTCAAGAAGCACGGATATATAAATAGGAAGTGTGGATACCTAAGGTACAACCACTATTGATTCCAAATATTCAAGAAGTGAGGATATCTAAGCCTATAGTTCGGATACTAGAGCACGAATAAGGTGCAGATATAATAATGTTGTTTCATGTTACAACATCATGAAGTATATATAAAGTTTAAGGAAACTTACATTGAAGGATACAGTTTAGTACGGTGAAAAGGTGACAATAAAGAAAAGGCCTTCTTAAAGGAGAACAAGAGTAAGGAAGGTAAATATGTGATTAACCTTCCTAACTACAATACAATAAGAGAATCTTGGAGATAGAGTTGTGTAGTGCAGAATAGAGCATATTTTTGAAGAAGAAAAGAATCAAATTTTAAAAGGCAGTGACAAGATATTGGAGACATTCCTAAGTCTAGGGTCTGAGTCTCATAGTACTTGTCATTTGAAGATCTATAAGAAGAATTCCTTGTGGGTTTTACTCTCCAAGAGGGAGAGGTTTTTCCTTGGCTTTAGGAGCCTAATCTTGTGTCTGGTGCATTTTGATAATTGACTTGATGAAAAACTAACTAAACTAAATAAAGAAAGTCATAATTAACTCAAGCAAGTTCACAAGTAATTATGAGCAACAGAATTTATATTAATCTCTAGCCCTCCAAATTCTCAACATGGTATCAAAGCTAAGGTGTTGAACTCAAGGGATGCTTGACAAAAGAGACACACCAGGAATAAAATATCAAAAAGTTTGGGTTGGAAAAATCAAATCAGTTTAGAAAGGGAAACTCTATAGCCACTTCTAAAGATATTCTTTATCAAGGATCCAAGATCTCCTTCATTGAATATTCCTATCTTAAAGGAAACCATTGACTTCGTCTTCAAACATTTTTAAGGAAGTTGCAAGCCACTTTACTCAAGTAAGTATCTATGACCCTACTTAAATCTTCCAAAATGACTTATTGTAAGGAAAGCAACAAGCTAGTTGGGTCAACAAACTTTAGTGCATCGAAGAAGAGGACATATTTGAGTTTAATTGAAGACAAAGTTATGGAATATATCAAAGGTTCTACAATCCAACCTCATAAAGAAGATGCTCCAACTTATGCCAAGTACATGAAGGGAGAAATTAGAGCCGTGAGGATTCTCATAGAATCAATTAAGGACTCACTCATTCCTTATGTATCAAAACTAAAGTCTGCAAAATAAATATATAATTAATTGGTGGAGCTATTTTCTGTGAGTACTGCAGGAGAAGAAATCTCTCTGAGACAATAACTATACAAAATGAAATTATTAAGGGAAGAAGGAATAACTCCATACTTTATGAGGATTTCTGAAATAAGAGATCAAGTGCAGGAACTGGGAGAAGTAATGTCTGACACTGAGATGACTACAATGGTGTTAAATGCTCTACTAGAGGAATGGGGAAACTTCACTTCTAGTTTATATGGGAAGAAAGAAGCCACCCCATTCCATGATTTATGGTCTCTATGTAAAATAGAGGAAACAATACTAAAATACAAAGCTAATACAGGACCAAGTGAACAGAATCATGCCTTTACAGCCACATATAGGAAGAAGGGAAGATTCAAAAAATTTGGTCATCAGAATAAAAGGAGTATGGATAATGTACGATGCTTTGGATGTAATGAAATTGGGCATTATAAAAGATATCCTCCTAAATATGACAAGGACAAGAGAAAAGGGAAGAATCCCATCTCTTAGATGTGAAGGAAGGAATTGATGCAAAGAAATCCAAGAAAGAAGAAGCAAGGGATCTCTAATATGATTGAAATCATCTTCTCCTTTAAGTGATTTATGTTGGTTGTAAAATAGTATGATAGAAAGAAATGTATATTAGAACATCATGATAAAATATTTGTAAGAGATCTTGGTGTAGAAACTCCGGGGAAAACCTCTGTGATAAAAAATCGGATGGAAGACACTCATCAAGATCAAATATCACCATGGAAACATAATTCTGGGATGTGATGACATATGAATGGCGCACGTCAATGGAATTAAGCTCTTCATTCTAGTAAAACTTTTACAGGATGACTTAAATGATAAAGGTATGAGGTACGTATATATTTATATGCTAACACTGGATGTTGTGAATTCATGTGATATTGTTGCACGTAATATACTTCCATATTTAGAAGTATGATCTATGCAAGAGGATCTCTCAGTGCACTGATAGATGAAATCAACATAATATGTCATCGTGGAATATGAGGTGGTTGTACATAAACGAGAAAACATAAACAAGAAATTGGAAAATTTGTAAGATCTTGGGAATGGAGAATGTGCAGGGGGGAAGAGATCGTGAAATGAAGCCATTTCAAGAGGCAGTTATGATTTGGAGGCCAAGAAGATGTGACTAGGAGATCTCCTAGGAAGATATGTAGACTCTGACAAAATTACAGTAAAGAAGAAGACCCTTGGAAAAACATATCGTTAGGAGAAATGTCAATCTATATGAAGGATTATGATTCCTACACGAAGATGTCATGGTGAAAGATCATCACTGAGGTAAATTTTATTTTAAAGTTTCATATTTATATGTTTATCTGGATGAATTTTTGCAGGGCTACTAATCATGAGAAAGGATGTATGATCCTTGGAGATGATTTGAAGGAAAGAAGCATCGTGTAATGGTGGATCAGATGAAAAATACTTGTGAATCACTTACTGATAGTGGACATGACTCGTGACTCAAAGTGATGGATGACCTGTGCCCTATGAGGCCAAAAGTGGAAGATTCCTCAATATCGAAAACCATGACATCAAGGGGAGGAATTCTTCATGAGTAGTTGGATTACTGCTGCAGGACCCTGGTTGATAGGGAGCTTGGTGGTAAGTTTCTTACTTGGAAGAAACTTGAAGTATGTCCTTCATGTGTTGAGAGGGAGTGACATATATGATTCTCTATTACATGTGTCATGCACTAGACCAGGACTAAGAGTCGTAAGTCTTAGTAAGGCCATTTGAAGAGAATGTATAGACACATCATTCTGGTCTTCACCTGGAAGACAAAATGGAAAATTGGGTAATCATCTCGCATTCGATACTCTTTGAGAGTGAGATAAGGCATTCAAGATAAGAGTAGTCGAGGACCGATATTATTTGAGGGCTTGCTACCCAAGAGAACAATAGTCCAAGAAGGTTATATTTTGGGAACACTTGGGTGGAGTATGTACCTTGGAGAGATAATGACCAGGGTTTCTATTAGCCATGTGTCTCGCTAGAATTGTATCCCATTGTCTCATTGAGAGATGGGGCTGTTAGTCAAAGCATTGCACTAGGACAATGATGGTCGATATGTTGCTATACAAATGTGATTTCCAATCCGATTCTTCTTATGAGATTATTCAATTTGAAATTGACCATGTACCTGTATGAATACCTCCCTAGTTAAGAGGGAGTGTTGAAAAGTGTAACTAGGTTGGTCTTCATGTTGATTATGTAATTATGTACTTATGAAAAGAAGAAGTCAAAATAATAATATATATTTTTGTTGTACTTGATTCATGGGTTTCATGAGCAAGATTTATTAAGTAGATGGAATTATTCTTGATGTATATTAGGTTCGAGTTAAGTGTCACATACATGAAGGATATAGTCTACAATATATGCTCCAAGACCTTGTGGAAGAAGCTCAAAAAAACCCTCAAACAACGATGAAAGACAAGCTTTAAATGCAATGAAGAAGTGCCTCAAAAACACTGGAATAAACTTACTCTAGTCGGCCTATTTGACCATGGAGAATTCGGCCTAATGCATAATTGTATGGTCAGCCTATTTAAAGGACTGTGCCCTATATATATACACAGTTCATGTGGTGATCTTGGATGGGAGACAATGCAGATCTCTTTGAACCACAGTGCAAATTTAAGAGGAAGAAAATTACAGGATCTCTGCAACATACAGTGCAGATGATACACATCATACAGTGTGGTCAAAAAAGTGTGGTCAACACAATACATCATATACAGTGTGGTCAACATAGTGACAATTTGCAGATAGTCTAAAGGAGTTTTAGTGCAAATTTTGGAAATATTGTTCTGCGTAAAGTTTGAAGAATTTTCAGACTATCTATTACATATATGATGGTGATGTTGTAAATAGGAAGTGTGGATATATAAGGTACAACCACTGTGGATTCCGAAGATTCAAGAAGTGCGGATATCTAAGCCTATAGTTCAGATACTAGAGCAGGAAGAAGCTGCAAATATAAGATTGTTGTTTCATATTACAAGATCCTGAAGTATATATAAATTTTAAGGACAGTTTGATTGAAGGATACAGTTTAGTATAGTGAAGATGGCGAATATAAATAAAAGGCATTGTTAAAGGAGAATAAGAGTAAGGAAGGTAAATCTGTGATTTACCTTCCTAACTACAATACAGTAAGAGAATCTTGGAGACTGAGTTCTCTACTGCAAAAAGGAGCAGATCGTTGAACAAGAGAAGAATCAAATTTGAAAGGATAGTGACAAGATCTTCGAGACATTCCTAAGTCTAGGGTCTGAGTCTA